>PVKA01000229.1:0-233890 GCA_004027165.1 Ctenomys sociabilis
AAATATATCCCTGATCAAATTATTTTATTTATTTTCGTTTGTAAGAGTTCCCATATAATGTGGGGTATGTTCAACTTCCCCAAAATTCCTGAGCTCCCCCACAGTTTCTCTAATCACTTCTTATCCTGGCCCCCTGGGAAGCAGCATCCTGTTCCCAGCACAAAGGTCACCAGCAGCCCAGACAACATTTCAAAATAACTTAATAACCATGAACTGCCTCTCCCTTTCCAATAATTTCCTTACAGCATTAGGCCTTTGAACACTGACCTGGTTGTAGAAAATGTCCCTTTCTTAGCAGCAAAACTTGAAATCCTATTCGCTTTACCCTTCATCATTTCAGGAGATAGGAGGTAGGTGAGTGAGGGGTGGAGAGAGGGAGTGAAATACTTCATATGGGAAGGATGTTAACATGTTAACACACATTGTAGCTTTCTCTCCCTCTCTCCATGTGCATATTAATTTTTCTTCTTTAAAAAAATAAACGGTAAATACATTATGTAAGTCCATGTTGTCACTTTGTAAAAAAATTTAAGATCCTTGCTCAAGATAGAAAAAAAAAAAAACTCTGCCTTTCTCAGCAGTCTGAGAAGTTCTTAAAAGCCCTGCCTGTGGCTTAGCCCACTGTCAGCATTCAGCAAATGATCACGTCTTCTATGATATCATTAACTCCTGGGTGGATGAAACTGAGAAGCTTCTGTGCCCTTCATAAAACTTTCAATTGTTTTTTTTTGTTTTTCTTTCCCGGTGCATCCACATCCATCTTGGTCCCCAAAGCCATTTCATGTCAGAGTCAGTGCAAAGAGTAATTTTTAACTTGTTTCTTTGTTGTTTTAGAAAGAATTCATGCTGTCATTTTCTTTCCTTTTGGTTTGGTCACTTTTGCTTGGTCTGAAGCTTTCTGTAAAGGGATTTTCTCATAGTTAAAATCCATATAATCTCCTAGATAGAAGGAAAAGCAAGCCAGGCATGGTGGTGCATGCCTGTGGTCCCAGCACTCTGAGAGGGGAAAGTAGAACTGGAACTGCAATACTGATACAGGGAAGTAGAACTCCCAACCTGACCTGGATGAGTTCGTGTTCTCTAAAGCCAAAGAATGAATTTTAGGAACAGGTTGAGGAAAAAACTTTATTGGATAGAAAAGCTTCTGTCGAAGAGGGACAGAAGAGGGGCCTAAGCGGGTTGCCCCGGAAGCTGCCTCTTTCAGGGTATTTTCATAGGGCAAAACCATGCGGGACTAACGTAGAGAAGGGATCTCCCTTAGGTGGATGTGGAGTGGGACAAAACTATAGTCAACCAATGGGATTATAAGCACCATTGCTCAGGTAAAGTTGATTAGGCCCAGTACCAAATAGGGAAGTGAGTCATACAGTAACTTGGCATGAATAGGGGACAGGGTCTCTTCCCCTAGGGGGTTGGGCTAGTGACTCAGTTGGGTCTTTTCAGGTGATCACTACCTATTTAGAATATCAACCTCTGGTGTTACTCTTTTAGCATTTGTTTGGCCTTTAGGTCTGGTTCACAGCAGGAGCCTCTGTCCCTCCCAGAGTTGCAGACATCTTGTCTCCTGTATTATTTCTTTCAAGGGCCTGGCCCTACCTGACTGCCTAAAAATATTTCTGTCTAACTCTGTTGCCTGCAATAATACAAGCCCAGGGAACTTAGTGACTTAGCAAGACCCTTCCCTGAAATAAGAACTGAAAATATGTAGGGGTGTAGATCATCGCAAAGTCCCGGGGTTAACCCCCCAGTACTATAAGAAAGCAAAGGAAAATAAAGAAATCTGTGATTTATGTGAATTAAGATAGAAATCCAAATTTGACAATTAAGTAATATTTATTTATTTAATTTGAAAATGCTTCTTGAATTGAAAGAAAGAAAGGCTCTCTGAGTGAGCCTATTTATTTTCCCTTTATGTATTATTTCTAATTCTAGAAAATTACACTAGGAAGAAATTCAGTTCCTTCTATTTGAAACCATGTAAGCAATTTTTTTTTGGTGAAACTAGGGATTGAACTCAGAACCTTGTGCTTACCAGGGAAGCACTTATTCTACTGAGCCATCTCCCCCACCCCAGTAATGTTTATTTTTTAACTGTTACTTTAGAAAAGATACTAGTTACCCAAGGCCTCTATTATGGCCTTACTAGCATTCTCAGTCATCCTTCTAGTTTAACTTTTGAAATATCAATATTAGCTATTTCACAATTAATGTATTTTTATGCACTTGATAATGACATCTCCTAGTAACAAAGAAAGGTGAGAATGGGTTGAGAATAACGAAATATCAAACTTGCAATTTTTTTCT
This sequence comes from Ctenomys sociabilis, assembly GCA_004027165.1. NCBI lineage: Eukaryota > Metazoa > Chordata > Mammalia > Rodentia > Ctenomyidae > Ctenomys > Ctenomys sociabilis. The sequence goes on from PVKA01000229.1 coordinate 2,305, forward strand.
TTCTAATGGATATTACAGCACTGTCTCCATATAGCTCCTACATTATACCATGTACCTCACTCCAATTTGCTTCAAAATTTTATGTTTCAAACATAGGCCCATATATATATACACTGAACAGTCTTGGCCTCTGTAACCAGCCTGTGAGTTCTGATAGGAAAGGGATTTAAAGATGTTTTCCTAAGATATTCTTCCAACAGTTCTGGCAATAGGAGTTGCTACAGTAATTCATTCAGTTAAAAATATTTCTCCAAAACAGTAACTTTCAAAGATTCAGTTTATAGGTTTGTCTGACCAGGTAACCAACCTCACAAACCACCAACTGATACATAAAAAAGAAATAAATCGATCATCAAAATTGCCTGTAAAGTAGTATAACTTGGGCCAGGGAGATAGCTCAGCAGTCTAAATGCCTGCCTGGAAAGAACAAGGACCTGAGTTCAATCCCCAGTACTGCATGCTGTGCCTGCTCCAGAACCCTGAGCATGCAGTGCAGGCCCCCAAACCAGGCGTGGTGATGCACACCTGTAATCTGAGCTCTGGGGTGACTGAAACAGGAGAATCACTATGAGTCTGAACTGTGTAGCAAGACCCTATATCAAACAAATAAACAAATAATGAAATAGTATAATTCTGGGATCTGTAGTCCCAGTGGGATTATCTAAAATAAAAATATTATATGGAACTTTTCTAACACAATACTATCAATTTCCTCATAAGAATACCTGTTAAAAATGGGTTCACAGCACTTAATCATTGAAAACAAAACCAACTATTAAGTATTCTTTAACAGATGTATATGTAAGAATATATAATAAGTACAAAGGATGATGCAGAGATTCATAATATACAAGTATTCTCGTGTTTTACAACTGAAATGTGAAAAACTTAACAAAATATTTCAAAAATTAAACTAGAAGGTGACTGAGAGTGCTAAAAGGCAATTTGGGCCAGATGTGGTTGTGTGTGCCTATAATCCCAGAAGTCTGGGAATCTGAGGCAAGAACATCACAAGTTCAAGCACAGCCTGAGGAAATTAGTGAGATCCTCTTTTAAAATAAAAACCAAGAAAGGGATGAATATATATCTCAGTGGAAAGACCTCAGGTTAAATTCCTAGGACCCAAAAAGAAAAGCTAAGGTGCTTTTGCAAGTGCAGCTGTAACAGTCACCTCAAGACTGCTTTTTAAATGGACTTTTTTTTATCAAGGACTTTAGTGCTGTTTATCTAAATCATATTTCATATACTCTTACTAACCAAGCCATTTCTTTTTACTGTAAGTGCTGCAGAACAGCAAAAGGCATCCTTACATAGCCTCAGCCTCATTCATCATCAATAAAATTGGCAATTATATTCTGAGGCCTTGAATATATTGCTTGAAAAGATGTATAAGCTGAAAGGGAACAGCTTCTTGATGAGTGGAAGTTTCATCTTTCTATACTGGCTGGTAGATTTGAAGCATACTAATCTTGTTTTCACTAGGGAACTGGAAAAAATTAACGTGGACGGATGGAGAAAACATGTCCAAACTACAAAGTCATTTTTCCCAAGACTTTATCTAACTAACTGTAACTGCAACTATATCAGAGGTCTCAGATGTGGAACATTTCTTTAAAATTAAAGCCTAAAAATCCTGATGTCTAATATAATAGATAAAAATAGCTACTCTGAAGGATCTAGGATGAGCAGAGGAATACTGAATAATATAACCTGACAGTTTGGGCCATACCCTTACAGTAGTTTTGGTGGCCTAAAAAAATATAGAATTAATTCAATAAAACATTGGGAAAAACCAACATAAACATGAAATATTTTAAATTAAAAACACTGAATAGGAATAGGGAAAAAAGTCACTCAGCAAATCAATATTGCTTGGGGAATCATGATTCCCAGATCAGCAATATTTTTGTCCAAATACCTTCTAGTTCTGTAGCGAACTAACACATTTATCACCAAGTTTTGTAAAGAGCATATTAAAAAAAATACTTAAGGTTGTTGGATGTACTTCTAAAAGTTAGTAGCTATATTCAGCGTTTCATGCTTGACTATACCAACATCTACAGACTTTATTCATTGTACATTGTGCATTTAGAATTCCTTTCTTGTTTGGTAGCCCTTGCCTAAATATATGTATTACAAAATAGAAATTAAGGAAATGGTAATGTAATTACAAAGATTATTAAACAATAGTGGTGGCTACAGTGAACACGTTATTGCTGTTCTATAGAGTAATAATATGTCTTAAAATATTTGTGGGAAATTTAATGTGGGATATAAAACACCAGAGCCATGCAGGGATGAAATAAAAAACTAATGGTAAATTAAATTTAGGTAGAAGAGTCCAAAAAGTATAAATTCTGTGGATGTAATAAAATAATATGTATGCCCTTAAATAATTTTATTCCTCTCTGAGCTTCATTACTCTCTGAAATGTTGGGGGATGATACTAAAAAAACAAGAGCATTTCTTCTGCGTATAAACCATTCATAATCTATGTAAATAATTCTTCAGGGTTATACATTGTAAAATTATAATTGAACTTAGCTTTTTAATCTTTCAAAGCTAATTCCATATAATTGGGCAATGTCCAATTCTTTAACTTGAGCTATATATATATATATTTATATATATATATATATAAATATAAATACATATATATATATATTGAAATATATATATTGATATATATATATATTGAAATATATATATATTGAAATATATATATCTTGAAATATATATATATTGAAATATATATATATTTCCAAGTTTCATGTGTTCTTTTCAAGATGATCTTTGAAATGTGTAAATGCCTAGAACTTCTGATTGTCTTTGAGGATCAAGTATACACAACCCTAAATAATAAGAACATTTTGGCAGATGATCTGTATTGTTTTTATGATGTTCATAATATAAGGTAATACTTATTACCAAACATTACCTCCAGTTATATTAGAAATAGGAGAGTGCACCTGGTTTGTAAATAAGGATATTAAGGTTCAGCCCTGAATACTTGTTTTGCAATCCGAAAGAGGAAAACCTTTGAAATGCAAATATTGACCTTTCTCAAAGCCCTAGGTGAAGTTTGATGAAGACATTTTGTTTATATTTTGATTTATGCTTTGATACATATAGTAGAGTCAGATACTAGACTGGATTGACAAGATATAATTGGCTTCCATGTGGAGGAAACACTTGGAGCATGCATGCTGGATTGGGGTGTTACCATAGCAGGAGCCAGATTGGAGACAGGGCAAACCCTTTAGGAGTACTGCAAGCATGGGGGTGGGGGTGGTGAATTAGATCAGGATAATGGCAGCTCTGGAGACCAAGAGAAATAGTTGAACATGGGGACATAGCTTGGAGACAAGCCCTTAGCCACCACTCATTGGAAGTCACGAATGAGGAAAAGAAGGCACTCTAAATGTCTTCTTGGCTTTTGGCTGTGACAAATAAGGCACCTGAAGAGGATCAAATCTGGCAAGGAAAATCATGTCAGTAATGAACAATGCAAGCCTAGCCCCTGTGCTCCTGAAACACACAGTCTCTGTCCTCATGGTGTGGAAAATAAATAGCAAACATAGCGCCTGGGCTTACAGTGATCCAGAGAGTGAGCAGTAGCTGTAACCACTCTAGAAAACAAATCATGGCTTATTTTTGTGAAGAATAAAACTGAGTGTTCAAATGTTTCATTTCCTTCTAGCAGAATGGGAACAAACCACCAACTGAAATTAAGCATACGAAATATGCTAAACGTTACTAGTTTCTAGAGCTACATGAAGCTAAAGTGCAATGAAGGGCTGTGATATAGCTCAGCAGCAGAGCACACTCTTGGCAGGAGCAAGGCCCTGGGTTGAATCTCCTGCCCCAACAAAACACAATGAGATGTCTCTTTACCTATAGTGTTATGACTACATAACAATAGGTGTGAAAAATAAGTGTTGATGGGGATATGGAGAATCTGGAGCCCGTCTCTTTACCTATAGTGTTATGACTACATAACAATAGGTGTGAAAAATAAGTGTTGATGGGGATATGGAGAATCTGGAGCCCTTCAACATTCCTGATAGGAATATAATAAGGGACACCCACTGTGAGAAGCAAGCTGGTGTCTCTTCACAAAGCTAAATAGAATTGTCATATAATCCATCGGTTTCACTTGGAGGTTTACACTCAGAAGAATTGAAGGCATGGGCTGAGGAGATAGCTTGGCAGTCTAAATGCCTGCTTGGCAAGTTCAAGGATCCCATCTGATCCCCAGTACCAAATGTCATGCTGACCCTGGAACACTAGGTGCACTGTGCTGGCCACGGAAACTGGGCAGAGTGGCACATGCCTATAATCCCAGCTCTAGGGAGGTTGAGACAGGAGGATCACTATGAGTCCAAGCTGCATTGCAAGAACTTGTAGCAAATAAATAAATTTTTAAATAAAGGATTGAAGGCATGGATTCAAACAGATTCTTTTTTAAAATGTATTTAGTACAGGGTCTACAGGATCTTACTACATAAATCAGACTCATAGTTGATCCTCCTGTTTTCAGCCTCCCAAGCACTGGGATTATAGGCCCCCACCACCAACACTTCTCAATTGCTGTCTCAGCACTCCCTGAGGGTGGAGCCGGCACAGCTTGGGGTGCCAAGGATAAAATTCCAGGCCCTGTGCTCTGCCTAAGCAGGCACTTTAGTCCATTAAGCTATCTGGCTGGCCCTTCAGATTCTTAAACACTAATCATGGCATTATTATTCACATTAGCCAAAAGATAGAGGTAACTCTACTGTCCTTGCACAGATGACTAATTAAATAAAATGTGGCTTTTATACATGATAGAATATTATTTAACCTTTACAAGTGATTTGAATTTGAAGATATGCTGTAATTTACAAGAACCTTGAAGACATTTTGCTAAATGAAATAAGCCAGACACAATGGGACAAATACTGTCTGGTTCCACTCACATGAAGAACCTTAGAATGTCAAATTCATAGAAATTGAAAGCATTTTATTAGTTGACTAGGGCTGGGTTAAGAGGAAAATTGGGAGTTATAATGTAATGGATATAAGTTTCTGTTTGGAATGATTCTGGAGATGGAGCATAGTAACAGTTACAAAATACTGTAAATATACTTAATTCTACTGAATTGTACACTTAAAAAGAATTGAAATGAGGCAGTGTGGTGATGTATACTTATAATCCCAGCAATCGAGAAAGCTAGGCTAGGAAGATTACAAATTTAAACGCAATGTGGAAAACCTGGCAACCTGCCAAAATGCTGTCTCAAACATTCAAAGGAAAAAAAAGGTCTGGGGATTTAGTTCAGTGAAAAGGGTGTCAGTTCGATCCCATGTACCACAATATGACCAACAACAGAAAGGTCATGCGATGTATTTTATCATACTAGACAAGTCTCCAAGATAAAAGAATTCTGGCATAAATTTGCATATAATTGAAATTTAAGATCTAAATATTTGCCTCTTTGTTTCAGTTTTATGTTCAAGAAGTACTTATGACTATGAAAATGTACAGGATGTAGAGAACTTTTCCTTAAGCATCCAAGAATTTTCCCCATGCTTTTGAAATCTGTTGATTCACCTTCTGAATTGGCCTGTAATGTAAGAGTACAATACCATTGCAGAGATTAATTACTGTATTTGTGAACTGTTCTCAAATGCTAAAATGAAAGTATGAAGCTATAAAATGCATTATTATTCATTAAAGAGGCATAGTTTACAAGGATGTCTCTGATTATTGTTAAAGTGGAAATGGCCAATTTCACCCATAATTAGCCAATTTAGTATGAAGTTATTTTTTACTTGGTATATTTTACTTGACCTTAGCTTCATTTGTAAAAACAGAAACAGCTTCTGGTTACTGCTTTCAAAATGTCTCACAAATGCTGAAATTCTTTTTAATTCCAACATGCTTAAATGGTTGCATTCTCCTTGCCTAAGAGAAGTGTCAAGTAGTTGCCTAGAGAAATGCTTCTAACTGATTAGTTGATTCACGAATTCATTCATTCCATAAATATTTACCATAATACATAACCCACATAGAGGACATATTTGATGAGTTCAAAATAGGTATACTCAGAGTAGATAATGGCATTGACCTAAAGATACATAAGTATTAACACATATACAGAAAAGTGAGAAGGTCACCCAACATGAGTTAACAGAAGGGAACTTGTCAATACAAGGAACTAAAGTTGTAGAGTGACTGCTACTGGAAGAGGGGAGGAGATCACTCAAAAATTCTCTGGGTGATTTAAATGGTGAAAGTGGGACTCCATTGATATACATACTCAAAAGTTATTGGCTGGAGTTAGGTGGTAAGTGAGTGTTTGGACAAAAGTGATGGTAGGAGGGAGATAGTAGAAAGGTATACATTTAGGAGATATTTCCATGGTAAAAACTGGTAGGGCATGATGGTAAATAACATAACAAGGAAAGTACAAAGAAAGAGAAAAAAAAAAGCCATCAAGGAGTCAAGTCATGATTTCCAGGCAATAGACAACTGGTGATTCTTAGCAGTGAAACAGGGGACACTGAATAAAGCAGAGAGCTGGGTAGCAATTTGATAAAGGATGTTTGAATTTGGGATGATTTGTGACATTCAAGAAACACTAAGAGGTAAGCTTTGTGTGGAGTCCAGAAGAGAGAGGAAGTGGGTCTGGCGTAAAGCTATTAATTTTGAAAAAAAAAAAAAAAAAAAAAAAAAGCTATTAATTTTGATACTATCTTTATCTAACCAGTAACTGAAACCTCGGGTGTTAGAAGGACAATTTCAAAAGTCCTTGGGGAAAGACATTTATCTATGTATGTAAGCAGGATGGTTTGGACAAGTGTACTGTGCATTTCTGTTGGTCTATGGAAAGGAGCAGATAATGCTTAATGTGTTTTGTCTCATTTTCTAATTGTTCACACATTTTATTTTCTTAATTTCTTATACATTTCTTTCTTTTGCTTTCTTCTTCCAATTTTAGATGCATATATCTGGTAACATGAATAACTGATTGGAAGACAACATTATATATGACAAATACTGTGAAATTCATATTACTTTGTTAAGTGAAATTCTGTATCACTTTTAATTTTTTTGTTTTAATTCTAATTTGCATTATCTTTATTGCTATTTGAAATTCCCTGTGTGATCCTTCAGAAGACAGTGATGTATCTGAGTCTGGGTCTCATGACATACTTTTTTTTTTCCTCTTTATGTTGTTTTTTGTCATTGGGTGCACTTTTGAATTTTAGAGAGGGTGGTACAAGTCAGACATTTTGCATAGAGAAAGATGTACTGAGATTAATTGACCTTTAATGTGGTAATCTATTTTAATCTAGCTGAGAGTCAGGATGTTTGATGTTGGTTGTTGCTATGGGCACCAAACACTTTATGTCCTTCTGGTAACATGAGCTGATTCCACAAGGCTTGGTAGCATGGTGATATGGTATGAGGCATATATTCTTCTATCTTCAGATTAATACACACTCTACCTGTGCCTTGAGGGTATGGCCTTCACAAATGCCTCTTTTCTTTCCTACAGTGGTAGAGCATTCTCAACTTCCAGTTTCCTTTCCTAAACTTGTACAAGTACTGACCAAAGGTGCTAATTTGTGGCCTTAAAGCCTTCCCTTCAACAGGCTGATTGTTTGAGGGTGGGAGGAAGTGCTTTTCTTTTGAAATCTACTTAAGATCAGAGTCTAGGTGGAATTCCCCTCCCTTGGATACAAGGTTGTTTCACCAACACTCTCAAGTCGTACCTCTCCCACTATAAAATAGGCTCCCCATTCCCTATGCATCCAGAGTGTGGGCAGATTTACAGGAGCTGGCTCATAAGAGCCTCTGCAACCAGCATGACAGAACAAGAGGGAATATGATTCTCTCCATATTCCTTGAGAACCTATTGCTCCTCCCATAGAAAAAGGGGTGGAATACAGGAACTTCCCACTCAGGATGGTGCTGACATTCATCCAACAATTTCATGTCCCTACTAGTTTCGATAGCATCCGGGGACTGGGGAGATAGCTCAGTAGAATAAGCCCTTGTCTGGCAAGTGCATGAGTGTGAGTTCAGTCCCCAGTTCTTCCAAAAAGAAAAAAAAAAGGAATTGATGTCTTTGCCCTAAAGGTCTAGATGCTGGGGGCCTGTGTCTCACCAAAGGTACTGTCTCTTTCCTGATGTCCAATGGCATCACTTCTCTGCTCGAGTGATGAAAAGTCATTTATTTATCTGTTCAGGTTTTTCCTTGCTGTAAGGATGGGGCCTACCACTGTACAGCTCTCTCTATCTGCAAGCTGAAATTGGATATCTATGCAATACTTTTTAAAAGATTAATATTTGTAAGTTTCCCCCCTCATAAGGAAAGTAATAAATGTCTACTGTGGAAAGCATAGAAAAAGACAAAGAAAACAATGTAAGCCCCCATAACCACCCATACAACTGCTGTGGGCATGTTAGTAATGCCTCCCTCTATTTTTTGATCTCCTAATAAAATATAGAAGATATTGTTTATATAACTTTGTATCCTTTTTTGAGCAGTGTAGATTTAAAGCTAAACACAAAGGTGCGCTAACTTCTTACTTTACTCCTTTGAAAGCAGATGTCACTTGTCTTTGCAGAGACAGAAATACAGCTAGAAAGACTCCTAGCTTAATATCAGGTAGACAAATAAGGCCACCATAAATACAGCTTTCACCTTGGTAACATGGGTAATTTGATAGTTCTACAGACCCTATAATATTGCTTGATGCAAGATCCAAAATATGATAGGATTTTTCAAGGACTGCTCTAGAGACTTCACAGAGTATTGGTGTCATTCCCCTTCATCACATCATGCCAAAGCCCCCAGATTTGAAAGTTCTGCAGAAAGATTTCTCTGATATTGAAAAATGTGTGCTGCTCCTTCCTCATCTAGGTAAAATACTGCCAGTTTTTGGTTGGCTGCACTAATGACATAAAATGATTTCACTGACTAAGGGATGACGTAGGACAAGATTTTAGAGCCTCCAAAATAAAATCGTCTAAGGCAATCTTTGCAGCAGACCATGTATGAACAAATTTAAATATGAAATATATCCCTCCCAAGTCATCTTTAGATTGTGCCACAGTGTTTGTGCGAGTGAAACAAAAAATCTTTGTTTTGAAGTAAGTTGAACTTTAGCCATAGGAAACCTATAAATGGAATTTATTTCGTTTCCTCTTATTTCTTTCCAGTTGTTTTCAGTGTTATTCAGTTCCTTATGTGGGCATATAAATCCAAACATATCCAATATCAAGATAATTTGCCATATGCAGTACTTTTTCTTTAGATCTTTGCCAATATGTAAACAGCTTACCTACATCACCCCTTCCAATTTATTTTTAAAAAAGTATAAGTAGTTGATCCTCTTCAGTTCTCATTCAGTTAAAAATATCTAACCCAGGGCTGGCCAGATAGCTCAGCAGACTAAAGTGCCTACTTAGGCAGGGTCCATCCCCAGCTTGCTGTGCTGGCCTCACCACCGTGGTGCACTGAGATGCTGAGATGTTGATTGAGACTGGGTGTGGTACCAAGTGCTGTAATCCGGGTGCTTGGGAGGCTGAAAACAGAAGGATCACTTGGAGTCCCATGTATATAGTGAAACCCTATAAGACCCTGTACTAAATACATTTTAAAAAATCTGACCCTTGGTTTTAACTTCTACTTGGCTGTTCAGTTAATTTTTGTGCATACTGCTAGAAAGATGTTCTTTTTTCCTTTAACCTTTAAATTTAAAAGGGGATTTTTAATTCTTTTTAAGTCAAAATACAACTGTTCTATTCTAAAGCTTCCTTAAAAAAATAGAACCAATTCCTCATGTGTAGTAATTAATTTTGACAGTTTAGGAGCAGTAGCGATTCACAAACCTGTACTTTGTGCATCAGCATTCCTTATTATTCTAATTAAAGTGGAACATTGTGCCCTCGCTAATCATTAATGGGTTTTCATTTTGTAAATGACATTTGCCGAAGTTTAAAACAGCGAGTTCATGCGAAGTCCACAGGCAACAGTGTTGAAATTAGCATCACCATAGCAACAGTCTTCCACCATTAGCATTCAGGGCAACAGGACGTGTTTTTGTTGTTTTTTTTCCAAAAGGTGTGCATATGGGGGGATCTTCAAAGGCAAATCCTGCAGAAATTCTCTTTAAAGATATTTGTTTCTTGTGTGGTCACATGCTCTACTATATCGCTAAGTCTATACAGCTGTTTTCTAGTTGCAGGGTGGATGGGCTCCTTACCCGGTTTGCATTTTGCCTAGTGTACTAGCTACATTTCATGATCTTCCTCCAGCTGTACACGTCTGACCTGCTGAGCAGCATTTACTCATTGCCAACCTGCTGCTCATGCATAAGATCTCCTACATAGATTGGGAGACTCTGTATTCATGAAAATATTTGGTTCAATTTAAAGGATTAAATGCATTATGATGATCTTCATTTAATTCATGGGAAATTAGATTTATGCTGTTAGATCCTCTAGTGAATTCATTCATGAAAAAATAGAACCATGTTGTAGATATAGGTCAGTGATTATTCTCATTCATCTTTAGATAGAATTGAAAAGTGACTCAATTTGAGAGTAGTGTTATCTTAGCTGAGTTTCATGCACAATACTGCCACTAATAGTGTGTGTGTGTACATGTGTTTGTTGTTTGATAAACTTTAGTGGTGGCATATCTGGCATTATGTTTTTCTCAGTACTAAAATGCATAAAAAGAGCACCATATTGACTTACCAGCTGCTTCTAAATCACACCAGTAGTAGGTAATTATGAAATTCAAATGAACTTTCATTTTCATTTATTATACAAAACTGTCTTAGCTCAAACCTAGAAGTTCTGAGCCTCGATGTACACTGATATGTGTACACCTCTTGCTTTTCCAAATGAATCATAGTTACCTTCCACATCGAACACATAAGGACTAAAAGTTGTGCACTTGGGTACCTACAGGCAAGCCAACATTACCCCACAGTAAGTGACAAAATAGAGCAAGAGACAAGACTTCCATTTAGGTATACAACTATGCTATTATCAGTTCAGTCTCACAACAAGAGCCTCTAAACCACTGGAGCCACTTATGCAGTTGGATTTGACTCAGTATTTTTGTGACACTGAAAGGCAATAACTCCTTCTGGGACTTAGGACTATAAAACTTAGATGAATGTGTATATATGTGTGCATCTCCCTCTTTTACAATGTTGCACCCTATCTATGAATAATCCACAGCTGGTCACCAAATGGTAACCAGAAAAAAATTAGTACTTTAAATTTTTCATTTACCAGAACCCTATTGAAAAGCAGTATCAGCCAATCAGGTAGCTGTATCCATAAGATGCACAATGTCTTTTAGGAAGTTGACAAGAAAGAGTGCAAAAAAGAAAAAAATTCTAGCTTGAACAAAGCAATCATTCATTAATATATATCAGCAACTTAAATCACATTGAACCAGGTATAAAACTACATGCCTGTAAGCCCAGCATTTGGGGAGGCCAAGGCAGGAGTGATAGCCCACGTGGATAATTCAGCAACTCAGGGAGACCCTGTCTTAACATAAAAAAATCAAAAAGACTGGGAATATAACTCACTGAAAAGGCCTGGAGTCAAGAAGAAAGTAAATATGGGCCAGGGAGAAGGCTCAGTAGGATAAGCGCTTCCCTGGCAAGCACAAGGGTCTGAGTTCATTCCCCAGTTCCACCAAAAAAAAAAAAAGTAAATATGTGAGTTTTTATAAATGATTGAATAAAAAATGAGAATGAATAGACATTTTCCATGCAGAAGAATCCCAAATAATTTATATAATTACTTTGCCCTTGAGAGGTTGGAAGTTAACTTTTCCAGCCAAGTGTGGTCTTCACATAGTAGCTTTCGTCACAAAGAAAACAGGGAAATAAAGAACAATTTTCTCTGTGGAGAAACTTAAGACAAAAAAAAAAAAAAAAAAAAGCCGGGCGTGGTGGCACAGGCCTGTAATCCCAGCACTCGGGAGGCTGAGGCAGGAGGATTGTTATGATTTCGGGACCAGCCTGAGTTACAAAGTGAGTATAAGGCCAGCCTGAACTGCATAGTGAGACCCTGTCTCAAAAAGACAAAAAAGAAAAAGAGAAACAGCAATAACCACCTCAGCTAAACAATCAGTGTTAACATCAACAATGAAAAGTCATATTAATAGTATAACGATGTGCTACAATGTAATAAAACTGGCATTTTATCTCCCTGAACTTTCTTGCAAAACCTATACCTCCAGTTTAATCATTAGAAAAACATCACACCAATGTTGGTTGTAAGATAGCCTACAAAGTGCCTCACCAATGCTGTTAAAACTGTCTCAGACACCACAAAAAAGATCAAGAAATTGTTGCCCAGCATAGCCTAAGGAGACAAGATGATTAAATATAATATAGTATCCTAGATGGAAGTCTAAACAAAGAAATATTGATAAATATGAATAAAAATGAATTTTACTAATTATATAATTATTGGTTCACTTATTTTAACAAATGTACAATGCTGTATGACGTTAATGATAGAATTGGATTAAAGGGTTTATGAACTCTAGATGATTTTCACAATTTTTTGTATATGTAAAACTATTCTAGATGATAAAGTTTATGTTTAAAAATGTAGAAATATACACATTGTCAGGATAACTCTAATTCATTAGGCCAAGGTCCATGGCTGCCTGCTGGGAAAACCACATCTGACCCTGTAGTCCTAGTGCCTGGTATCTTTTGCTTTTATGTAATGGAAAGACTACCAAGATAGCTTTCAATGCAATAGACCTTGAAGGTCAAAAACTAAATAGAATACTGATGGAAAAGACCCCTCAAGCATTATATTTTCTTTTCAATATTCAAGTGTAGGGGCCAGAGTGATGGCTCAGAGGCATAAGCAACTACCTGGCAAGCACAAGTTGCTAAGTTCAGTCCCTAGACATGAATGCCGTGCCAGCCCTGGAAGCCAGGGTTAGGCAGCACATGCCTATAATCCCAGCACTTGAGAGGTTGAGATAGAAGAAACACTATGAGTTCAAGATCAGCCTGGGGGCTATGAAAGAGAGCACAGGGCCAGCCTGAACTGCATAGCAAGATGCAGTCTCAAAAATATGTATTCAAGTGTTCATTCTTAAGCTGACAGATTTCTACTACAGACATCTCTAAAGAAGGTACCTTGGGTTCTCTAGTTTTCATGTGCCCTGTCATTCTGGGGATGATGGGTTTTGGATTGCATCTCTACTTCTTGCTCTTGTTTTCAATCCACTCCTCATTTCTTAGGCAATAGAGAACATCAGACAAAAGATGAGTTTACCACATATGAGAAACATAGAGTATGAACTGCTAATGTAATTATTACTTTCCAATGTAATGTACACACATAGATTTAGCTTTCTAGGGCATTTTTACAATTTTCTATGGATCAATTTCCCTAGCTGAACCATTAACACTTAGAAGTGACATGTTTAACAAATATACCATTGTAACCAGGGCAGAATTTTAAGTACAGACCTTAGAAAAAATTAACTTTCTTTGTTTTTTATTTTATTTATTTATTTATTTATTTTTGGTGAACTGGGGATTGAACTCAGGCCCTTGCACTTGCTAGGGAAGTGCTTATTCCACTGAGCCATCTCCCTGGTCCCCCCAAATTACTTTCTTAAGAGTAGATCACTCTATAAATGCCAAAGCATGTGTTCAGCCATAAATCTCAAATGGTTAACAACTGCTAATAGCTTAGAAAGGCCCACTTGATTTCTAGTACTCCAAGGGTTAATCAGTTTAAAACTATGCCATTCCATGTGTAGAGCATGAAACCTGAATGATAACCTAGAACTAGGAATCAGCTGACCCCCAAAAAACTTGTAGCAATCACATGATAAGTAAGAATATTTCTGATCTGGCAATGGGAATATGAATAAAATTCATATGAGCAATGATTGCACTTATGAGCTCTGTTATTTTTCTCACTTGTCCTACAGTAATACTCTCACTTAGTGCAAAGTAGGTTGTTTGTAACATTAGGACCCATTTGACTGCCTTTACATAAAGTATAAAAGGATGCCTATAAAATAGCTCTGTCCTAAAAATCAGTCTCTTGACCCACTGTAAAGGGAGCAGTAAACAGTATTTCCTCAGGAGAATCCTTCAGTATACTACAGGTCCCCATAAAAATCTTTGTGACAAAATTGTCTTTACTGAAGTTGTCATGCAATGGATTAAAAAATAGGTTGCCATTAGCTTTTTGAAAATGGAGAAAGTTAGGCCTTCTCAGTGGCCATTTCAGTAGTTTTTCACAATCACAGGCCCTCAAGCTATCAGTCTCTTTTTTAGATGTCATACTTACGGATAGTTATAGAATTTATGGAGTATGCTTTAAAGGACTATTCGATTGTAGCAGCAATCATTCAGTTTATTCCCATGGCAGAGCTAAACTGCAAACGATCCCATATCAACAAAATTCTATTTCTTTGATACAGGAAAAAGATTTCCCTTCATTTTATGGACAATCCATATTCTATGTTTAGGGAAGATTTTCTTAACATCTTCTAATCTTACCTCCCTATTCTATCCTCAGGGATACATTGAGGAGTTAGTAACCAAATGTTTTAATGTTTCTTATTATTAAAAAAAAGCCACTATTTGCATTTTTCTCTCATATTTCTCTATACTCATCAAACTTTATGGGATACAAATAAATGTTACATTATTAAAATTCAATTCAGCTTGTAATTTTATTTCCGAAATTCAAAATTGACAGAATCCTACTTCTTTGCTTATACATAGTCCTTAATATATCTCACCACTTTCCTTCCTAAATAGAATAGCCAGAAAAATCAGACTCAGTTGCATGTATCACCAGAACGTAATACCCATTCACACACTCTGAAAGTATATTGAAATCTACAATGTCACTTAGGGGCACAGATGAATCCCCAATTCCAAGTACTGTGCTCACTAACGAACACATATGGACACTGGAGACTTTGAGAGAATCATCTGGATCAATATGTTTTGATCAGCATTACCTCATTCAGGGCAGAGTTTTCACATTTAAGTCCCAGTTAAGGAAATAGATTGAGGAGCTTATAAATGAGAAACATCTCACAATTCTTCAGTGGTCTGTTATATCATTATCATTCAAGTGATTGGATCTATTCCTCCATGGCCTTTTACCCTAGGAGTGAAACCTGTACTCTGAATTATCTCTGATAGCACAACTCTACAATGGGTCATTGGTATAGTATCTACCATCACCTAATTAAACTATGGATTTACTCAAGCATGAATAGAGAAAATTGTGAAATGGAAGAGGAAGAACAAAATTCTTCATCTTATAGGTAAAAAAAATGGGGGTG
This sequence comes from Ctenomys sociabilis, assembly GCA_004027165.1. Lineage (NCBI taxonomy): Eukaryota > Metazoa > Chordata > Mammalia > Rodentia > Ctenomyidae > Ctenomys > Ctenomys sociabilis. The sequence goes on from PVKA01000229.1 coordinate 17,673, forward strand.
CAAAGAGGAACATAATTTTGCGAGGGTAGTTACACCGGCCTAGAAAACCAGATCTTGTGATACAGGGTCTGTGGTCCTTCTACACTGCCATGATTGTTGGAGAAGAAGTCATATGTAATTAAGGAATTTATAGTGTGCTTGGATAGCACTTTATAAAATGCTTTCATATCCATTATCCCATTTGATTCTTAAAACATTGCTCAGAGGGCTTGAGTAGCATGTATGATTATCCTCATTTTTCCTGTGGTTCAGATATCTTGATTCACCTAAGACCATTTACAAAGAAGTAAAATCTTAGATCTAAATCACTTTTCTGTAAGTTCAATGCTTGTTCCATTGTGGTATTTTGTGAATCCATTCCTGTGGGTAGAAGCAATGCAAAGCAAAGGAAACTCTTATAATCATGTCTCCCTTTCACTCCTGGGCAGCCACTCATCTTTTCACCTAAGTTGTGGCAAATACCATGCCTCCCTCACCCCTAACCTTTTTGCTGTTTGTGTTCCTGTACCAGGGATTGGACCCAGAGGTACTTTGCCATTGAGGGATAGCCCCAACCCTTTAATTTTTTGAAAAAAAAACATCAAGGCATGGTCTTTCCTGCTGAATTATCCAGGCTGGCCTTGATCTTGATCTCTTCCTGCCTTATCAGCTCAATAGCCAGGCTTAAAGGTGTGTGACACTATACCAGGTATTCATGTCCTTTCTTTAGCTTACTGATTGAACAATTTTTCTAGAGATTAAAAGTGTATGTATGCAGTCACTAACTGTTATAACCACTTAATATCTGCCACTAACCCCTGAAACATTACTCGGGGTCTCCCTGTTTCATAAATAACCCTATCATGAATATATCTCAAAATCAACAAGCATAGGGAAAATTTAATCTCTGTGTATACAGAGGCAATTGTAGACTATGGCTATGGAAAACAACCAGCAGGTGAGGCTGTGACATAATTTTCACTTAAGACTCATTAGTGCATAAAGGTATCTTTGTTCAATAAATAGAACAGGAAATATGGTTAAATTTTTTTCCTAAATGCTGTCAGAAGAACAATGATAAAATAATAAGACAATACTTTTTCAATAATCTGCTATATTAAGTTGTTGTTCTCAAGTATTTCAACATACTTTTGAAAAGTATGTTAACTGAATCTCATTTTTCTTTCTACTGGAAGCATTAAAAGTATACACATGATAAATGGTCAGCTTATTATAATTGGCATGAAGTGAACACACATACCCATGTTCACCAGCTAAGACAATAAATGAAACTTTGTCTGTAGCCAAGATAAAGCTAATATGTGAATTTTCCCTCATAAAAGTAACTAATACACTGCCTTTTGACACTGTGGTTTAGTTTTGCCTGTTTTCTGAACTCTATGAAAATGGAATCATATTGGATATAAATATTTATATCTGAGACTCGACATTGTATTTAACGAGATTAATTTTTTATTCATTCTCTTGTTGGTAGACATCAAGCTCCTTCCTTTTTGGAGACATTATGAATAAGGTTTTTATGAATATTCTTTTGTGCTATTTTTGATGTAATATATTTTTTAATATATTTAGGAGAAAAATTACCTATGTTGAGAGAATGCTTTTACTGCGTTTTAGCAGGTACTTTCAGTTTTCCAAAGTTATTGCATCAATATGTATTTCTACTAGCAATATATTAAAGTTCTAGTGGTTCCATATATTAATACTTTATAACATCTATCCTGAAAATTGTGCACATTAAAGCGAGTATGTATTAGGGTCTTGTGCTTTTAATTTGCATTCCCTTGATTATATATGAAGTTCAAAGATTTTACGTATTTCATTGGCTATTTTGGCTATCCCATTGTGTAATACACAAACCTCTTGCTGATTTTTTAATTGATTCATCTTTCTTTCTTATGCTCTATATAATTTTTTTCTCTTTTACATGTTCTGGTTCACATTCCTTTGTAAACTATATGTGTTGCAAATATTTTGTTTCATTAGCTGATCTTTTAAGTCACTCAATTGTATCTTTTGTAGGAGTTCTTAATTTTATTTCTTAATTTTTAAAGGAATTTAAAATTGGTAAAATTTTAATTTTTTAAAGGGAATATAAAATTAGTAAAAGAAAAATGTTAGAAATGGTGCAAAATTTCACTAAATAAAATGATAGGAATTCAACAGTGGTTGTTATATTGCATATTGTTGTCTTTAAATTAGTTGTTCAGATTACCAAATATAAGCATGTAAAATTGTTCAAAATTATTAAAAATTAGAAAGGAGAAAAAAGTTAAGCATTAATTGTTCCTTTCAGTAGACCAGCAAAAATCAGCAGTGCAGTTATCCAAGCTATCCTGCATACATGCATATATATTTCTTTTCCCCTTCTTTCTTTTCTCTTTTCCTTCATCCCAGTTGTACTTTCCCTTTGAACAGTTTCTTTCCCTTTCACAGTATCAATTGTACCTTTCAGATCCTATTTACTCTTTCAGGTTCTTACACTAGGGAAACAATATGATGTTTATACATGCAGGTCTTATTTATTTCAATTGTAAATATAGTCTCTAGTTGCAACAATTTACCTACAAAAACCTTCAGTTTATCATTTTTATAGATGAATAATATCCTGTTGTGTAATAACACCACATATATTTTATCTGTTTGTGAGTTGATAGGCATTTGGGTTGTTTCCAAGATTTAGCTATAACAAATTGCAGGGGCTGGGGAGATGGCTCAGTGCAATAAGTGCTTCCCTGGCAAGTGCAAGGACCTGAGTTCAATCCCCAGTTCTGCAAAAAAAAAAAAAAAATTGCACTGCTATAAACATGGGTACACATATGTCGCTGTGGTATGATGTTTTTATTTACAAGTTCTTATTTTTAATGTTAGTCCAAGGTACAACATTTTCATGATCATTTTTTGTGTGTAGTACTTAAGAAATATTTGCTAAGACAATTATCATGCATATATTCCTTTGCATTAACTTCTAGAAATTTTGTTTCTCTGTGTGGTTAATTATGTTTGTAGCATTGGCCATGGATCCCAGTGTCTTATTCATGCTAGACAAGTACTCTACCATTAAGCCCCATGCCTAGCTCAAATTTAGTTATTTTAATTTTCAAGTATCCAGTCTACTTGGAATCAGCTTTTTGTTTAATATGTGAAATAAGAATTGCTGGAGCATTTTTAAAGTGTAGATATTGGCTTGGGATATAGCTCAGGGGTAGACTATATCTATAGCAAGCACAAAGCCTGGGTCTCATCCCTCCCACCACAAAAACAAAGTGACAGGGCAGTGTGAGGGAGAGAGAAGGGAAGGTAGGCATCATGATAATAAAATATAGATGTCTACTTGTCCCAGCATTACTTTTTATTCTTGAAATCAACCCAACTTTGTAGAGAGATATGAATCTAAACACTCATCATTTGATTTTTCCTTCTATTATTTTCTTTAGCATTATTGCATTGGTGTTCATTCCTAATATTGACCTGTAATTATTGTCAGACTTTGGTATCATGATTACTCAGGTTTCATGAAAGGAGTTAGAAAGTGTTGCCTCTTTTACTCGCTGGAAGAAATGGTTTTTAAGATTAGCATTTCTGTTAGGGCTGTCTCAGTTGTCCTTTACTTTGTGTGTTGGGGGGGATTGCATTACTCAGGTGAAAATAATTTGAGATTGATATGGTCAGGCCCTGCTGGGCTAAATCAGGGGTTACATCTTAAATATCAATAAGTGCTACTCTGCTAATGAAAGTGATTAAGGCTGGCCAAAAACAAATGTAATAGGACCTGGTGGGGACTGAAGAATCCTTGTCCCTTTACAGAATGGCAACTGTCCTCTCCAGCCAATGATTACCATGTAAGAAAGGGAGCCCAGTAAGGTCAAATGATTTAAAAAATAAATCAGAAGCTTGGATTACTCTGTAAAAAGTCTCCGAATATTTAAATATTGAGTAATTCAGATGTTTAAAAAATTGTGTGGGCTGAACAAAACATTTGTGCATGCCTAATTTAGCTCAAAGTCTGCTAGATTGCAACTTGTGCTTCAAACTAATGAAAAGCACAATAACAGAGATAAATTCTATTTTCAAGTAATAGAATTCACTTACATCTGATAATTCCTTATGTATTTATACGTATACTTGAATGTGAATTTGTTTTTCATTTAATGTACCATATTAAAATAAAGTTCAAATTTAAAAAAATCAAATATATGAATAGCTAGGATATTTACTTTTATTCTCCTGTTTATACTTTTGTTTCATTAAATTGTATTTTGATGATGCACTTATTATCCTGTGGATTTTGGAAAGCATTGACTTGAGTGTAGCTATGGTTTATGCGTGGTTTGAATATGTCCCTGTGGGACCGTTGTGACTGAAGACTTGATCTACAAGTAGTACTATTGGACAGTGGTGGAACCTTTAGCATGTGGGACCTAGAGGGGCTATTCTTGGGTCACAGAGAATGTGCTCCCCAAAAATGTAATGCTCCTTGGTAATTTGTACAACACAGGTTTTATAAAAGCCATAGTCTTGGGCCTACCCAGATATTTCCTGGTTCATCCCATGTTCCTTCCTCTGTATGTGGCCCACCATTCATCATCTATCATGAGGCCTTTGCCTTCCAGCCCATTCTATGCCACTTAGGGTTAGTAACTCCCAAAGTGTGAGCTAAATAAAACTCTTCTTCATAAATAGCCTTTGTCAGATAATCTGTTATAGTGACTAAAAGTGAGCATAAGTATCCTTCCAAGTGTTACAATTGTTTGTTTACCTTTCCTAAATCAAAGGTGATAATTTCATTTCAGGCTACTGTTGATTTACTTAGTTTTGCCTTCTTACTTTTTGTTATCATATATAGTAACAGAATCTCAAACTTCTTTTTTTTGGGGGGGTGGAACCACGGATTGAACTCAGACCCTTACGCTTGCCAGGGAAGTGCTTGTTGCACTGAGCCATCTCCCCGGCCCCTCAAACTTCTTTTTAATTTGACAAGGATTTAAATGGAGCATAGAGGTACATACCTGTAATCCCAGAACACAGGAGCCTGAGGGAGGAAGATCACAAGTTTCAGCTTATGCTGGGCTACATAGAGAGTTAGATATCAGCCTAAGGTTCAGAGAAAGACCATGTCTCCAAAAAAAGGTTGCTTTAGATTGCTTTTGATTAAGATCCTATAGATAAGATATCTAGGATAGAAGCGTCATGAATGAAATGTTCTTTGTATGAACAGCTTACTAACACTATTATTTTCATTTATTCTGTGTTTATAACCACTGTACTAATCAGCCATAGGCCATACAAATGTATTAGGATTCCTGTTGAGTCTACAGTTTGGATATAATAAGGTATACATTAATATAAAATAGTGCAGTAAAAACATAAGAACTCTGAACAAGCAAATTATTTGCAAATTGTATTTGACATGTAACAGTACATGTATCTGAGGAGTCAGCGTGTGATTACAGTAATTTACAATATTTTTGAGATTAGGTATTAGTACATTACTACCACGAGCATCACCAAAGGCATTAACTATTTATTGTGCTCCCAGAGAAAGCTCAATAAATTGAAATAAAAAAGTAAATGTAAAAGGAAATTAAAATAACCTAAATTAGTGTTTTCAAAATGCAAACAGTTAAGTAATCAGTTTTCAGTACAGGGGAATGAAACTAAGGTCTTTACAGTGAGCTGCATCTCCAGCTACCCTGCTTCTGAGACAGGGTCTCGTGAAGTCAACGACTTGCCCAAGCTCAAAGTTTTGATCCTCTTGCCTTAGGTGCTCAGTGTCAGAATAACGGCTGCTATTTTTAGAGTCCTAAACTAAAAAATGATATCAATAAATTAGCAGTTACTTAATTTTCTAGCATACGAAGTCTATACCGGTCAGGAGATGTACCTTGCCCAGCATGTGTGGGCTTTGAGTTCAATCCTAGGTATCAATAAATAAATTTTAAAAAATAAAATTAATTAATTAAAATGTATATTATCATAAAGTTATATACATGATCGCATTTAATATTAAAAAGAATGCTATAAATTGTGTGGAATAGCTTCCCATTTGAATCAACAATACTGATAATTAAACAGATTAGATTTGGTCTTCAGACATTTATGCTTTGCTTTTCATCTTTTCTTAATGTTCACTGTTAAACAAATAAAGAAATGAAATATAATTTAATGGTTCTGTTTACTTTTTAGATTTAATGTAGAATCAACAAATATTAAAATTTATTTTCCACTTAGAACTATCAGAATAACCAAATAAACAACACTGCATCTGAATTATCAATTATGATAAATATTTCATTATAATTGAATGTCATAATGTTCAAATGTTATGATCTTATTTTTAAGAAAAACAATAAATTTGGCAAAGAACTAATTATATATCCAAAAATCATAGACACATTGAAAGTGAGGCATGATGTCACACACCTGTAACCCCAGCATTTGATAAGCTGAGGCAAGAGGATCACAAATTCAAGGCCAGTCTGAGCTCCAGGGCATGACCCTGCCTCTAGATAGACAAAATAAATGAATATTAATTGAGTAAATAAGAGCAACAAATTTAATTACTTTGATAGAATTCATTCTTCCAAAGTTAGCGGGTGTCAGTTAATCTTACTTGTAGAATAGGATTTTAGGTTCTAAAATTATGTTTTTCTTAGAAATGAACAAAGCACATAGAAAATTCTTTCATTTGTCTTAATATCTCTTTAGCACAAATCTAACTGCATTGCTCAGTTTCTCTGTCCTTGCCAGACAAAAACCACCTGCATATGGTCCTGTATATCTTCAGTTCAAGGGTTTAGCCTCTGTTAACGTCATGGATTGTACTTGGCTATGTAATAAATTCACACATTACCCACATCATAGTACTTCCTTTAACTGACAAGAAATCTTCTCAGTTGAAGTTAAACAGTTGATTGGCTTTATCTAGCAGGTAGGAAGGGAACAACTTGTCTGAGTCGTGGATGTGACCTTGATTTCAAGTCTTTCAAAATGAGGGGCGGGGGACATAGCTCAGCAGAATAAGTTCTTGCCTGGTAAGTGCAAGGGCCTGAGTTCAATATGAGGATCCACCACAAAAAAAAAAGAAAGATTAATGATACCAATTGGCCTACATGAGCTAAGTAGATGATATTCTCCGACTTAACTAGCCCTGGTGCTGTCTAAGGTATATGGAATTTTCTATCTAGACAGGACTGAACACATTCAGATGTTCTTGTGATGCTCGTTCTCAACCTCATGCCTCGGATCAAACCTCTACACATCTTTTTACTGTGCCTCTTAAATTCTTTTCCTTTCTCCCTTTTCCCTTTTCTTCTGCTTCTTCCATTCGCTCAACTGTTCAAAAGATGTCATTTTTCTTTCCCTTCCACCATAGATGGAGTTGGGATATTTGATCAGTCAGTTTAGGAGAGTGCTAACTGGTCCTTTGTTTCTTTATTCCTGGCCTGTGGATTGAACAACTAGGCAAGGGCTCCGTAAGTGAACTCCTACCCCTAACACTGCCCATGATATGTGTCTTTTGAATGCTGTATTTCTGACACTATTTATTTTGAAGAGTGCTGCTTGGTTCAGATATTTCTTTATTAGGAGAAATCCTTAAATTGGAACATCTGAAATAATCTTTCATTGGCAATTGTAAGGCATCAGAAGAGATTCATTGAGAACAACTGAACTTGTGTGGCATACATGAGAAATGTTTACCATGTGTCATAATTAATTGAAGTTTTATTACATAAGAAAGTATACAACTAGAATAAAAATGGCTTCTAACACTAGTTTTCAATTACCCTTTGGTGGAGAAGAATTTTGGAGAAATCAGAAAAGCAAGATTGATCCTTGTCCTAATCTATAGGACTATCTAATTTCATTTTCCTCTTCATTATATTTTTAATATGTTTTCCTCCCTTGACATGCTGGGGATAGAACCCAGGACCTCACACATACTAGGCAGACCTCTGCCACTGCCACTGAACTACATTCCCCAACCCTCCTTTAAATTTTGTAATAGGCTCTAACTCAATTACCCAGGCTGGTCTTGAAATTGTGATACTCCCCTCTCAGCCTCCCAAGTCCCTGGAATTATACCACTGCACCACTGTGGCCAGTCTTTATTCTAGTTTTGAGGTGCATAGTTCACCTTTTGAGCAGGGCTTGTATTTTAATTTATTTTATTTTTAATGTATTTGGTACAGGGTCTTACTATGCAGCTCGGACTCATAGCGATCCTCCTGTTTTCAGCCTCCCAGCACTGGGATTACAGGCATGTGCCACCGTGCCTGACCTCAGTGGCTGGCTGGTGCCTGGGGGCAGGGCCAGTGCTGCATGTGGTGCCAGGGACTGAACCCTGCTCCCTGTACTTGCTTAGTCTCCTGAGATATCTTCCTGGCCCAAGCAGAACTTTTAATACCCCTTAAGCAAAACATGATCCACCTGCAGGTTTGAAATAGGGGTCTTCATCAGCTTGTTAAGGCATATTCAGTATGGGATCCAGAGTGCTTGCTGTAAATTACTTGGCATCTAAAATGTTCTCTTTCCCTCCCCACTTCCCCTTCTTACCCCCTTCCTCTCCCTTTCTCCTCCTTCTCCTTCTCCTTCTTCTTCTTCTTCTTTTTTCATCTCTCACTCTACTCCTCTTTTTTCTGTCTTTCCTCTTTCTCTTCATCTTCCTCTCCCACCATTCTTCTCTCTCCCACTTCTCTTTCCTTTTTGATTTTTTGCATTCTATCTTTCATTATGATATGGGAAGAAATCTATAATCTGTTCCTTTGGGAAGACAGAGAAACTTTCAGATGAGGGCATAAATAAAAAGCAGTTCTTCCATTATACAATATAGATGTATAGGCGTCCTAGTGTTATGATGTTTCCTATAATATTCTTATGCCAAACCTCCTTTTTATGTGCAGTCTTAGTGGACTATACTGGCACATAGTAGGTATACTTTATGTATTAGTAACTTCAACACTGAGGCTTCCTATGCTCTTTTGTGTGATGAAATGGCACAGCCAAATAAAAGCATGCTAATGCAAAGCGAAGAGAAGGAAATCCTGATTAAACACAGTACAGCATTGCTTTTCATATCTTAAAGTGCATATAAATCACTTGGGACTTGTTTCAAATCTAGATTCTGATTCAGTAGGTCTAGAATGAGACAGATATTCTATATTTCTAAGTCTCATGAATGGTACTGGTGGACCACACTTTGGGCACTAAGGCTGTGGATTATTTTATATTTACTAATTCATTAACTTGTTCCATGATAATTCTTTTTCTCTGTGTATGATGGTGTTGATGAGGTGCTGGTGATTTAATCCAGGGCATCGTGTGTGGTAAGCACATGCTCTATCGTGTGCTATACTCCCAGTCCATAACTCATAAAAGAGATTGCTGATTTTAAAACAACATAGAGGGGACTGGAGAGATAGCTCAGTAGAAGAACCAGTTGCCGTGCAAGCACATGGTCCTGAGTTCAATCCCCAGTAAAAAAATCAAACAACATACAGTAGCAAATGAAAACTATCACATGCCTTATTTTTCACCTGTTATCTTGAATCAAGACTATGGGACAAACTTCCCAGATATCTGTATTTATTGTCACTTCAAATAGGTTCCAGTATAAAGATAACATATGAGAAAGAGTATGGGGATAAATACCTTTGAATAATTTGGGGTTTTTTGGAATTTATATTTGCTTTTGAAAGAATTTGTTGTAGCTTAAATATAAGAATACAAGATGAGCCAGTGACAGGAAAACCCAAGTGAATATGACATCTTAGCTTATTAGGTTTAGAAAACAACCTCTGTTCCTTGGTAGCAAGCTACTGGGAATATTGGTGTTCAAAGCTCTATTTTCCCTAAGGCAAAAACATCATCAAAATATAAAATGCTTTTTTACTTCTGGCATGAGTGATAAAGATGCAGGACTGAGAAGCTGATGAAAAAACTTAGCTTATGCTTCTAAAGGCTAATTTTATATAAGTGTTCTTGTCCAGCTGTTCTTGGTAAGTCCAGCTGTTAGTTGAATAGGACAGGTGGTAATCCCTGTTCAGAGGCTCATTACCACCCACGCCTTTGATCTGGCTAATACATAATCAATCAGCTTCTGAATTTTAATAGCCTCCCCATTTTCATTTCACTTGTTTCACCTAAATTTATTTTCCAAACTTCCAATCTGATTTTGTGTTTTAAGATTATTCTTGATCATTTATTTATTTTGACATAACTAGGCTCATGATGTACCAGCTGGAGTTTATTACACCCCTGAATCACAAACTTTTTTGCTTCCCTCTTCATCTCCTTGCAGGATCCAAATTGCAAAACCTAAGGATAAAATTTTAATTTTGAAAGCAAAATAGACTGAAACCACTTTAGGGAAGATCTTCAAGGAAAGTTAATATCTATAAACTTCATTTTAAGGTTGGGAATTCCATAGTTGGTTCTCTTTTTCTAGTCTCTTCAAAGGTGGGATGTGTACAAGTTAAGTAATGAGAAACATTGTTTTGAATGTAACAGTTGTGACAATTTGTCATGTATGCTGTAGTGCATATGTTAGTGTGCATTAGTTAGAAAGGTCGCAATTATTTTCCAATATTTTCTCCATTTGTTAGCTTATTTTTATATTACTATATTTATTTACATATGGTATATGTTCCCCAGCAATTTTTAGAAAAGGTATACGCTTCTGAAGATGTGAGAAGCAGTCACACAATTTTTCCACTCAGCCATCTCCCCAGCCCTAACAGTCACACGACTTTTCACTCTTCACTCATAAGCATCCAGATAATTTAAAAATTTGGTTTACTTTATACAAATGAAAAATGTCTTCAGTTGGCATAACTGCCATTAATCCCTCAAAAAAGTCTTTGAAATAGAAGCAATTGCAGGAGCGGCATAAAAGGTCAAGTCTCCTATGTTGACTAAAGGCAAAAGACCAACTCTAGAAGGAAAACTTTATATTACACCACCATTGTTTCTGGAAGAATTTAAAAAATTGAATTATTAAAAAAGATTAACAATGGTTGAATCCCTATTAGCTTGGCCCACTTCCCTGTTGTCTCAGAATAGCACCTCCATGGACAATGGAATAGTCCTAACAGCCTAAATAGGGTAGGTTTTAAAAGCAGATGGCCTGGAGCCATTCTGTTTATTATATCATTGCTTTCCATAGCATAACGGCTCTTCTCCAATGGCTCTCTTTGTTTTTTTTGCTTCATTACTGGCACATTTCTTTAATATGTAATCTATAACATTAACATGAAAATGGCTCTCAAATACTATTACTTTCTCCATCTGTGACCCAGTACTGTTTATCATCACCTAATGATCATTCTTATTGCAGATGGCCCTCTTCAAATGTTTCAAAATAGCATTTTAAAGACAGTGAGGGTGCTTCCTATGTAGATTGACAGACTGAATAGTTTGATATCAAAAATCTCCTTCTAAAGTGTGATGAATTGCTGAAGGTATGAGGTATGAACTAGTTCCAAAGCAAGGTGTGAGAAGGAAAAGAAGAAACTGTGTGTGTGTGTGTGTGTGTGTGTGTGTGTGTGTGTGTGTGTGTGTGTAAGGCATTACTTTTAAGGGAGCATTAACTTTAAGGGGTGTTGTAGTAGGAAGAACAAAAGTATATTAAAAACAGAATCTGGCCAGGCATAGTGGCACATACCTGTAATTCTTGCACTTGAGAGGCTAAGACTGGCTGGATCGATGTGAATTTGAGACCAGCCTGGGCTATGAAGCAAGCTCAAGGCCAGCCTGAACTGTGTAACGAGACCCTGTCTCAAAAAAGTAAAAACAAAACAAAACAAAACAAAAAACAGATCTGCTTCTGTTTTATTGTTTTACTGTAGTAGTAGATTTTGAATTCTGGGCCTTTTCACTGAGCTACATGTTCCCTGTTACATTTTTAATTTTTAATTTGAGATAATTTTTTGCTAAATCACTGTTGCCCAGGCAGGGCCCAAAATTACGATCTTCCTGCCTCATCTCTCAAAATTCTTGGATTACAGATGTGCACCACCACACCAGGCAGGGAACAATTCCTTGTTACAACTTTTAAAGGAGTTTCACTATGCAGCCTCATAGTTATCGTCGTGTTTCAGCCTCCCTAGAGCTGGGATGACAGACGTCCACCATGCTGGGTCTTGGTGGCTGGCTCAGTGTGCCCTGGGATGGGGAATGTGTGACATGTGGTGCCAGGGATCGAACTCTGGTCCATGTGCTTGCCTAAGCAGCCACTTAGTCCACTGAGCTACCTCCCCGGTTGCATGTTACCTTTTCTGATTACCCATGATGGCCATGATAGAAAAGGATTAACACTAGACTGACAGCTGGTTTCCCTGTGGCTCAACATATACTGAATGCTGAGTACATAGAGCTTGCTGGCTCCGCAAGCCACAGAGCCTCTCTAGTTGCTTTTACTCTTGCTGAAGAAAGGCTTCAGCAAGGCTTCTTTGTCTATCACTAAGGCTTCTTTGTCTCCAACTTCTTTTAGTTTTCTCTCTATTCTCTCTATGTTTATAGACCCTTACTGCGAACTATAAAGCTTATATCTGTGTTGGAGTAGAAGTACTGCTTGTAGTACTTCCCTGAACAAACGTCTCACTATTTGAAAGGCCAGGTGTATGTGTTTTATACATGTTAATCTCATAGCTGTTGTACTGGTGACAAAGGTGCTGTGACACTGTCCTTATCAACACTACTATTCTCAGATGAAGTAAAAAACAATGTTTATTTTGTCACCTAGACCCAACCCCCAAACCCTGCCTAGTACTGGGAATTGAACCCAAGGCGTCACTGAGCTACAGCCCCAGACTATTTTACTTTTTTCTTTGAGACAAGGTCACACTACACCTCTGAATTGCTTGTGTTCTGCCAGAAGTGGTGATGCATGTCTGTAATACAAGCACTCAGGATGCAGAGGCAGAAGTATGACTACCTGATCAAGGCCAGCCAGCCTGGGCTACATAGTGAGCTCAAGGCCAGCCTAAACTATATAGCGTACCCTGTCTCCAAAAGACTGGCTAAATAAACAAATACACAAATAAATTGCCTAAGTGGGTTTCAAAATTATGGTCTTGCCTCAGCCTCCCATATTGCTGGACTTACAGGTGTGTGCTACCATGGCCAGCTTGTAACTTTATAATTTTATGATCCTCTCCTGAAACTTTGGTGCACATACATATTCTTTGATTTTCAATATGTTTATGCATATGCGAGTGAGTTTGTGTGTGTGTGTGTGTGTGTGTGTGTGTGTGTGTGTGTGTGCACATAACTGGGAATTGTACCCAGAGCCTCCTGCTTGTTCAGCAAGTGCTCTACCTCTGAGCTACTTCCGCAGACATTTTTACAAGACAGTTTTACTGAATTGTTCACACTGGCCTTCAACTTGTGATGCTCCCTCCCCTGCCTCCCAGGTGGCTGGGACTTCAGGCACCACCTCACTCAACTGTGTTTATGGTTCTTCACACTATTCTCCCCTCACAGATTAAATCCCAACTAAAATTAAATGTAGACTGAGTCAGGGAAGTTACAAAAACTGAGTAAACTGTTAATATTTGTAGTAGCACTAAACCTTTCAGAATTAATGTTTTAACAGTTTGGTGGCACTTGCTTCAGAGAACAAGCCACAGATAATAAAATTTTCTTGGCCTAATAACAAAAGTCCCAAAAGCTCATAATTTTCTAGGCATGATGGTTCTCATCTGTAATCCTAGCATTTTGGAGTCCGAGGCGGGAGGGTTGCTGCAAGTTCAAGGCCAGCCTCAGCTACATAAGGAATTTAATATCAACCTGAATTACAAAGCAAAACCCTATCTCAATCCCCCCACAAAAACTTATAATTTTAATTAATGAAACAATTAGAGTTGACCTTACTTTGAGCTCTATTTTTTTTTTTTACCAACATCATGTCCGAATTCACATCCAAGGTTTAAATTTATTTAATTTAATTTATTAGGATATATATATATATATATATATACATATATATATATATATATATGTATATATATATATCCAATCCATAAAAATATAACCATTTTTAATCCTGTGCAAGACTTTGCAATATATTCTCCTTGTCATGATTTTGTTAAATTTTATGTAAATAATACAGTTTAGACATAACTTATCCAAAACTACTGGCTCTTTCAGTAAATAATTTTATGTAAAATTTGGTTCATCATTATTAAAGATTGTTTGAGTTTCTTCTAGTTAAATTTTAAAAAGACATGAAACGATAGATGGATTCATACAGGAAACTATGAAATTTGAGAAAAATCTTTGTTATTAAACTTGGAAATATTCTAAAACTAGAAATCAGATTTCATTTGATTAAAAGAACATCTTATTTTTTCATATAAGCCTTTTAAAATAAGGTTGAAATCCATTCAATCCATGCCTTCACACTTATTCCTCATGCATGAACTTTTTGTTTTCCCTACCTCTCCTCTAAATGTCCTTTACAAGAGTGAGACATTTTTCTCCTACCATAAAATTCCCTTGATTATATATAAGAAAAAATTGCTACTTTTCAGCAAAGTTTAGGGAAAGCTAAGGTAAGTAGAGATTCTTGTGAAAACTGTTTTGCCAGAAAAGAATATTGGATTTTCTGATGATAAGTAATACATTGTTTTTACCATTTATATTTGCCCTTCATCGAAACTTGTAAATGACATTATTAGCTTTACGTAGCACATTTCATTTTGCCACGGATAAAGATGCATCATCAGGAAAGTACTCATCAGAATCTTGAAATATAAGCAGTGTCACTAAAGGGTAGAAAAATAGAGGTAGAGAAATAATGATTAACCACTTTTCCCCCAATAACTGATCTACTGTCAAGTTCAGTAGAAATATTTAAATATTTAAATATTTCCTTTATAAAGAGCACTTCGAGGAATGTTTATGTTTTTACACACATGCCATTACACTTGATTACAATTAGGAATATGCATTAATTATTTAGCTCTGCTATAAATCTGCCAGAAGATAGGAGATTCATAGGTGGTTCAAGTTAAAGATTAACATAGGTTTAGCGTATAGTTTCAGAAAAGTCCAAAACTATCAAGGCTCTAGATATATTATCTTTTTTTCTGCTCATCAAACTAAAAGCCAACAACCAAAAGGCAGTAAAACAAATCTAACTTGCTTAACACCATCCACTATCATCACCATGATTTTTACAAGTCGCAAATAGATATCAAACTTTTTCTTGGTACCAGGGATTGAACTCAGGACCTTGTGCTTGTCAGGTAGGTGCTTTAGCTGCTGAGCTATCTCCCCATCCCCTCAAGTCTCAAATAGAAAACCACATGTCTACTGAAGATTATTTGAGGGCCACAGAGACATAAAGAGTAAGATACAGTCTGTAACATTCAAATCATTTGCTTTTAAAGAAACTGACCTGGATTTTAAAATGATCTAGATGTGAGAAAAATTTTACTCATGTTTCAAAACAACAGAACTTTTTCTCAGTCTATCTTAGGAAAAATCTTGATATTATTTTCAATGGAAAATGAATACAATCAATGGAGAGAACAGAACTAAGTTGTTAAAAGCGCTGTTGTGTGGTTCTGATATTTACCCTCCTTCTGGATGTATAGCCTCTCTTTCTCCATAGTAATAAAAAGTGACTTACTGTCCTGAGAAAAGGCACTGAGAATAGAATTGGAGAACATATGAGAAAGGGTATGTAGGCAATGTCATTAGAGGACATAACAAGGCACCATTTTAACCTTTGAAAGAGTACTAGATAAATTTTAACAATTACAAACCAGAAGATTTGATATTGAT
Source organism: Ctenomys sociabilis (assembly GCA_004027165.1). Lineage (NCBI taxonomy): Eukaryota > Metazoa > Chordata > Mammalia > Rodentia > Ctenomyidae > Ctenomys > Ctenomys sociabilis. The sequence continues at coordinate 33,462 of PVKA01000229.1, forward strand.
CAGCAAGAAAATACTAGAAAACAATCATTGAATCAACTTTAATAAGTATTTAAAGTAACATGCTTCTGGGAGCCAGCGTAAGACTCTGGAAAATTATTATACCATTCTCACCTGATTTGCATTTTTGTTGTGCCTACTGGATGGTCAAATGAGAAGACTGTTATAGACAGTGTGTGCTTACAATTTTTTAAGTTCTCTTTGAACAAAGTAGGGTACAAAATGAAGAGCTGCAGGCTGGATAATAGGGTGAATTTGCAACTGATTGAATAAGACATCTAAAGAATGTCATTTGATAGATAGAAATTAACTTGTAGTACTGTCTGTTTCATTGGTTTTGTATTTAAGATAACCATGCCTTTGCAAATGAGTGTCTTCTTTAGTTTGCATTTACCTCGGCCCTCTGCTTGAAAACCTCACTTGGGCAGTTCTGCCTATATATTGCTACCTCTGTGAAATCTGTGGCTGAATTCAGTTAGCATAGCTTTCTGGGTAGAGGATGTAGCTCGGTGGTAGAATTCTTGCTTAGTTGAGTACCAATGTTAGAACAAACAAATAAGGAAACAAGCAAACAAATAAAACCTAGTGATTATAGCTCTCCACCCACATTTATCTACCCAAATTGTGATTGTTTTTACATATGTCTTCTGCTGTGGTTTAGGAATAATAAAATAGTGTTTTGTTGAGAACTGTTGGTCTCTTGGGGTGATCTGCTGTACCTCAAGAAGAAATGGTAGCAGGAGTGATGAAAAGCTAGACAAGAAGAAAAGAGCTGGGTCAAGTGGCGACTTGTCTGCCTGGTTGGCAAAATGACCCCCAGCAGAACAGTAGGAGTATTTATTTATACCTTTGCAAAGTTAGTATAATGTGACATGAAGTTACCTAGTGACTAGTGGCTGACATTAACCAATCAGGATGCTTTTCTCAGAACTGAGGTAGCTTAACTGCTTTAGGCACTGAGGCCTACTCCTGCTCTCACACATATGACCAATTTCTAACTTTAGCAGCTCCCAACAGCATTTTCACCCTCTTTCCCCAAAACAAAACCTAGCTGGAAAATAATCAACCTTGAAAACCAGATATCAAAAAATGCCAGCCACCATCAGCCTATCCTTGCCTGATCTGCCTTACAGAGTGACCATGGAACAAGACAATAGTGATGAAGATGAGACAAGGATAGGCTGATTGGAGAATGGCAGTTTTCGTCTCTGGTTTTTCAGGTTCTAATTATTCTCAGGCAAACACTGGTAGTCTCCATTTTTGTCTTTTCACTACCATTGAAGTCCTCTTCTCCCTGTTTACAATATTTTGTTTCCATTTTCTTCTCTTTTACTCTTAGTTGTTGATAAAATAAGCATAGATTTCAGCTGAACATAGTCATCTGAAATTGGCAATAGTACTACATATGATAATAATATAAAAATACTCTTAGATTTAAGTCATAAAGATGTGTTCTCAAGGTCTGGGGGCGTTGCTCCACGGCAAAGGGTGTGCAAGGCCCTTGGCTCAATCTCTAATATGACAGGAAAAAGATAAAAAAGGAAGATGAGTTCTTGCTACCAGATGAAATTTGAAAGCATATTTAAATAAGATATAAATCTCACACTTAGTCTCAGATAATCCATTGTAAAAACACAGGAGAGAAGAGACCTTTATTAATATCGGATTATACTTTAAAACTCTTGTACTTTTACTAATCCACAAATTCAATGTGAACAAAAAGTGTGAAATGACACTTTGCTACAACAGTTATAGACAACATTTATAGTGGCAAAGCAGGGGATGGAAGCACCACGCTTACTCAATTCTGGGTTAAATTTTATTTATTTATTTATTTATTTATTTATTTATTTATTTATTTATTTATTTATTTATTGTGGTGGAACCGGGGATTGAACTCAGGCCCTTGCACTTACCAGGCAAACACTTATTCCACTGAGCCATCTCCCCAGCCCCCTAGATATCACATTTTAAATAGATCTTCTCTTGCAAATATGCTAGTACAGGTGAGGGTCTGTAGACTATGAAAGATAGAAGGAATACAAGTATGTAGATTTCAGTGAAAAAGAAAAGGCAAAATATAATAGGTAGATGCAAATATTTATAAGGTTAGGAGAGACTTATTATATTTTGGTTAAGTATTTGTTCTTTGTTTCATCTTGGTTTGGGTTTTACCCTCAGAATAGATTCAAGTAGATATGTAGAAGTTATAGAAAAACAGATTTTTAACTAAACAGCAAAGAAAATTGTGTAACTGAGGTTTCCAAAAAGTAGAATGAACCGCCTTCAAAGTCAGTAAACTCTCTCCCTGCACAGCAGCTATTCAAGGATGACATGGCTATCTCACCCCTACAGGCAATTTCTGTATTAGATGAGAGGATGTAATTCATTAACCTTTAAGGTCACTTCTGAATCTAATGTTTTGATATTTTCTGAATTAATCAGAAGGGAAGTGACAGCATGACCTGGATCTGTCCCATATTTATATAAACATCCTGTGCAATGCACCTCATTTTCTGTCCAACTGTGTACATTCTTGAATGTTAAAATTGATTTCAGGGCAAATGCTTTTGAAAAACTTTAAAAATCAATTTCATTAAAGAATCACTTATACACAACAAACTACATCCACTGCACATGTACTACTCACTGATTGTTGACAGATGTGTGCTTGTGAAATTGCGGCTAGAATGTACAGTACGTTCTTATCCCCCTAAAGGCTCTTTCTGCCTCTTTGCAGGCCATTCCTATCTTTGTCCTTTACCCCAGGCAGCTACTGATCTGCTTCCTGTCACTATGTATTGATTTTGGCTTTCTAGATTTTTTTTAATAAATGGACTCATACATTATTTGTTTATGTGTCTGGTTTCTTATGCTCAACACAATGATTTTGAACAGCAGTAGTTTTAGGGTGCATATTTTGTTTCTTTTTAATTGCAGACTACTTTCTTGCACCATGGATATACCAAATTTTGTGTATGCATTCTTTGGTTGGTACATGTTTGCTTTATTTGTATTTGAAGAAACTGTCAATAAAGTTACCAAAAATTGTATAATTGTGCAAACTTCTGCCTACTCTTAAGAAAATCTTAAGCACACTACAAAAGCAACTTCCCAAGTTTTCTGTCAATTTGTTTATTTGAGTTAATTGCTATCTTAGTCAGGAAACAACTGAAAGACAAGTACAGACTATAAACTGATATGATGTCAACTGAGTTCTGTGAGAAAGTGTTAATGTCTAACATTCTTTCTTGGTAGCAAATGTGTATCAGCTACCTTTTGCTGCATAACAAACCACCTCAAAACTTATTGACCTCACAAAGAAGTAAACAAGTGTTTTCTGTAAAAAACAAGAAAGTAAATATTTGAGGCTTTATGAACCTCTCATTGTCTCTGCTACATGTTCTTAAAAAAACTTTAATGGGGCTGAAGAGATGGCTCACTGTAATAAACGCTTCCCTGGCACACACAAGGACCTGAGTTCAATCCCTGGTTCTGCCCAAAAAAAACCTTTAAAAGTATATAAAAATGATAGTCTTATAAACCAGACTTAGTCCATGAACCATAGTTTGTCAACCCTGCAATGTTACAGGCATTTATTTGCTCACTGTGTAATGGGTGTATCTGATCCATTTTGGGGTCTGGACCATCGGACTGCTTGCTGCTGTCCTTGCTTATATCTGTGATAGGTTGGTGGTTGGATGAGCTATGGTGGCCTGATTTGAATGTCTGATAGTTGGCAGACTGTCATCGAGAAAGAGATGCAGCTAGGTTGGTGTGTCTTATTATCCAGCACACCGGGCCAGGCTTCTTTGCATGGAGACTTGTCAGGCTTCTGTGTCTCACACATCATCCATTGGCTAAATTAAGTCATGTCTTAGTGCCATCCAGGATCGTAAGGGTGGGGAAGGATGCCACTCCTCGATAGAGATGAGAGAGCAGAATCAGATGAAAGAGCCAGACAGTAGGACTGGGATTAGAATTTGTGGTCAGTTTTGAATATATTATAAAATGCTGAAGAAAACTTGCAGGCACATTTTTCTGTGAGCTGAAAAGACTGAATTTAGATATAGATAAAGTGGGATGTACTGTTAACATTTTTTGATTTGTGATTAATCATTGCTAGGCTAAACAGTTAATTTGTAGCTTAATACCCAATGGTAGAAATAGTATGGTATCCATAGTCTGGTAATTTCAAAATATAAGAAATACTGATTAGAAATGTATTCAATTAGCTCTTTACAACTATAAGACATTTAATAAATGTTGGTGTGATTAAATACTGAATAAGGTATGTTGTGACTTCCTTTCTGGTTATACTTATGGCAAGGTATTCTTTTTAAAATTATTTTATTCTTGAAGCTGTTATTTTTATTCTTCATATGTTTAATATCCCATAGCCACAGGCTGTCTCTGTGTGCCTACATTTCTTTTCATATTTATGCATTTGGCACAGGGTCTCCCAATGCAGCTTGAACTCATAGTGATCGTCCTGTTTTCAGTGCTGGGATTACAGGCCTTGCCACCATGCCCTGTCCCATGGCTGACTCAGCACACCTGGGGGTGGAATCAGTGCAACACACGAGACCAGGAAAGAACCCTGTTCCTTGTGCTTGTCAAAGCAGGCACTTAGTCGCCTGAGCTATTTCACCAGCCCTGTGTCCCTACAATAACATCAGAATTCCTTTTTTACTTTTTTTTTGAGGAATTGGGGACTGAACTCAGGCCCTTGTGCTTGCCATGGAAGCACTTATTCCACTGAGCCATCTCACCAGCCCATTTTTTTTAAGAAGATGGCATCATCATTCATCTTCATTAACACTTATTTAGGAGGTCATGGAGATGGTTCAGTATTATTCTACTTGCACTGGCCTGGCAAGTGCAAGGACCTGTGTTCAATCCCCAGTTCCACCAACAAAAAAGGAAGAAGAAAAAAGAAAATAAAAGAAACTCATGCATGAACACTTATTCAGATCAACTTCTGAAGTACTTAATAGGATGAGTTTATAGGTGTGAAATAGAATGGGGACCATGCAGCCCTTAAATAACATCATTCTGCCAGCTACATGCTTGCCAAGTTGTTGGCCTGGCCCTGAGCAAGGCTCCAAACTAGGTCTCACTGCAGAACAAGAGCAGAAGGGTTATTTCGCAGTTTATGTTTGGCGACAGGCAACATGCAGTTGTGTGTGGCCGTGTGAGCTGCTTGTTACTCCCCTTGACAATACTTTTAGCAGCAGTGTTTTGCCTTCTGCAGTGTGACAATGTTACCATGCCATTTGGAGGAAAAAGAAAAGGCTGAGTGATTCCTAGTATACTCCTAAACAGCCACCCAAACAAACAGCTGGCAGAAGACATCCCTCAAACTTGGAACATATTCTACCCCCTGCAGTGCTCCATGTGGCTGTAACTTCAGACTTGGTGAATGCCCCCCCTTGCTCCAGCTCCTCAGTCCTCCTTCCTCTACAAGCTCCCATAGTGCTCCCACCCTAACCTGGAATAGGAGTGCAAATTGACTGCTCCCAACATACGTCCCAACTGTAGTCTAGAGAAAGTGTATTATGCAAAATTGTGTGGCAGGCACACAGTACATCCATTTCTTCATACAGTAGACTCAGTAGATTCCATCGAAAGATACACAACAAAAATTACATTTTATGTATCATCCCGATACCAACATATAAGCACATATGCAGAAGCATTTATATGTACTTTCTTTCCTATTGATGCCTATATGAAGGAAATAAAAATTTCATAAAATAGTGTTTATTTATCTTATAATGTATTTTCATGCTTTCTGTTTGGTTCTATTTCCTTAAAAGTAATGCTGGTTATAAAAAATTAATGCTGGTCATGATCCTCTCTATATATTTTGCTACCTGCTATTCCAGGATGACAAAATGGAAAAGACATAGGGGCCCCGAGTGTTTCAACTCAGCCAGTTGCCACTCTCAGTAGTCCTTGAGCAAGTTTTTATCATTTCTTGATGCCTCAACATTCTTATCTATAAAATTAAGGTATGAATAGAAATTCACCACACACCTGTTTTGAGTATTACAAAAGTTACTATGTTTAAACCACCACTAGGATATGAACCATAATACAAGGTTGATTGAAACTCATGTTGAATGTTTAAATCTTTAAAAAAAAATTGTTACAGTAGAAAACACATTACCATTGATGCCCCACAAAAAATATTCCCTCTCACTTTGAGCACCCTTATGCCATTGTTCTTGTTACTTTTGGAAGAGGCTCTTTACAGTGTATTGTGATACTCCTTATTCACAGGGTATGGCACTATGTGACTTGTGGCTCTTCCCCAAATCAAAATGACTTGGAAAGGTAAATGTTTTGAGACAATTCAGGACATCAAGGTAGCCATGACTGTGTAACTAATGGCAATCACAAAGAGGGCTTCAAGAACTTCCAAAAGTGGCAACAATGATGATATTAGTGTTTACAGAAAGGAAGAGTTTTTGAGGGGAGTGGTTAAGTGACAATGCATCTTTTATCACAATAATTTTTCCCCAAATTTAAATGTTCACTGTAGTTTCTGATTATATGTAATATACATATGCATTCCTTTAGGGACTTTTTAAGGAGTGCAATTGCTAGGTCATAGGGTGGACGAGTCTGCAGCTTTTATGCCTTCTTCCACTTTCCAGGGAATTGTACTTGTTTGCATTCCTGGCAGTAAGGCATGAGAGCTCTGGTTTGCGCCCATGTGTTCTAATACTACGTATTGTTTTTCTTGCTTGGGTGGGTGTGTATAACATAATCTATTTTTTTTTTTTTTGTCTTTTTGAGACAGGGTCTCACTATGCAGTTCAGGCTGGCCTTAAGTTCACTTTGTAGCTCAGGCTGGTCTCGAACTCACAACAATCCTCCTGCCTCAGCCTCCTGAGTGCTGGGATTACAGGCATGTGCCACCACACCTGGCTATAATCTAATATTTTTATCAAGCTCACTGATCCTTGATTCTTTGACCTAACTTTTCCACCTTTCTTAAAGTTTTAATCATGGATTTTAAATTATTCTTTTATTTGTCTGTGTGTTTTGTGATGGTAAGTATTGAATCTAGAGGTTTGTACATGCTTTACTGCAATCTATATCCCCAGCCCCATATCTATTATTTTTAAAACATTATAGATTATTTGAAGTTGCCCTAAAGGTTCATGGGAAAATGTGAGGTATAAATACATATGTAGTATACATAGGAATATGGCTGTACAGTTATTGTTGCCATTGTAAAATGTCTAACCTTCTTCCCTTTGCTCCTGCCCTCATACCCAAGTGGTTTAAAAGTAACATAACTTGAGTTTTGCTTTGATTCCTAGAGATTGAACCTTAGGCCATCACATGAGCTGCTTCTACAGGCCTTGGATTTTTTTTGAGATAGTCTCATTAAGTCACCATATTGCTTAAGCTGGACTAGAAATTATAGTTCTCCTGCCTCAGTCTCTCAGAGTGCTGGGATTGCAGGCATGTGTTACCACACCCAGCTCCATAACCTCTGTTGAATCCATCCTTTCCATGAACCCTCAGTACTACTTTCTTCATTCAGACTTTTACCTTCTCTGAATTAAGCTATTGCAATGATCCTTAGACATGTATCTCATTCCGATTTCTGCCCTCTTTTTCATTTCAGTTCCTTTCTATCCCAAATCTAATTTTATTAAAAAAAGACAGATAAAAGTATAGGTGGTGTCAGTGCCTTTCTCTGTCCTGAATAAAAGAAGTGGCTTCTTTCCAGGCATGGCAGTACATACCTGTAAACCCAGCAACTGGGAGGATTAGGCAACTGGACCCCAGCGAATTCCTGGCCAGCCTGGGCTATATAGCAGGACCTCATTTCAGAAACCCAAACCCATGCGAAAACAAAACCACAAACCAAAAACCAAATAAACTTGAACAAATGGAATTTGATATGCTTGTAGAGATAGTAGTGTTTCCTGCCCAGTAGCTCCTCCAAGATATAAAGTCCAATGTTGCTCTGTACTTTTTTTTTAGTTTGTACAAGGCATAAAATGATATCCTAACACAGCAGTATGTTAATATATGAAATCTGTGATTTCTAAATTATTGATAAAAGAAATTACTTCCTAGAATCTGTTTAAGAAATGTACTTCAGCTCTTTATACACTAACAAACATTTTCATGAAACCTAGTAATTAAGCCTAATTAGGTTTTTTTTAAAATGAGTACATATCGGTTACATAGAGCAGTTGATTGCACTCTGGCATATTTGAACATGCATACAACATACTTTGATCATTTTAACGACCCCATTGTCCCCCTTGCCTTCTATCCCCTCCTCTTGACTCATTTCTTCTTTTTCTCTAGTAGTCACCCTTCTACTTTTATGCCTTCTCTATTTTTTAAGATCCTCCATATGAGTGAAAATGTGATGGCTTATTTCACTTTACAAGATAATCTCTAATTTCATCCATGTTCTTGTAAATGACATGATTTTGTTTTTCTTTATTTGTTCATCCAAAAGCACCTAGGCTATTTCTACAGCGTAGGCATTGTGAAATGTTCCACAATAAATGTAGGTGTACAATAGCTACAGTGTGGAAACTGCCTAGGTGCAAATAAATTAAACAGGTGCTTCTCAAAAGAAGTACAAAGCTGTGCATGGTGGCACATATCTGTAATCCAAGCATTATGAAAGCCTGAGGCAGGAGGATCACAAGGGTAAGAACAGCCTAGGGAAATTAATAACTTAGGGAGACCTAGTAAAGGCCCAAGATTCAATACTCAGTATGGCCAAAAGGAAAGAGAGAGAAAGAAAAAAGAGGGAGGGAGGGAGGAATACACACACACACACACACACACACACACACAGAGAGAGAGAGCGAGAGACAGAGAGACAGACAGAGAGAGACAGAGACAGAGACACAGAGATGCTGACATAAATAGGATACACTGCTGATGGGACTATACACTGGTATAATTCCTATGAAAATCAGTATGGAGGTTCCTCAAAAACTGAACATAGAGCTACCATTTAATCCAACTACATCACTTCTTGGTATTGTCTGGAAAGAATAAGGGTCACTATTCATTTGCATATTTATTGTATTACTTGGGTTTATCTAGCCTTAAGTGTCCTGAGCTCTTTACATATTATGGATACTGGTTCCTGTTGAAATAGTAGCTAACAAATATTTTCTCCCTTTCTGTAGGTTTTCTCTTTGTTCTGTTGGGTTTCTTTTACTGTGCAGAACTTTTTAATTTCATGTAATCCCATTCATCCTGTGCAATGAGAGTCCTATTCTGGAAGGACATTGCCTGAGTGTAGGACTTAAAGTGTTACCTTGAGCAGTTTCAACATTTAAGTTCTTATTCCTAGGTCTTTGATCCATTTTGAGCTGATTTTTGTACAGAGAGATAGGGATCTAATTCTAACATAAATATGGGTATCCAATTTGTTCAGCATCACTTCTTAGAGAGGTTATCATTTCTCACGTATATACTTATGGCTCCTGTGTATCAGATGTCTGCGGCCTGTGGGGCAAGATGAAGTTGCTTTAGATCCCAAAGTGCAGGCTTAAGCAGGTTCATGGACTCACCAGCCTCCATGGCTAGCTATGTTTTTTTCAGGGCAGATGATATGAGGATTGGTACATTAGTATGGAAAGACAAATAGGGAAGCAAATACTATGAGAGTAACAAGCAATGTTGGGGTGTCACTGGCTTCCTAGTATGACCGATGACCCTCCAACAACAAAACTGATAATAAATTCATTTGAAAACCATAAATTCAATGTGAATGGCATATTAAAAAGTACATACTTTATTCCACCACTAGAAAGAAGATTCAGGAAAGGGTCCTACCTTCCACACTTTACAATAATGATGAGAACTAGTTGCAACATGTAAAACACAGGCTTATCACAGAATTGGACTTTCACTGCTCACTATTAGTTTGATTAAAAGGTTTGACCAAAAATATCAGATGGCTTTAATTGCCTGGTTTTGTTTCTGTGGTCTTCTGTACTCATCTGTTTGTTCTATATACCTTTGCCATTCTGTTTTTGTCACTATGGCTTTGTAGCACTTTCTGAAATATGCTGTGGTTTTATGATACCTCCAGCATTGTCTTTTTGCTCAGGACTGCTTTTGCTCTTCAGAGTCATTTGTGCTTCCATATGAATTTTTAAACATAGTTATATCTTAATTAAACTGCATGTTCTCTAATCTCAATCGTTCAAGTTAGCCATGCTTCTCTTTTTACCATTTCCCCCTGTTTCTGTGCTTACTATAATCTGATATTATATTTGGTCATGTACAAGTCTATATCCCTTCACTGGACTGCAAACTACTTAAAGAAAAAGATTTATTTCTTTTGGATCCCCCAAAGAAATGCTATAAATATGCTGAAATTTCTATGTATTTCCATATCAATCTTCTAACATACCCTCCAGTTTTTATGAACCATAAAGAAAAATGAGAAGACTTTAAAAGATCAGCAAAGACATATGCAAGTGGTCCATAAATGCACCATGACTGCAACCACTTCCAGATAATACAGGGAAATAGTTAATAGAGAAACAATTTTGGGGCAGTGCATGAAAAACATTTCTTGGGAACTGTGGAGAAATCAAAATTCATTACATCTACATTTCCTGTTCATCTTCAAGAAAAGCCTTGGCAAGAATAACCCAGACCAAAATATAATAAACCAGAGCTAGAGTATGAGATTCAGTCCTTGGTATATTATTAATTGGTAAAGTTGGGTTTCACCTTGTCTCGCCTTTCATGGATGCCTGTCTTTGCACGGGAATCCTACCCCATGTTGGCTATTCAAGGCTTGCTACCAAGAGAATCCATCAAGGTCACTGTTTGGTGCTGTCCCCTACCCCATCAGTATTCACATGCTCTCCCACTGTGTTTTGCTCTCTGAAAATAAGTACACATGTACTCCTTAATTTATGGGTGAATAATGTTTGTATTTTAACCCCAGGCTGAAAGACTAGCAGGAAATGGTGTGGAGTTTATGCACATCTTAGGCTGTAGTTATTGATTTATTTTGCCAGAAAAACCTTGCTTTACCCATTTGCCCTGCACTTATGGAAGACTGAACTCATGACCTCCTGCATGCTAGGCAAATACTCTATCACTGAGCTTATATACTCACTACTTTCTTGGTAATTTACCCAGCCTTGCCTCAAATTTGCGGTCTTCCTGCCTCAGCCTCTAAGATCATAATTATAATCCATCACACCTTGGAGGATTGAAACTCAGGCTTTTCATTTATCTCCATACAATAAACTCAAATGAAAAGTTAAGTGCTTGTGCTGAATTTATTTTTTTAACTTTTTTCATGGTATATTTTGTACAGTATTCCTGAATTTACTGGGTTTTCTTCTGAAGTACCATATCTGCTTGATAGACTACTTTGCGTAATCAGATTTCCCCAGCTTTCAAATTCCATTCAGAGGGCTGGAGAGTGGCTCAGTGGCATAAGTGCCTGCCTGGAAAGCACCACGTCTGGAGTTTGATTCCCTAGTACCACCAAATTCCATTGAGTATTATGTGATTTTGGCCCACACTCTGACCTTGTGAGGTGTCATGTGCATTTTATAGCTGAGTCAACAGAAGGTCCCAAGGGGTTAAGTGACTTACATCTAAAGGGCTAAGTGACTAGCTTCTTAAGGGACAAAATTGGTCTGGACACCCTTCCCTTCTGTAATGTCTTTGCCTTCATTGTAGCAGTGATTGCAGAAGATTAAAAGACTGCTTTTGATAAAGCATGATTCTTGCAGATATTCATCTCAAAGGAAAAAAAAAACCTCATGTCTTCATCTGTAGTATTTGAATATTACATTTTCCTTATCTGTTTTAATTTAGGATGACTTCCTTGTTCTCTTAATTGACTGGTAATTCTTTTGTTTACTTTTTTCTAAACTTCAAGAACCAAGTCATAAGTAATAATAATGGTTAGATTAGCATTTATCATTTTTTATGAAATTTGAGTATTTCAAAAGGGGTAATTTAGGCAGGCATGTATGTAGAACTTTGCATTTTAATTAAAAAGACTCAAAATGAAATGAACCTCTGACAGTAACAGATGACTTCTTCTAAAAGCTGCATTACTATTTGATATATGTTCAGTATTTTCGTGTGGATAATAAGTCCTACAACTTGTTTCAAGAAAAGTGACAGGACTAAGACAATTAAAAAAGACAAAGATTCTCTTTTTTAATCACATGCTCATAAATAAGACTGGGTTGTGAATTATTTCTAGAGAAGCAATTGACAAAGTATAAGTAAATCATTCTAAGAACTAAAACTGCCTCAATTTTTTGAATGTTCAAACCAAACCTGTATCCTTGTCCCATAGTGAATTTCCTTTGACAAATAAATATTTACAAGTATGAAATACAGACTTTGCACACTTCCCAAGGCCAAGCTATACTGTTTAAACTAAAATTTAATATTTTTGCTCACCTTAAGAGCATAATTGGAAAGCAATTTTCTTGTAGCAGACTGGCCATTAATCATTCCTTAGATAATATTGGCATTGTGAGTTTTCAGTTAGAAAGAAAAACTGTAATTTCTGCTTTGATCAGAAAACCTAAGAGCTTATGGGTTTGAAGAAAACAGTCTGGTAAAATAAAATTGTCTTCCCCACTCCCACATGGAGAATAAAGGGAGTTTTCAATATCCTCCCATTTTCCAGGGAAGATTCTTCTTGGCAGGGTGGATCGAAGGGTTAATTTGCTTGTGATTTGAGAGAAGAATGTGACTTCCCTATTTTTTTTCTCAAGTGTGGTGTGTGGGAGGAAGGTAGAAAGAGGCCCCAGAATGAATTCACTAATTGAGGTTTTCACCTGCTGTGAGTCTAATCGAATACAAAGCCTTATTTGTCGCTGGAGAGGAAGAGGGATTATGCAGGGTGTCAGAATTTCTGCCTAGTTTTGAAATTCCTGTTATTTGGCACAATTGCTAGGGAAAGGCAGACAAATAGTTACAGCTCTGAGTTGTAGTTAAGGTAGACCCAGAATGCTGCAGCCAGATATCTCTGGGCCACCTTAACCAGTAATCCATTTTTAGCAGAAGGTGGTGTGGTTCAAGTACATGGGGTGGTGCTGTAGCTGGCAGGCTAATAGGCACGCTGAATTCTTTCCCATGAAGCAACTTCAGGCCTGTGAGGTTAATGAAGTGTGGCTTTATTTTAGTGAAGTTGCTAAACTTCACATCTTTTTAGATGTTCAGCTTGATATAGGTGGCTCTGTGAAGCTTTGAGAAATCTTATTAAAAGACAACTGTATGAGATTGAAGCTGAGTTCAACTTTATCTGGAACCTGTCTGGTGAAATATCTCAGGTTGGGATGGCGTGTGGCTCAGAGGACTTCACTCAGCCTGGCTTCCCCTGCCTCCCCACCCCCACCCGTCCATACACCCCCCACCCCCCCACCCCGTGAGGAAAGGCCTGGAAAAATAGGCTTTTGTGTGGGTGTGAAGTGTTCTGTGTCTGAACATAGAGGCCTCTTCCTTTACCAGGTAATGTGACCTGGCTGAAGTTTATGCCATATCCTCAACATGTTGGTTTCAGATTGGTGTAGGAATTGTTACCCATTTTCATTAGTACGCCATGGTAATTGCCCTAACTGGCAATGACTGGCCACTATTGTAAGCATTAATTACATGTCTGGTACATTGCTCTTGCCAGGTACTTGTACTATGCAGAGAAATCTAGAGTTCTGTGCTTGACAGATATGGAAATGTTGATATTTTACTACTAAATATGTAATCTACTTACTTGGAGCAATATCTACACTCGCAATGAATTTTTATAAAATGATGTATGTTGTGCTCAAGATTAATTAGGGATCCAAAGTCTGTTCAAATAGACTCCTGGAGCTAAAAGAAAGCTGGACACTAGGGGGTGGCAAAGTCCCTCATGACCATCTCCCACCACCACCCCAAGTGCCCAGTACAAAACAACCCTTGTCTTTTTAGCATTCTGCTCATTTTTTAAACATTGTTAATATCAGACTAAGTTTAAAACACAAACAAGGGCCAGCCAAATAGTTCAGCAGATTAAAGCACCTGCAAGCAGGCACAGGGGCCAGGGGTACTATCCCATGGGCTGCCCTGCAGGGCCCATCCTGGGGGCACACTGAATGTGCAATAGGGACTGGGTATGGTGGTGTGCGCCTGTAATCCCAGCTCTTGTGAGGCTGTAAACAGGCAGATCACTGCGGGCCTGATCTAGTAGCGAGACCCTGAACACTTTGTAACCCTTTCCTAAAATAAATACTAAAAAAATCATTAAAAAAATAAAATAAAATCACAAACAACCTAGAAAGGAAAAAAAAAAAAAAGTTCGGCTCTTCACTTTCTCCCTGAGATGGGCTCATCCAACCACATGACTACCACCACACTGCCATTTCCAATCCATGGCTCCATAACACCCACCCCCTGAGCTCTGGCTGGTAATGGCCCACTTTACTCAGAACGCAACACAGAGCAGGGCCTCATGGGCAAAGATAAGGACTTCCAAGTCAGACTCATCATCATCTCTTCATTGAAGGTAATGACCCACTGTTTCTTGGGTGTCTTCACTTTTACACCACACTAGCTGTCTCCACCATCCTATCTAAGACATAATTCATTCACTTCCTAGGACCCTCTTCTGCCCTGTCCTGAAATTCCAAGCTTGTTGGCTGCTACTTATCCAATCTTGAAAGTCAACTTAGGAGAGTGAGTCTTGATTTTTTATTGTATGTTAGAATCATCTGGTGATTAAAATCCCCAAGCTAAAAAGCAATACCATCAAAACCTCAGAGTGGTGGCACTTGGGTGTTTGAGTTGGTTTTCGTTTGTTTGCTTAGTAATGGTAATTGAACCTAGAGCCTTCACACACTGAGCAATATCTTGTTTGTGTTGTTGCTGCTATTGCTGCAGGGTCTCACTAAGTTGCTAAATTGTCCCAGGCTGGGCTTGAATATGCAATCTTCTTGCCTCCACCACTCAGAATACTGGAATTCCAGGTGTGCCTCTCCACTCCCAGTAGTATCTAAATGTTTTAATGTCTTCCAGGTTGTACCAATGGGCAAACAACTTCCAATGGGCAACCAACCCACTTAAAGCAACCAAGTTCTCCCTAACTAAGTGGTGCTGAACCTCTGGCACACATGCTGCAGCTGGAGTTGTTTGTATTATTGAAAGTTCTCAATGGTTTGCCTTCTCTGCCCTAGCTCTTCTTTCCCTTCCATTCATATACCTAATTAGCCAAGATTCCTCTAACTTCTACCATGTTTTATCATTTTTATACCCTTTCTTCCACTTACATAACCTACTGTATTATATCCTGCACCATTAACCTGGTGATTATTATAAAGACAGGTCTAACAGGGCCACAGTACTGCTTCAATTCCTTCTTCAAAAAAGTACCTCCAGAGCTTGCAGGGTACATACAGATCAAACTGTGGATTTTTCAGAGTTTAGACAGTTGGTATTTTGTCCTCTTCTCTAACCTCCAGCTTGATATTGTATCAAGCAGAGCTCTGAGACTTTGGAAAAGAACAGGGTCCTTTACCTTCATACCTGCTGATACCACATTTGTAATCTTAATTTGCCTTTACCCTAACAGTCCAGAAGTTGCATGTGGGCCTACAGAATAGCTTTCTATAAATTATTGTCCATGAGTGACCCTAATCTACTTTTTATCTTCAGGGAGTGGAGCTGACTTGCTCTCTATCAGTAGTCCTCACTCAGTACCTCATCTGTGGCCTGAAAAAATGGCTTTGGCTGGATTAACTGAGGGTACTAGGAAAAAAAATCCGTGGTGCATCAGAAGGGATGCTTAAAGAAAATATAATGAAAAGACTGTTTTCAAAGATCTGGACAGAGTAGGGAGAAACACAATGAATGGTATATAGCTGATCAAAGGGACAGGAGATGGAACACAATAGTTTAGGGCACCTGCAATATGCTGTTGCTATAGGAAATGACTGCTCAAAGAGACCTGTGGCTGTATGCCAATGGTCTCAGGCACTGCCAGGCCAGGGGCCAGCAGGAGGGAGCCTGGGGAATGAACACCCAGCTATCCTTCTCCTTCTGCAGTGTCATCTTCTTCTATAGGCCTTTCAGCATTGCCTCCCATTGCTTTAAAGCAAAAGGAAATCAAAGGGTAAGAAAGCCTGATTGATGCCCTTCTCAGAGGTCTAGCCTCCTAGGGGCACAAAGCCAGTGGAGAAGGGCAGAGAGTAAAGATGGAAGAGAATGGGCCAATACTGTATGTAGCACAGTTCCTCAGGCCACAGAAGACCTTATTTTCCTAAGGTACTTGCAAAGTTCAAGCAATGCAAAGACTTGAATTTTGGTTATATGCAGAACTACTGGGAGAGCTTCTTTGACCTTCTGCCTAGCAAAATTCCTTTCCTATGTCCTCAGCCATCAGCATTATTGCTTCTAAGCACACCAGAGAAAAAAAATTTGTCGCGGTCAACTTCTCTTCCTTGCACCCCCATAGTCTAGCCGTGATGTTGGGGACAGGTAGCTCACCATAAATTCTGGAGGCAGGATTGCAACTGAGGTTTGTTTGTAGCAGGACTCCAAGTTCTTTCCAAGTTTGTAGCTCAAAAGAGGATGATGATGAAGAGGAGGAGGAAGAACAGGCAGAGGTGTAGCTCAGTGGGAAAGCAGGTGCTTTATCCTCATGAGGCCTAGTTTCAGTTCTCAGGAACCCTGAAGATCATAGCATATTTTTTAGTTTTAAGAGGAGCATTATTATTTGATAAAAAGAAATAGCTACTATAAATAAACGATGGATTATCAAACCGATATCACTACATAATTTACATATCAAATGAAGATATATCAATTCTGTTCTTTTCCTAATATCTCCCCCTAATATTGGCAAAATTTATAACCTGAAATTGACAACAAAGGAGGCACAGTGATGTCCATGTTATTTCCTAATAATACCTTTAGAGTTTTTCTAAAATGATGTCAAGATTGGAGAAGATTTGAAACACTTCTAGTGCCTATAACTGCAGTCTTAAAAAGAACTTTAAGGGGGATTTTGATGATTGCCATCTCATATTTTGAAAATTCTGAATAGTAATTTCTTATTTTCCAATCCCCCAAATCATTCTTACTTGCTTTCTACTTGAACACTGGGAAAGTAAAATTGCACATTTGGATTTTAGAGAATCATACCACTACTCCCATATCTTGTATAGCTCACTTAAAAGTGTAAAACCAAGAAGACATTTAAAAAAGCCTAGGGGAATCAAGAGAATGACATGTCTCACAACACAGGTGTTGCAGGTCCTTATTTGATTGATTTCTAATATTTAGAAATGTCCATGCTGTGAAGTTTGCATCTTTTAATGGAAATAAAGGTACAGAACTCTTAGGGGATGTCCCACATTGACACAGAGATTACTGCAAAGACCATGGCTTCCTCATCGACAGGACACTTATCACAGTCCCCAAAGATAGGGGCACATGTAGAATTGCTTGTAGAGTGAGATACAATCTCAGTCAAAATGAATCCTACTGTGCCCCCCTCAAACCACAATAGCAGCTGCCTGCACAATTCACTAGCTTAAATTTCTTGAAGGAAGGCACTAACAACTCTCAATTTATGAGGCTACACGCCAGCCGACGTGCCATATTTGCTTTGAAATAGCAACACCAATCATACCTCCATGCACATGTCTATAGTGATAACGTTTATGTTTTTCTCTGGTTTGTCAATGGTAATGAAGAAACCTGGCATCCCCTTCTGCTTTTTTGGTTCACTACTTTTTTTTTTCCTCCTCTATGTGCTGTATCACACAGCAAAGGGAGATTGATGAGTCTTATCCTTTCAGCTCAAACAATCTAGGGGGAAAATGTTGAGAAAAAGAACAGTGAAAAAGAAAGGGGGGATACATTGAAGCTGTGGTCTGAAGTGGAATGAATGAGTCAGAAGAGAGAGTGAAAAGCAAATGTTGGGAAGAAGATGGAAAAAAAGGCAGGCCAACCAAATAGACAAAGACGGACACTATAAACACTAATAGAGTTTATCACAAGATGAGTCTTGGACTTGAAGATATTATGTGGAGGTTTTGCAACAATTAGCTTGCTAGTGAAGGCTAGCATGTTTTTGGAATATTTCCCAGCGTAAAATAATTGTGTATAGTTAACCTGCATCAACACACTGCATACTGTAAAATGAGACATATTTGAATTGTCTCATCCCTGTAAGTTTTCGAATAAAATATCCCATTGGAAAAGAGTTCCTTTGAGATTTCCCTAAAAGCACGCTGAAGGACCAAATGGTGTAACACCATTGGCAGTGGTGCTTCTTCAGCTTCAGAGTGTCCAAGGTCTCTAATTCAGGCAGCCTGGGGTGGGGGATGTTCAGGTCTAAGAAGTTCCCAGGTGATGCTAATAGTACATTGAGCGATTCACTCTTCTATCACAGATGCAAATACTTTTTAAGAATTCCATTGAACTCAGGATGACTCTAACCTGAATTACACGTCTTTACGGCCCTAGTTTGTTAAACGTTAATTGAGGAGAAAGAAGGGTGCATGCATGTGATTTTTCTTTCATTTTCTAAAAAGAAAACTCTAAGCCTACACACTAATTATCTGCGATGAGGTCATAGGCACCTAGGTCATTTATTTAGGCAACAAGTAGTCCTGCTGGAGGTTTTAAGAGGGTGCAGGGATGGAGCGCTTTGTGGCTTCCAAGTTTCTAGGTCTACCTTAAATCCCCTCTTGTTTCTTTTTCTTTTTTTTTTTTTCCGTTTCAAGTGCCCTAAACGCCGGTCTTCGGGAGTCTAGGTTCCCAGTTCCCTAGGTGGGGGCGGAGCCCGCTCCAGCCCCGCCCCGTCTGCCCGCAGCGCCCCCTCCCCGGCCCGCCCGCCAGCACCAGCTCCTCCGCAGTGCTTTCGGCTGCGAGCCTGGGTGGCGGTGGCGGCGGCAGCGGCGGCAGCGGCGGCGGCGGCGGCGGCGGCGGCGGCAGCGGCGGCGGCGGCGGCGCTTGACTTTTGGAGAGCTCGGTGGCTCTGGGAAGCTCACTCCTCCGCTTGTGCCCGCCCCCGACCGCGGAGCCTGTGCAGCCATGAGGGAGCAGCTCAAAGGGTAAGTGGATCGCGGCCCCGGGCTCCTCCGCCGCAATCCGTGCACTTGTGGCACGAGCTGGGAGCAGGGGCTCGCGGAGGAAGCCAAAACTTGGACCCGCAGCGGCTGGCCCTGGGGCGCCCGGGCGTCGAGGAACCTCTTCCGCGGGTCCTGGCGGCGTCGCTGCAGGTGCGCCCGCGGGGCTTTCCCCTGGCGCCCGGCTCGGCTCCCGGCAGCCTCGCCCCAGGTTTTGGGATGGGCTTGGACTGTAAAAGCTGGTTTCTCCGAGTGGCCAGAGGGGGATCGGGACTGAGGGAGCTTTTTGCTTTCCGGGCTGCCGGTGTGGACGTGAGCCAGACAGGCTACGCTGTTCCTACACCGCCGCTGGACCTCGCTGGAGGAAGGGGCGAGCGCGGCTGTGCCTTGCTCTGCACTGCAAGTGCCAAAAGGTCAACTTTCTGCCTGATTTCTTCCAAGGATTCCAACTGACATTTCCCTCGTTACGTTTTCGCCGGCGCCCATTGCATACCTCGAGACTTGGAGAAATCGGGAAAGAAACAGCAGTTAAAGCCCAGAAGTCACGAATATGACACAGAGAAAGGATCAAGGGTTTTGGTTGGTTTGTTCTTTTGATTGGTTGGTCTTGCTTTCTTTGCCCTCGGGTTGGGTGTGGAGTCCTTTCAGGGGTGCCCTTTTCTCGGGTTTCTCCAGGTGTCTACTCGCATTTAAGGAAAGTTTGTCATTCCCATTCCAAACATGGCAATGCAAAAGGCAGGAGACTTTTGCTTCTTTCAGTTAGATTTGAAGTTAAGTTTGAAGCTACAATTGAAGGGATTTAACTGCTCGAGGGAAGCATTGTATTAATTAGAAAATGCTTTAACAACAGGAAGAAATCCACCCAATTTAACTGGTGAACCGAAGTCCTTAGGTGAAATCTACATTCTTCCTTGTCCAATGAGCTCTTGGCCCCTCTGGTTCTTTATTTCTGTCGTCGCTGCTTGTCGTCCCACCCCCCATTAATCCCCAATAATCCTTTCCTCTTTTTTGCCCAGATTTTGAATTTCCTTGTTTCAAAGCTTCTTTCTGAAGCAGACACTTGCTCTTGGAGAAGGAAGAAGAGCAAGTGAAACAACACGGTTGTGTGAAAGGTCTCTGACCCTTCATCGTCGTGGAATTTGGTTCCAGTCATTGTTTGATCTTAGTTTGGACATGATCCTGAAGTGAAATTGCTTTGGCTAAAGTTGAGGGTGGGTAGGAGGTAAACCTTGAAAAACAGAACAGAGGACAAGTAACAACCGGAACGGCCCCTGAAGCACTCATCTTTGCCCTGGTTTGAGCCAAGCAGAAGAAAATGTTAAATATCCCAGGGAACAAGAAATGGGAACTAGAATAGGATTTCGGAGGCTCAGATTGGCCCTCATCGCGCTAAGCCTCCTCCCCACAGGAGCAGAAACTTTTCAATGTATTTTCCCCATCCCCATCCTGCCAGTATTCCAGCACTGCAAGCCAAGTTCAACAATTCAGCATGCAAATGCCAAGGTTCCTCTAGAAGAAGTCTGATCCCCAGATTAAAGGAAAATTGTGTGTGTGTGTGTGTGTGTGTGTGTGTGTGTATGTGAATGGGCACCAGAGTGTGTGAAGCCAAACTCTTAATTTTCTGTAAATTGCAAAAGAACCCTACCTTTCTCTATTGTTATGTAGCCATTAGTTCCTCCCTGTGAAGGAGTGGAAAGCTATAGATAGATGTATTATGAACATTTATATGTATATATTTTTAAAGGCAAGTATTCAGAGCGTTTTCAGTACCAAGTAACAGTAGTGGCAGAAGAAATCTTACTTTAATTAGGCAACTGCCATTTCCCCAGTGAGAGCAGTAGATATTTGTTACTTTTTATAAATGTTTAGTGTCTTCTTTTAAGAAACTAAAAAAGCAATCCTAATAAGTCGGACTATTCCAGCACTGACAACAGGAACAGCTCTGAGGCAGTTACAATAACCTTGGACACTACTTAAAACTAAAGAAGGTGAGAGAAAAATTTAAATTGTATGGTAGGAAATTAGGTCAGCCCTGTGCTTAGTAGACTAATGCTTTAATTTCTTAATATTGACAAGTAGGTATTGGTGGGATATTTTGTCATAGCCAATGATTTTACATTTTAATTTGCATCAGATCTCATATAAAAGGAAAAAAAAAAGAGATGATTGTGGTTTGCACTAATAGAAAAAAAAAGAAATCTTAGACTGCTAAGAGAGGGATATCTGGTCAAAGGTTTTGGGACCAGCAGTACAAAATTGCTAACATTTTTTTAAGACTGGAAGTGCATTTTAAGCATGACTGGGGAAGCCAGTCTCTGCATTAATGCACGTACAGACTTGTGATCTATGATGAACATCATTGTTCTCAGGGAAGCTGAACAGAAGTGTACCCATTACATGGAAACAGGTTTCAGGATTTCTTTTTTGGCTGGTCATGACATAGGAGGGGGGGAGTGGGGTTCCAAGGTGGAAAGCAAAGTGCTCTCCACATTTTTCTATATTGTGTGCATATTCCAGGTAAATGTGAGCTATTTCTTGGAGTTTCTGAGAATTCTCTGATGTGTTTTTGAAGACAGGCATAGAGTAAGAAGCACAGCTGTACAATCTGCACTGATGAAAAGCAACAAACAAAATGTTTATCTTGTAGAATACAGATGTAGGTTATGCAGATTTGTACTTATTATTTCACCCTATCCACATTCATCTTTCCTGTCTATTTTTTGGGGGAAGGGTACATTAGTCTCAGTAAGGCTTTGGATTCAGCACAGGTAGACAACACCCACTTACAGTGAAGTGAATGTGGTTCATTGTATAGTTAGCAAAACATATATTGTCCAGCATTTTCTTTAATAACTAAAAGGTTATTTTTCTACTTTTGAGAATTAGTCACACCCTTTATTCATTTTTCTTTCCACTCGTGGTAACTTCTTTCACTTAGTACTGATTTGCAGTTGAAGCGAAACTCAGACAGCAAAGATGAAATCTAAATCTGTGTTTCTAATTATTGTGCATGTCTTAAACAAATTGTCTATTAGAGAGGAAGAAGGTGAAAGAAGGTTGGCTTTTGGATTTATTGAAAAGTTCATTTATTTGTTATTCTAATCCCTCGGAAACACAACTAATAAGGAGAATAGTGCATGCACAAGGACTAATATCTTAACTGACAAATAAGTTATGGGGTTGGGCACTGACAGTTTCTTTTGTGTTACAATACAGGAAATTTCAGTTTTATTAAGGACTGATGGATCAAAAGTAATTTGTGAAATTTTTTCATAATTTATAAACTGCAAAATGAATCCTTAAAAAGACAGAAATGTAGTTATATTGGCAATTATATAATTTTTTTTCAGAGGTGAGAAGGTAGATGAAGCCTCTGTTAACTCTCTGGGTTCTCCTGCAAATTATATGCTCATTTCTAATTCCATTCAGGACTACATTTGGTACAGGTTTGTTTTATTTTTTGTTTACTTTTGCCATGTTCCTCTGCTTTGAGGTTCATTCCAGATGGTGGCTTTTCAGGGTGGTTCCTGGTTTGTATCTAGCCGGGTTTATCAGCTCAGCCAGATGGTTTTCTCAGGATTCATTGAAGAGGCTACAGTCTTCTAAAAGCCCTGGAGATGGGCTACTGTTTTTCAGTGTGCCTAGTGTGTGGGAGTACAGGTACATCCCCCCTCTTCTGCCTTCCTCCCTCCCAGGGACTCACATCTAGAAGGCCTTTCTAGAAATGGGGAGACCTGAGCCAGGGTGGTCTCAGGAGAAGGTAACCTTTCCTGGCTCTGCACCCGTGTATGAAATTGGTACCCAATTACTCTCTGAGCTAAAAAAAAAAAACACCCAAGCAACACTTTTTCGCTTCAAGCTGCAGCCTTCTTGTGCTGTGCATATAAAGTACCTATCGCGTCCACTCCCCCTTCTACAGATCATAGAGCAGCTTCATCAGAAGGGTTTCCCAAGACTCCCTAAAGCCTGGACCACATCTTCCGCTCTCCTTAATACTTCCATTTCACTCAATAAAATTCCCTTGAATGATAAGCATCTGTTGGCACTCCTCAAATGTGAATTTTCTCTGCAGAGAAGTAAAAGAGAAACAAACATATTTGGAAGACAGCAAGACAGGGCTTCACAAATGAATATTTTCTTACAAAGTGATATCAATACCCTTTGCTGATCAGTCACCAAATGGTAAATATCACAGGCATGGTCTTTGAAGAGTTAACGTATCATAATTTCCATATGTCATTGTGAGATTTATGATTGTACTTATCATGCTACTTTAAGTATTTATCTTCTTAACTTATATTTTGAAAACCAAGGCAGTACTCTGTGGTGAAGTGATGCTTTTGCTCTCTAGGAAGGCTATTTCTTATGTTTGACTCATTTTCTGCTGTTGGAACCGCATCTGTAGTATATTCAACTAGTGCAGGGTGTACTTTTAATAGACTGTAATTTGGGGACCACATGATAACAAAATCAACCACAAATTGAACACCAAATATGCCAGTCAATTCCCTATGTCATCTAATCCTTTAACTCTCCCAGGAGAGTAGGCTTGCCCCAAATTTCATAGCCAGTAGTGCGCAGAGACCTCAAACTCAAAGCCTATGCTAAGGCCATTTGATATTGTTGCGTCAACAAATACCTCTTTTTCATGTGAAGCCTTTGTGCTTTCTGGTCCCCCTTGAAGTGCCTCAATTTAAGTGATTTTTCCATTCTCCAACCTTCTTCCAAGATTATGAATAGGGTCTGCATAGAAGTACTGAATATTTCTCGGAGCTGTATTTTACTTTATCAAAGTCTATCATGTAATCCCTGAAAACTGGAAATACAATGCTATGGTGATTTATGTAGATGGACCAGAGTAAGGAAAAGAGATACCTAGTTATCTCTCCTAGGTTTATTCCTGTAATTGAATGAGGAACAAAGGTTTTTTGTTCCTTTTGTAGCAGGAGCTGATAGCACACAACTACCCTTCAAGAAATGGAGTAGATCTGTGTATGCTTCATTCAGGCCCAAGTAAATATAGGAAGAGGAAGAGTGGTATAGAGAGAGTACCCAGTTAAAATGTTTTAAAAGTATTGGGAACAAGGAAGGTATGATGTATGTCAGGTGCTAGAAATATCTGAAACTGAAATGGAAAACAGAGGTCCCAGATATGGTATCTGGCTATGGAGAAGTAAGAGTAATAGAAGGAGGTCTGGGCAGTGAAAGCAAATGAGAAGTGGGATGATTTATGGCTATGGAAATAATGTCCTGTTTCCCTTTTAACAGAATCAAGTAACAATTGTCAGTGTCCTTTCTGTATATTCACAAAATGATTGGGTGAACAAATTTTGATTTTCAATTATTGATTACATAATAAGGCCAGTTTATTATAGCAGTGCACTCCATTCATGGGTGCATAAAAGGAAACAAATTCTGTAACAAAATAATATTCATATTGCTTTTCTCTTTGCAAATGAAGACAGGGGCCTCTGCTTGGAAGACAGTCCTTACTATTTGGAATTTCTGGGATGTAAAGGTGTCAAATGATTCAAAAGCAAACCGTGTTGTTTTTATTTTCCTTTATTTCTACTGCTCTTTGTAAATTCTAATGTCTCTCCCTGTATTTTGTGTTTTAGCCATGAGACCCAAACAACCTGCTGGGACCATCCCAAAATGACGGAGCTCTACCAGTCTTTAGGTAAGGATGTGACCATATTTCTTGGAGATTAAATGACATGTGACTTTCTGTAGATGTGATTTGTAAGGTACAAGTCATTGTTGTATAAATGTATCACTCAATTATTTTAAGCATAAAGGCAACAGCACCTTTCTACTCAGAACTGACAATGAGATTCCCCCACACACACATACACAGAGATCTGGTGGTAATACCTTTTGGAGTTTAATTACTTCTTGCAAATTCCACATACCTGAAGGTCTTTTTTATTTGCAACCTGAAAGAGTGTAGAAACACAGCTGTGTTTTTCCACCCAAACACATTGTTTCAAGTTCTTTTTGTTTTTGTCTTTTTGAGACAGGGTCTTGCTCTAAATTCGGAAGAAGCTCGGGCTGACCTTGAACTCCCCCCTGGAGCTCAGGCTGGCCTGGAACTGCAGTGATTCTCCAGCCTCAGCCTTTGAGTGCTGGGATTAGAGGCGTGTTCCATCATGCCCTCATGTTATTGTTTATGATTTATTCTGTGTGAAAATAAGACAGTGCTTTTGCCAAATTACGAATATTGTGTCAAAGAATTCTGCCATCATGGTAGTGCTCACAGTTCTTAAGTCCTGTCAGGCTATGAGTAGATCATTTAAATCATTTCTTTACTATGGCTTGCTTGGTGTCACTGTGAGAGCCTGATGGGTTGTTTTCCTCTCATAATTTGGAATTTTTTAAACAGGCACACAGCATACAAATAAGGGGAAAACATGAATCTCATTAACATTCCACGGTTCATTCTGCCTTCTTAGCTTTGTAGGGAATAATCTGAAATGCATTTTCTTACACTGTAGTTAGTTTTTTTCTGGTTACTTTTTTTAATTCAGAAAAAGTCACACCCTCTACTTTTAAAGTGCATTTTCATGAATGCACATGTTTATTGATTAACATACATTAGGTGGATGACTTTGGGTTTAAAGTTAAGTTAGGGGAATCAAGATGCCTAAGCATAAATTTGTGTGTGTGTGTGTGTGTGTGTGTGTGTGTGTGTGTGTGTGTACCCAGTACTGACTTTCTGTCAAGTTTTCATTAATGAATTATAGCTCCAGGGACAAAAGGACTAGAGTAAGAAATATTCAAAAAAATTATTTTGTTAAATACTTTTTCTAATTATAAATGATATAAATTTCTTGTAGAAAACCTAAAAATACAAAAAAGTGAGAAAGGAAACATCTATATTTCTCCTAGAGAGCAAAACTCAATACAGCTCAAGTAATACTAGATTACGTCAGTATAGAATTAACTGCATAAACTTTTTTGAATTTAAATTTACTTGGAGCCCAGTGAATCTTGGAGCAATACATTTTCAGCCCCTGCAGAAAATTTTTGGCTTACAAAATGGGCCTATTTATACTACAGGTGGAAAATGTGAAGGCTTATGTTTTGGCAAATGAGAGAATGAAGTTTTCATGTGAAGTCGGCAGCAGTAGCAGTAATGCTACAGATCTTCCTAGCCCAGGACTCTCAGGACCTCTGAGTTTCAAGAGAAACTAAATATCTGTCATCAGGAGGCTGATTTCAACTTGTCTAGGAGCCTCCTGATTATAACCTGTAGTTTATAGAGATCTAGCCCACTGATAGCATTTTCTATTCTTGTTACTAGGATCTCTGGTTGTAATATTGTGAGCTACTGTTTTATTTTAAAGTCATTATTAGAGAATTTACATTTGTTCAGTTTTTAAAGTTTAAAAATATAGGCAGGGCTGGGGATGTGGTTAGTAGTAGAGTGCTTGGATCATGTACATTAGGCCCTGGGTTTAATCTCTAACAACACACACACACACACACACACACACACACACACACACAAGGGCAGAATAGTGCATGTGCACATACATACACACATACACATACATATGCATATACACACATTAACAAAGAAAAAATCATCTATAAAGCAGCCCTTAGTTTACTAGTCTGTTGTCTTCAAAAATGACTTTCCAGCCAGGCATGGTGTTACGTACCTGTAATCCCAGCATTCTGATAAGTCAAGCCTGGAAGATTGGAAGTTTCAGCCCAGCATGAGCAATTTTGCAAGACCTTATCTCAAATAAAAACCAGGGTTTTTAAAATCTGGGTATGGTGGCACATTCCTGTTATTCCAGCATTCAGGAGGCTGAAGCAGAAGGACAGCTATGAGTTCAATGTCACCCTGAACTACATGATGAAACCCTGTCTCAACAAAACTAAAAAAATTGTTTTTTTAAAAAAGGGGGCCAGCCAAATGGCTCAGCCGATTAAAGTGCCTGCAAGCAAGGGCCTGCAAGCAAGGGCGGGTGCCTGAGTTTCCATCCCTGGGCCTGCTGTGCTGGCCCTGCTGTGCTGGCCCTGCTGTGCTGGCCCTGGCCCAAAGAGGCTGTAAACAGGTGGATCACTACGAGTCCGATATAATAATGAGACCCTGAACCTGCTATAGATCCTTCCCTAAAATACAAAAAGAAATAAACAAAAATAAAAATAAAAAAGTGCTGGGGATGTATCTCAGTGTAAAAGCGATAGATTCAGTTCTCAGTACCAAAAAAAAATCTATGTAGCTGTATTACATGATGACATGGACATGTAATCCCAGCTAGTGGGAAAGCTGAACAAGAGGATTACAAATTTGTGGCCAATCTGTCGCTGTTTCAAGATAAAAGTTTAGTGATACAGAGTTGGTATGGAACTTAGTAGTAGAGTACTTGCTAGCATGCATGGGGCCCTATATTGATCATCAGTACTGCAAAAAGGGAAGAAAAAGAAAAAAAAAAGAAGGGCCAGCCAGATAGCTCAGTGGACTAAAGTGCCTGTTTATGTAGAGCTCAGCAGCTGGGGTTCAATGATCCCAGGCTGCTGAGCTGGCCCCACCTTCAGGGCATGCTGAACCCGAGAATGAGACTACGCTGGGCATGGGCACATGCCTGTAATCCCCGGACTTGGGAGCCAGAAAACAGGAGAATCACTAGGAGTCCAATCTACATAGTGAGATCCTTTAGACCCTGTACTAAATACATTTAAAAAAATAAAAAGAAGAGAAAAGTCAAAATTGAACTATTCTTTTTATAACCTGCTTTTCCTGCCTACAAAGAATATAGCCATATTTGCAATTGTTTGCATATTATTCAACAACATTCTTGTTTAATTAGTCTGTAACGAGAAATTACAAACATGGTAGACAAAATGCTAGTTATAGACTCAGTATGTAGAATTTTGCACCTTCAGTAGGAATGGAATACACATCTAATTGTTATACTTCTGAACTACTCTCAGTAGTTGGGGTGTGATGATAAATTCAGAACTGACAATCTGGCCTGGCTTGTGGCCTTGAGCAAATCCATCAGTTTGGGAAGATGATGAAATTTTATAGGTGCAGGACATTTGACAGTTTCTGTGCTACAAAATTCCTCTTTCAGTAAGCCAACTTTATTGAGGTATAATTTGTATATGATAAAATGCAACTGTGTAAGTGTGTGATCCATCCCAACCCTCTTTGAGCTAGATTGTTGCTAGCCTAATCACAAATGTCTTGCCAATGAAATGGGTATTGATTCACTTTTCAACTTTCAGAACTGCTATTTGGAGTATTTTTAAAAATTGAATATTCCTCAGACTTTTTAAAAAAAAAATTTGGCAGAACCAGGGATTGAACTCAGGCCCTGGCCGGGGAGATGGCTCAATGGAATAAGTACTTCCCTGAACTCAGGCCCTTGCACTTGCCAGAGAAGCACTTATTCCACTGAGCCATCTCTCCAGCCCACCTTAGACTAACTTTTATCCACATGATGACTCAGATAGTCTCTCTCACTTATCGTTGGCTAGATTTTGTGCTGCGCATGTGACATGCCAGCAGCCTCCCTACATAGCGTTTGTGTCAACATTCACATTTCTCGGCGCAGTGAGGACATGTTCGGAGAGGCCCTGAGCTAGGCTGCATAGCTGTCTGACCCTATCTTAGGGTTCCACCTGACTTCCTGGGGTTAAGCCCAAGGTTGCTTTGCCACTGAGTTATATCCCATGCCTGTTTGGTTTTTGCATTTTGAGACAGGGTCTCACTAAATTGTCCTAGCAGAAGTCAAAATTCAGATCATCCTGCTTCAGCCTCGAAGAATGCTGGGATAACAGGCGAGCACCACCACTCCTGGATTATAGCAGGGTTATGACCCTGATCTTTTTGGTAGTGATTTTTCCACTCATAGATTTCTTTTTACTCAGCAGGGTATGTTCACATTGACTACTACCTACCTACTGCAAAAGTGTACTGTCCCTATATCTGCATTTCCTTAAGCAATGAAAACCCTGACCAATCAACAAATGTAAACCAAGCATAGTGGCACATAACTGTAATCCCAGAACTCTGGGAAGGTGAGGCAGGAAAATCCCAGGTTTCAGATCAACCAGCACAATCTAGGGTCTCTGTGAGATCTCGTCTCAAAATTTACAAAAAAGAACACTCCTAGCCTCTCACATAACTAGCTTTCTTGATTAAAAATATAACATTGTAAGAAGAGTTAGTTTTAAATTAGGCCCAACAGTCTAAAATGCCTCTTAAGAGTGGACTTTCATTAAATATTAGAAATACTGGTGTTTTGGCATATTTTTATGCTGTGTGCCTGTACAAAAAATTTCAGATTTTGTGGGAAAAGTATGGTCAGGCTCACCCAAGCAAAGGAATTGCAGTGAAGAAATCATTTAAAAATGTCACAATAACAGTCTCTCGCAATCATTAGGAATTTAAGACTCCAGAAAATTTTTATACATGAACAGTCTTACAAAAGCATTGTCTTAAATTTTCAACAGAAGAAGTAACTAACAGTAACTGGAAAACCCTTTTCTCTTTGGCATTTTCTGTTACTTACCTCCATTACTCATGAGTAGTGCTGGAGAGTAGTAGGAGGATGAATGGGATATAAAAACCCAAAGTATCCTGTGTCTATTTTTTGTAGGTCTTAGTAACGTCTTCCTCTCTAAAATGAGAGTGTTGAACAAAAATGTCTAAGTTTGTTTTCCTCCCACTTTGGACGGGGTGGGGGCAGATGATTCCCAAAACTTGCTGTGGTCGTAGCTTTTTCAAGACATACCTTTCGCTGACTCTGCAAACAAATGCATCTGTAAAAGTTTAATCATTCCTATACTGTTCAAAGGGAAGGAACAACTAGACTGAGGGAAAGGAGAAAAGAAAGAAGGGAAAAAGAACTACCTATGTCTATACACAGGATAGCTTAAATAATTCTCCTGATGATTTCTGCAGGGCTATTGAAAGGAATAGTTAATGTTTAATTCTTTTCACTTTCATATCTGGCAATCTGAACAAATCTGAAGACAGCAATATGCACTATAACAACCATTGATGAATTTCTACCATCTTATTTAGTGAAATTCTGTATCATTCCTCATTCTTTTTTATTATTTTTATTCTCTTTAGAAAATAAAAACGTAAAAAAGGACATTCTAGGAAAATAAGGAACAGGAAAAGACATGCCACCCAACCGTGTCCACAGACTGGTATTCAGAGGCTGTATTAGTCATGGTTTCTTAGAAGTAATAAGATCTTTGATTCACGATGTGA
Organism: Ctenomys sociabilis; assembly: GCA_004027165.1. NCBI lineage: Eukaryota > Metazoa > Chordata > Mammalia > Rodentia > Ctenomyidae > Ctenomys > Ctenomys sociabilis. Next base: position 63,810 of record PVKA01000229.1, read on the forward strand.
ATTTCAGCTTTCTATCAGAATTTTTACAGATGTAATAGAAGGACTGTAGTTCTAATAAGTTATCTTGGTGATGTAAGACCTAAAGCTCTTTAAGGCTGCAAAAATATTTGCAAAATCAGTAGGTGTTATATGGTAATGTGCTGTGGAATTTATTTTGAAATATTAATGTGATATCAATTTACACAGAGTTCAGTTATGTGATTAAAAGCATGTCCTTTTCTCACAAATTCCATAAGGTTATCACTGAAATACTAAGAAAATATTTTTAAAAGGCCTCCCTCCTTCCATTTAGAGCACTTGTCTAGCATGTGTGAGGCCAACCCAGCACCACAAGACAAATAATCAAAACAGCTCCTTCTTCTACACATGCATTATATGTGATACTTAAAAATGCATTTTATAAAAAGTAATTTTTAGTCTGCCTCATTTGGTATTTATTAATTATAAATACAATAAGATCTTTATGTGGTCCCCTGGTTCCTTTGTAAAGTATAATATGAGTATTTTAGGTTAATGATAACATCAATACAGCAGAGCATTAGCAATGTATCAAGGAGAGACACAAAGTAGAAATTGGATAATGAGAGAAATACTATGTTTCAGAAGGTGAATTGACTTTATTTCAGTTTATTAAATTCTAGATGCACTGTATGTTCTGATGTTGCTTATTCCAATTTTCCTTTTCCTCCATAGAAATCCTTTGGAGCACTGGATTTTGCTCTCAGTATATTAGTTCTCTTTTCCTGAACTTCTTATAGTAGAATCTAGCCTGTCTTATCTGTAACCCAAGTCCTAGAACTTGCTATCCAGCATGGTACTCACTCAAATGATTGGAGAGTTCTCAGGTTTTAGAGAAGGACTGGCAGATGTTGTAGGAATTGGTAGCACTACCTTTATGTCTGTTGCCTGCGAAGAGGTTTAATCTAAAAGCTTAGTCTTGGGTGCAATGGAGCTTGATTCTTTAGCATATTCATATCTAGTTTAGTCCTAGTTATGTTGAGGCCCTGAGCTTCAACATACATGAATATTGTTGTTTATTAAGTAATTACAAAGTTTGGGATATAGCTGAGCTCTAGAGCTGTACACAAAGCCCTGGATTCAGTCTGCAGGACCAGTAATAATAATAAACTGTAGCTGTGAAGATAGGAACACTGCCATAGAAATCTCATACCACTTTCTTCAGTTTGCTCAAGAGGAAGGGATATCATAAATGTTTGTTCATTCTCCTCATGTGATAGGCTTTCCACATTCCATTAAGTATTCCCTCCCGAGGATGCTCTTAGATTAGAAACTGCAGGATTCTGAAAGACTATGAATTTCTTTTGCATTAGGCCTTTGTCCTAATGCTTTTCTCAGCATATTTTGTAAACTCAATTGTTCTCCTCTTAGCTACTCAGTATTTAACTTTCCTTATCTCTTGCCTCTAGTTCTTCCGGTATTGCTAAGAGATAAAATTTCTACCTTACTTCTTTCTTTTGCCTTAGTACCATAAAAAAGAAAGGACATCTAAATTCAAATCCCCAGTAGGGTGTGACCTTCCACTGCTCCCATATTTTGTCTGGGTCTCAGAGTTCTGTCATGTTGGCCAGTGATCTTCTATCTCTGAATACTTGGTTTTCATTTAACTCCTGGCTAGAGCAAGGCTTGGTTATGTCAATGATGTTGGCGAGACTCCCTGATTTCTTTGTCATCACCAGCCTGGAGGATATGAAGAATAGCATAATCATATTTATAATAATTATGCATTCAGCCAGGTGTGGTGTTGCATGGCTACAATCCCAGCACTTTGGGAGGCTAAGTTAGGAGGCATGTTTGAGCCCAGCCTGGGCAACCTAGTGACTTGGTGAGACTTTGTCTCGAAATAAAAAGTTAAAGAGGGACTGGGGATGTAACTCAGTGTGAAGACCGTGGGTTCCATCCCCAGTACAAACAAACAAACAAACAAAAAACCTTTCATTTGTGCGACACTTTGTGAAGAATTTTTAGAAATGTCCACATGTAACCCTTGCACAGTTGCAAATTGACTGGCATATGATCTGGAGTCTTCTGTTGTATCATTCCGTTGCATGTACTACCTGTTTTTAGTTTAAAAAATTTTGCTATCCTATCAGTACATGGAATAGCTGTTTCTTTCTTTGCATTTGAACTTGAGCACACGGAGGCTGAAGAATTGATTTGACACATTCATACTGACATATGGGTAGAAGATAAGTAACCAAGTCCAGAACACACATTTTTATGGCTCCCAGTTCACTGTTCTCCAAGGAATATCCATTACTCCTAGCATGATTTATAAATCTGCTTTATCAGCATAATGAAGCTGTGGAATCCCAAATGACATTCTTTATTCTATAGCTGACAAAGTTAGCACAGGAGATTTACTCAGATTTGCAAAATAGAATATGCAAGACATTAAGGTTGTTAGAGATGTTTTTCCTGTACTTCTACTGTCCTGCTTTTAAAAGAGAAAAGAAATAATCAGCCCTTTTTGCACTGATTAGGATCAATTCCTTTCCTCTATTTTAAAAATAGACATGTAAGTTTCAAATCAAAATCTGTGGCTTCAATGGAAAAATCATATTTTTGCATTATATTTGGTGCAAGTAACTTGATTTAAAGCTTCTGACTTTAGCACATAAATAAACAGATCTTCCTGAATGGATCTTGCAAAGCTTATTTCAGAAGGAGCCTCTGAATTGTCTCTCAGACTCTGAATAGTTTACAATTTAACAGAGCTGCCAAATTGGAATTTACTTGATCCAAATAAGAGGAACATTAAGGTTATACCTGCAGCTGGGAGAAAAGTGCTAGCTCTGTACAATTTTATGTAGCTGGGTCTGCAGAAGATGATTTTTGCACATGGAAAAAAAGGCATCTAAAAACGTGTCTGCTCTTATTCAGGCATTTCCAATATTTCTTTTTTAAGCATGCAAGTCTGATTACCTCTGTATGTCTCCTGGGAGCTGCAGTTTTGCTGGAAAGAGATTCAGAACAGTCAGAACACTCATAAAATAGACAGTGACTTTTAAAGTCCATTCCCTCCATGGTAGTAATAAAATGACCTAAAAATATTCTTACAGGCTTTCTTATGACATAGTGGATGAATCATTAGCTTATTTATGAATTGGCGATACTCTGTGACAGTGTTTCAGAATTTGTCATTCCAGAAAGACTTGATCGCTTGCATAACTACAGGGAAGTTCTTGTGCCCCCTGATCGTAGCTTATGTAACTAGAAAAAATGTTATTTATGAGTATGTACTTGTGTTGGTTGTGCACACACAAAATTATGTATTTACATACACATTTTTATTGAGTAGTAAGTTTAGTTAGAGATCAGTTGTGTATTTTGCTTTCTGGTCCTTTAAAGAGGTTGTCACTTTTAAAGCAGTGCTTCTCAAATGCATGAATGGTGTTTTTTGCTGTTGTTTTTAACCTATACTAGACAAACATACTGAGAGTGACAGCACTCACAGCACAGGTTACACCACAGAAAGTCAGCCCTAAACCACTCTGCACCCTGTTCAGTACAATGAACCTTTTGATCATGCATTTGGATGTCATGGTGGTGAAAAGTTGCTGTTAAGGTTGCATCATATACCCTCAGTGTCTACGGTCTTTCAAAGGACCATATTATGAGTTTCATTGTGCTAGAGCATGTAATTTCTGCAAGTATAAGTAGAAACTCAAATAATCCTGGCTAATGGCACTTTTACTCCAACAGGAACATGTGAAAAATGATGTCTATGAGATTTCATGTTTTTCCAGTTGAGTCAAGTTTAGGCAAAGGGAGATTCTCTCTTCCTTCCCATTTTGTAGCCATTCTTAGTAATATTTTAGGAGCTGTAAGAGAGAAATCATCTCATTACAAGAAAGGGTCAAGTATTAGGTGTTAGGATCCCTCCTGTGTACTTTAATGCCTCTGCTGCCCTTGATAATTAAAGGGGGATGTGATATGTTTCAAATATGTTTGTTTTGTTGACTATACAAACTATGGTATGTGTACTTTTTACACTGTATGATGATTCACTGGGGGAACTCATTGATTATACTATGACTTTGTAGGCTGTGCTTTAATAGCAGCAAAACACTTCATTGACTTTGAAGCCAGAAATACATGGATTTAATCTGGTTCTGCCACCAGTTCTATGTGACCTAAGAGGTAGCTGCTACCTCTTAGGTAGTTTTGAATTCAGTTTCCTGATTTATTAAGTAGTTATGATGATACATATATTGTGGTTTATTGTGAAGATTAAACATAGCTACTGCTCAAGGAATTAGATTTCCTGTTCATAAGTGAAGCATTTTTACAAGTATCACATACAAATGTCCCTCCCTTATGTAAAAATTCTATTGGATTCTTGAGTTCAAATGCCACCTGTTTGATGGTAAGACATTCAGGTTTAGGTCGTCCAGTCTGGCACTCAAGGAGCCACTTAAATTTTGTAAAGTCTTTTACTTCTCAGGCTAATAAAAATCACTGGGTCCTAGTGTATCCTAACTTCAGGCAAAAGTGTCCTCACTTTAATTTGAAATGCAGTATAGTAAGAAATGTTCCACTGTGTTGTTTCCACACTGTCTTAAAATATACTCTTAAGAACAGAAAGCAATGCTGACCATAACCTTCAACTGTCAATGTCAATGACATTATCAATACTTTGTCTCTATAACTTTATAGATCTTCATATTTTTTAAAAAAAATCTTAAAAGTATAAATAAAATTAAAAAAATCCTATAACCACATGCTGTGCTGGCCCCGTCCCCAGGGTGCTTTGAGTTTGCTAGATTCCGGGCAGGCATGGTAGCACACATCTGTAATCCCAGAGCTGGTGAGACTGAAAGACTGAAAACAGGAGTCCAAGATGCATAGTGAGACCCTATACCAAATATATATATATATATTGAGAGAGAGAGATGTATATCATAGAAACATGCTGGTAGAGCAACATGCTCAATAATTCAAAGAATGGAGAAAGCCCCTGAAAGAATGTGCGGGCTGGGTGTGGTAGCGCATGCCTATATTCCCAGCACTTGAGACCAGTCTGGGCTATGTGAATGCAAGGCCAGTTTGAACTACGTAGCCAGACCCTATTTCAAAATGCAAAACAGAATTCCCCAAAATGTGACTTTTAGAAAAATGCCTAGGACATAGTGTAAATACCTCAGAAATGGTGGCAGAAAGCATCATGGTAGAGGAGTAAGAGTTTGGCTAGAGAAGTAGGACAGGCAAGACCCAGCAGTGTTTACGATGTAGAGAGGATTGTAATGTTGAAAGCTTTAACTTGGAAAATCCGGTCACTGAGAGTCTATTCAGAAAATGGAAATCAGTGTAGTTATTTTAAACAGAGGGAGTTTAATGCAGGAATTTCCTCACTCAATGATACCCAAACTAAGGACCAAGGGAGGCAGCCAGAAGTTTTTGTTATGCCTAGGGCTAAATAGGGCTGTGGCTAGAGGGGCTTTGTGAGACCCCAGATACCTGCGCTATTTGTCTGGAGTTGGGCTTCCTGCAGGCAGGAGGTTATGGAAGGGATCCAGGAAAGAGACGGAGCTATTGCCCACTTTTGCCCGAGGCAGAGTGAGAAAGGGGGAAGTACCCAGGCCTTGCCTCACCTTGAAGCCTCTGTGCTTCTGCTTGTGCTTCAGCAGTGACTCCTACTGGCCACATGTACCTCTCTAACAAAGAGTGGGTCAGAGAGAGGGCAAAGAATGGATCTGAGAAGCAACAGCAGCAAGTGACTGAAGGCCAGGAGACCTCAACTATCTATCTGTTCCCTACCCAGGAATGGGAAACATTCAAAGCCCGGGAAGTTTCCAAAGAACATTCTGAGTTTGAGGTGACTTAGGTAAAGCACAAGTAGAGCAACCTGGGTTTAAAGGAAACTAACTTTAAAACAGGAAAAAGGAGGTCGTGGTGTATTTGCACCAAAATCTCGACACTAAGGATGATCTCTCATGCATTTGATTACAGTACGTGCAATGTATATAGTTACTGATGCTCAGCCTATCAAGAATAAATATCAAGCTTCTTTAAAGAAGGAATTGCCTTTCTATTTCTGTCTCCAGTGTCTGTTGCATCGTCACCTCGGAATACAATGCTCACTGGATGAAGAGCATGGTATATACAAGGAGAGCAGCTTTGTTAGGGAGAAGACAAACACTGCTCAAGAAGATGGAAGGATATAGATGATGCTTTCCTAAGACAGATTATTGAACTGGCAAGATAGAATTCTTGGAGCGATGGAGTTCCCTCCAGGAAGTAGAAGATAAAGCCTCCTAATGAAAATAGGGAAATATCAATGAAGTTGTAAATTTTATTGGCAAACTGCTATTTTAGCAAAACCAAGCAAACTGCTATTCTAGAATCAATATTGTCTTTAAAGGAATAACTAATTAATAATTAAGGCAAAAGAAGAAACTTGAAAAAAAGCGTCACTATGGATTTAGAATTTGAATGACAAAGGAAATTGTACATAATTTGATGTGCTCATAGGCTCATTTATGCATTGGTTTCTTGCTTCAGTAAACTTATTTAAGAGTGTACCAAGCATTGTGAGTCCTAAGCGCTAGGACAGCAAGGTAAAAATGTTAAGAAAAAGAGACTTTTGGAAGGTATAAAAATTTCATAGAATCTTATTTTTGTTTGAACACTAAAATACCTGCCTTCATTCCAGAAATTTGCAAGATGAAGTTCAGTGTAAAAAGAAAATGAAAATCACCTCACATCTCAGCCTCCAGAACAGCCACCATTACATTTTAGAGCATTTCTTCCAGTCTTTTCTCCTATGCGTTTTTATAGGATTGTTTGGGATAGTGCTTTGTTTATAGTGTTGCATCCTACTTTATTCACTAAATATAAATGTCATACCACTTCTCTTTTTCTTATCAATTCTTCAGCACTATTATTTTTCCAACGTTGCATTTTATTGGGGTAACACTCTTATTCAAGACAACAAGTAGTTTCCCAAGTTGAGCAAATGAATTTCTAACAAAACTTAAATCTGTGTTGAATTCTTATTTAAGGAAATAAGTCTTGAAGATTTTAAAGGCTTGTTACTAATAGGTCTCTGAGAAGAAAGCTAAGTAAAGTGGTACAGTACTTTGTAACAAGCTACTTATTTATAACTGATGATACAGAATAAAGCCAGGGGAAGGCAAAATAGTCTATTATCTGAATCGACACTGATACTACGATAAATGTAGTTTATGAATTTAGATGAACAAGTTCATGCCATAACCACTTTAATGGGTAAAATGAATAGGTCTGAAGGTGTTAAGACAGCTATCCTTAAAAAATTTCAGCACTACAGAAAAATCATTATGATTTTTTACTTAACAGCCAAGTTTAGGTTTGCTTGTTTATTTATTTATTTTGTTTTTGGTGCCAAGGACCAAACCCAGGGCTTCCAGGTTGCTAAGCACATATTCTACTGGTGAGCCCCAACAGCCAAATTTATAAAGAAACTATCTTATGATGAGTTTCTGTATGTTTTGATTTTGCTCATAACTGATAGGTAAATATTGAGTTATGTAACCTTCCAGTTACCTCTCTGGAAAAACAAATGCCTAGCAAAGTGCTGTATCTTTTCCAGACATTGGCATCTACGTTTGCCATGTTCTTTTCAAGGCTCTTCCTTGTGGTGTCAGGTAGGGTTTGTAGCCTCTTCAGTTAAGTTCTCTGACCAAGACACAATTAAAGAATATGGAGCCAATCATTATTTCCGCAGGTGATTCCAGCATTGTAACTGTGCTGAGCCCAAGAAACATCTCCATACACAGTGTTTCCCTATTTGATTCAGAGAAGTGGGATCACTGAATCAAAGGGGATTAATGTTTTTAAGCTTCTTGGTATACATTGCCTGAAGCTGTCTCAAAGATTGTACCCATTTGTAATTGAAAAGACCTATCTGGGGGGCCAGGGAGATGGCGCAGTAGAATAAGCGCTTCCTGAAAAGACTCATTTAACTGTGTCCTTGCCAACATCGAGCATTTTTTTTTTATTTTTGCAATTGCAATACAGACAATCAAGCCTTCTCATTGTTATTATTTGCCTATCTTTAGTGGCCATGAATATTTTCTTTGAAATATTTGCTGAATGTTTTTCCTTTTTTGAGTAATGAAAAAGCAAATTTAATTTAATCACACAAAACTCTTGCCAACTTTTCTGATAAACGCAAGCTTCTTTGTTTTTGTGTTCAGGTACTCAGTAATGAGTGACTCCTAATTACATAGTTTAGCTTTTCCTCTAAACTAATTATGCCTAATTCCTTTATCCATCCTCTGCAGACCTATTATATAACCATTATATTAGATTTTCTTATCTAGAGCAACTTTAGTTTTTAGATACTTAAAAATATAGAGAGAGCCCTAAATTGTAGTAGATTTTTTTAATGAAGAGTGATTTAGTTATGTTCTCTTTTTTTACCTTGGTACTGGGAATTGAACTCAGGACCTTGTGCTTGTCAGACAGGCGCTTATGCTACGGAACTGTCTCTCTGACATCAGGTGATTTTAGTTATGAATAGAGAACGCTCCTTGCCCCTTGACTGATGGAAATTCACATATACCATGGAATGGTATGTGGATTCAAAGAACAAGATACAGAGAAGCGTGAAGCGTGATCCCCATCCGGTACCCAAGCCAGTACCACCTAGGACATGGAGTGGCCCTTATGATATCATAGAATCACTTGCCTATTACTGAGAGGGACACAGTGCCCAGCCTGCTTGTGGCTAGTGGTGGGATGCTTAAATTATCCTAAGTACTTTCTGTTTTTAGAACCTAGGTGACAACCATATTGTTATTATATTACATATTTTATTATTTTTTTTTTTTTTGGCAGGACCGGGGATTGAACTCAGGCCCTTGCACTTTACCAGGGAAGTGCTTATTCCACTAAACCATCTCCCTGGCCCCTACATATTTTATTATTGATTATCATGTATTCTACATACAGTAAAGTTCACTTTTTTAATTGCTGATATGTTTATTAATACCATCATATACCCATTTTGGCTTTTCAGAAAAGGATAAGTGTCTTGAGTTGGAATAACTGATGATATATATATATAGATATAGATATAGATATAAATATATAGATATATCCAAGTTTATACTGTACATAAACTATATGCACACATATATGTAACTTATTGTTGCCTATTATCTTTCTACCTATTGTGTAAGAACTCATAAAAAACCTGCGTCAGCTTCACAAAAGACCTTGCTTGAGGAATAAAACTGACATATGTGGAACAGTAAAATGCTCTAAGACAAGGAACATTGACATAAATAAGATCAAGGTCAAATGTAGGAAGAGGAATATTGATTACAATCCTTAGGGAAAGTTGTTTACTGAGTAGAACAAAATGTTCTTCTAGAAAGGAACTTGAAACCACTGAGATAAGTAAAGTAAAGCATGGAGTGGAGATGGTCCAGAGAGTTTAGTGACATCAATAAATGTAAAACTGAACATGAGCCTGGCTTGTTTATGTGTCAGCAAGGATGTTTTTCCCTGAGAACCTCCTCCAGAGTTTTGGAAAAAAAACATGATTCAGTGCTATGGGAGTAAAGTAAATGCCTTGCATTAGAGACTGTATAATTGCATTTAATAGGCAATGGGTAAGTTGTTGAATCCTCAGGTGAGAGATGATAAAGGTTGTATGAGAGAACAGAGGCTTGATGGGATGCTTGAAGGATGGCTAGAAAGAGGTCAGTAATTTGATTGATTGATTATTGAGATGACAAGGGTCTTTGGATAGCACTGGGGGAAGAAAAGACAATGTGACTCAGAGCTGCCCGCAAGTAGTGACAGATGGGCTAGTTTTTAAAGAAAAAGGAGGTGTTACAAGGTGCTTTGTGGATGTAAAGCTTTGATGAAATAGAATGGTAATGCCATGGAACAAAAAGAACACTGCTAAGTGATTTGGGCAATAGGGAATAGATCTCACTTTTATTGACTTACCAATTTATAGTTCATCTTCTTAGAAAAATTCATTTGGCCGCTCATACAGATGTATGAACCTCCATACTATAGGACATATATTTCTCATTAATTCTCTTAATACTTCTGTGAAGTGTGTTATTATCTCTGTTGTGCAGATGAGTTTCATAGAGTATAGGTCATTTGTGTGCATGGCACAGCTAAGATTTCAATGTGCTTTAATGCCTAAGCCAGTGAGTTTGCCCTTAAGCTGTACTTTCTTCTTTGAAGAGGACACTGGCTTTCTTTTCTTAAGGCAGGATCTCACTATGTAGTCCAGGCTGGCCTTCAACTACTTGCATAGCCCAGGCTGATCTCAACTCACTGGGATCTTCCTGCCTGAGCATCTCCATTGCTGGGATTACAGGCATGCACAACTATGCCTATCCCAACGGTGGCATTTTAAAGAGAAAATACCTTAAAAGTACTTGAAAAGGGGAAGCAGAAGAAAGATCTTAGTCATCAACATGACAACAAATGATTTTATTATAATTTGTAATATGAAATACTTGGGGCAAGATAAAGTTCTTAACTTTTACTGAGTGTCACATATTATCCTTTGCAGATCCTCTTAACAGGTAAAGGTGCAAAATCATTTACTCTTGTAATAGTCTGAACAAGTACTGTAGTTATTCCTCTTTAAAATGAAATGTGGTGTGATTATGCGCCCCTAACATTCCAGTACACGTAACGTTGTGAGGTGGAGGCAGGAGGGTCTTGGTGAGTTCCAAGTTAGCTCGGGCTACACAGTGAGTTCAACACCAGCCTGAACTACATAGCAAGACCCTGTCTTAAGAAACAAACAAACAATAAGCCAACAAATAAGAAACTGAAGTAGGACAGTTAAAGTTACTTTTCCAAGCACAATGGAAGACTGTGTCATGGTTAAAAGGAAAGGCTTGAGGCCCACATGGATTTCAGTTTTAATTCTTAGGCCTTTAGTTCCCATTTGTAAAGTGAGGCTGTAATAGCAATCTCAGATACACTCATTTGGAAGAACCAAACATGAAATGAGGGCAATATGAAATGTAAGTCTTTCTTGAATCCCCCATATCAATCTCCCCGCTTTACTCCCTGGAAGCAGTCAATAATCTACTTTCTGTAGATGATTTTGCAATAAAATTATGTCCTTTTTGTACATTTATAGCATGAGACACAATGCTTTATTCTTTCATGCTATTGCTATTTATTATTAAACTAAGCTTTTTCTTCTGAGTAATAGACTTGTGGATCATGAATAAAAACTTGCATTGTGTAAAGTTATCTTAGTATGTTAATAAGACAGCAGCCCTGAAATAAATGTGGGAAATCTAAACTCAGCAACTGGTGGCCTTGAAATAAAACCAGACAGCCATACAAAGCATTATAAAATGTGAACTGGCTCTCCTAACTTCAAAACAAACAAATAATTACTCAAATGGGAAATTTAAATTATCAAAATTACAGACAGGATGAATTATATTATGCAAATACATCCAAGGGAATATCTAGGACTTGGCTTTTTAATTCAGGATTAAGCCTGCTGCTATTCATTATGAAAAAGAAAAAGTTGACACTTGTACTTTTTGATTTCTTCCTATGTCACTTTAGAGCACACATGACTTTCTATGTGAACATAGATGAGCTGAGTCTAAAAAAAAAAAAAAAAAAGATCCCATGGACTGGGACTTCTCTAACAGGGGTGAGATTAGGGCCTGCTGGTTTTTTTGTGGGGGGGAATTCATTTTCCCATCAGGTTCTTGTCAAAGTTGAAGAAATCCATGGGTGCTCTATTCAGATTGGAAGCAACTGGAAGCACCTGAGCTGCAAGAGTAGGTTTGAATTCCCACTTAAGAATGAGCCTTTGTGGGTTGCCTGGGAGAGCCTTTAAGGTGCTGGGTTTCCCTGTGCATTGGTCCGATGACATCACTGCACTAAAAAGTCTTGGAGGGGCTGGGCCAGAGCCGGACACACAGCTACTGGCAAATTTCAGGATGACTGACACTTCTGAAGCTATTCCAAATTTTGAAGAGATGTTTGCAAACAGACTCACAGAAGATGACAGGGAATACCAGGAATATTTGAAATCCCCCCCACCCCTCAAATCCCCTCCAGTTATTGAGGAATGGAATAACAGAGCTGGTGGGAACCAAAGAAACAGAGGCAATTGCTTGCGAGCTAAGTTTAGAGGGAGGGACAGCAGATAGGGTGGCCAAGTGACAATCCATCAAACCAGTGGCATGGATGATCCTGGGGTAACAATTACCCTGCAGCACAGACAAGAGCCTCACTATCCTCACCGTTACGATTCTTTTTTCTTTTTTGGCAGAGCCAAGGATTGAACTCAGGCCCTTGTGCTTGCCAGGGAAGCACTTGTTCCACTGAGCCATCTCCCTGACCCTATCCTCAGCATTATAGACAATATGGTTATAACCAGTGGCCTCCGAATGGTTACTACTGATGGAAATAGTTGACATCTTTTAGTAAAATCATTTACTTTGTTAATATGACAAATATTCATGTGCATGCTGTGGATTATAGTTTTCAATCCCATTTTAGAGAATGGATTATTAATGCTTCAGAACTTGAGACTGTACAAAATAGACCTTACAGAAGGATATAATGGTTGCTCAGAATAAATACTCCCCTAAAAACATAAAAAAAAGTATAAGCCTTTAGTTTCCTAGGCTGGCTGTCAGGGAATGGTGCTGGGCTAAGAGAAAGGCAGCCTTTGCTTTTGAGCCTTCTTTTCCTCTAAGCTGTCGAGGGAACCCAGACAAAGTTCCTGAGGGTTTTCTAGTCTTTAGCTTTGTCCTTTGGAGAATGAAAATTTGGAACTGGAGATTTTCTTTTTAGTGGTGAGATACTATATTTCATTTCCTTATTTAGTAAACAAGATGCATATCTTTATATATGCTTAGTGTATGTAAAATTATATGTAAAGGGCAGGTTTAGTTTATATTATATAAATTATGCATTCAGTTTACATATGAGTTATATTTAGTTTTATAAAAAATACATGCATGTGAATTGCATATTTAAATATACAGACCATAGAATACTCAGGACAAGGAGGTAGAGATAAGTTAAAGCTACCTAAATCATTTAATTCTTATTTGTCTAGTAACCATTAAATCCCTTACCAGGAAGGCAAGAACTACATTTCCTTCCTTGAGCCAAGATTTGGGTCTTTCTGAACTTACCCTTGGGCTGTGTTCCAAAAGTTTATATGGAAGATGGTTGCTTGTAACTTGGAATAAAATGTGTTGTAAATGGTGGCTAGGCTGCCAACTTGCAGAATCTCACTTCTCAGAGTGCCTGCTGTACTGCACCATGTCAATATAGAATGCGTCTCTGTGCTTCACCAGACATAGAATAGTTTTGGTAAAACTCATACTGCAGGCCTAGATTTTTCTGCTCTTGACATTATCTGGATAAGAGGGACTGGACATTTCAGCATAAGTGTTCTAGTTCCTGTTGTAGTCATTCTGCCATGCCACTGTCCTTCTCTTTGGTCCTTTTTTTTCACCTTTTTACAGTACTAGGGATTGAACCCAGGGCCTTTGTACTAAGTTGTATTACTGCCCTTCATACAGTTATTTATTTTGAGACAGAATCTTGCTAAGTTGCTCAGACTGAGCTCAAACCTGTGATCTTCCTGCCTTGGCATTGAAGAGTGCTGGAATTACAGGTATGTGCTACCACACTGCTCTGTAGGCTCTATAGTCCTTATTTTTCTCTTGCAAGAGTTTGCGTGACAGCTCTCTTGCTACTTGGCTCACGATCCTCTGCTTCCTGCCCACACTTCTTTAGAGTGTCCTGTTCATACCCTTTATACTGATTGGGATAACCAGCTCTATTGGTTAGCTTTCTCTTGTTATGATGTAATACTTGATACATATACTTAGGAAGGAAGGACAGATTTACTTCAGCTCATAGTTCTGGGTGTTCAACTCTAAGACCAGGATGCCAAACAGGTTTAGGTCTCTGGTGGGGGTGGCGCATCATGGTGAAGTGCTTTTTGGAACAATAGGTCACTTGTACAGAGAGCAAATGGGTGGGGTCCCACTGAGTCATGCCCTGTAATTACCTAAGGACTTTTCTTCAGGCCTTGCTTCCTGAAAATGCTAACACCTCCCAATAGAGCCATCTAGCAAGCCAAGTCTTAAATTACCCACTTTTGGGAGTTGCTCATTCAAGCCAGCATCACAACCATAGCACCAGCACAGAGGACAAGGAAAGACACATTTCTCCTGTGACATAGAAGTGCGTAAAGCCATCAAGGGCATTGGGCATCTATGACTTTGAAGCAAGGCTCTGGGATGCAGCCTTAGGAAATTTGCTCAGCATTGCCGAAGCTAGTTTGGTTGGCCTTTAATGAAGCTAGCAATACAGGATTTGGCATGGTGAGGATCTTATGGCATCAGGTACCTATAGCATGTGCCGAGAAGCACTGTGAAAACATTTTCATTAGGATTAGGATGTGGCTCAATGGTGGAGATCTTGCTTTGCATGCACAAAACTGTATGATCCATTGCAGCGGCAAGACACACACACACGTGCGTGCACATGTGTTTTCACTCTTTCTACCCCTGTTCTTTCACTTGTTTTTATTTTCTTAGATTTTGGAAAAATACTTGGATACTGAAAGGGCTGACTTAAGAGACACCTGCATTTTAGTAATGAAAGGTTATTGTCCATGTGCAGGTTGTGTCCAGGATTCTAAGGGAAATAAAAGCTAAATGAGATAAGTATGTGGCTAAATGGAGAAAACAAATTGGAGAAAGACACAGGGGTTCTTCCTGCTATGAAGATAAAGGCAGTCATAAAGACACATGATGCTCTTGGCATTGCCATTGGAAGGTGAAAGGGGAAAACTCACTCCCAGAGCTGCAGTGAGGCAATAGGTACTCAAGAATGTCTTACACTGGGCTTGACCCTTCCCACATAAATTGAAGGAAGCTATGCTTTTAATTTTTCCTATTGGTGCTCTGGGGCCTTCACACTGAATTAAATCTTCAGCCTTTTTTTTGTACAGGGGATTGAACTCAGGACCTTGTGCTTGCCAGCGGGCACTTAAGCCACTAACCTTTCTCCCTAGCCCTCTTTAGCCTTTTTTATTTTTGATTTTGAGACAGGATCTTACTAAGTTGCCCAGGCTAGGATCCAACTTGGAATCCTCCTGCCTTAGCCTTCCAGACCCCTGAGAATACAGGGATGTGCCACCATGTTAGCAAGAAGCCATGGTTTCTATTAATATCATTCTTAATTTGAGGTAGTGATAGCTCAGCTGTAGAGCAGTTGCCTAATATCCATGGAGCCCTGGGTTCTATCCCCAATGATGCAAAAATAAAGAACAGTCTTTTTCAATGACACCATGTAGTCCACAGGTCAACCCCTGCCTGGACTGAAGCATTGAGATGTATTTGGTACAGGGTCTCACTACGAAGAGTCTCCTGTTTTCAGCCTCCCAGCACTGGAATTGTAGGCATGTGCCACCATGCCCAGTCTACTCCAGTCATTTCATTTCATTTTATTTTTTGTATTTTTTGGGGAAGGGTCTACAGGGTGTTCAGGGTTTTACTACTAGATCAGACTCGGTGATTCTCCTGTTTACAGCCTCCCAAGAACTGGGATTATAGACATCCAGCCCAGTCTTAATTGCTGTCCCAGCATGCCCTGGGGTGGTGCTGGCAAGGCAGGCCAGGGGATCTAAACCCTGGCCCCTGAGCCTTCCTCCAGTCATTATAAAAGCTAGACAAAGAATTTGGGGAAGGACCCAAACTGATTCATTCATTTGAATGAACCAACCTACAGTAAGTGCCACAATTAATACATCTAAGTCATTTTGCTCACAGATTAGTATTTCCTTTAGACCTCCCTTTCTGTCTCCCTTTTACTACAATTTCTTTATTCCTGCAAATAGTCTTCATGTCTTTGTCAGATGTGTTTCCAGAAAGAATGTCCAGCTCAGCCTATAAGGAGGAAGCAAGACGATAATTCTAGGGCTAGAATTCCATGCTTAACTGTAGAAAATTACATTATTTGAAGAAAAATCAGATACAAAATCAGTGCCATCATTAGCATAAAGCTGATAAAAACAAGGAAACTCCTTTCATACTCAAACTCTATTCAAAGCTCTTTTGTTGAGTACCACTATTACTATGTTTTGGGGTCCTGAATTCTCCTTCTAGAGGTGATTTAATATCCTTCATCCCTGAGGCTGACATCAGGTCTTTTCCATCCCAAGGAAAATCAGCTAAGAGTTCTCTGGACAAGTCCATATGTAGAACTGTTCTGCGCATGTGTCTTCGGAGTCATTAAAGGTCACACCTACTTTCCCAGGCAGTCTTAGCCACACCCTAGCCTCCTGCTTCACTTACTTATTGCTGTAGATGCCAGGGCTACATGAATGCAACAAAACATCCTCAGAAGTCTTTTTCCTTTTTCATCTTTCCTTCCTTAAGTATGAGAATAAAAGAGAAAGCAATTTCTCACTAGTTATGCCCAGTTACTGTCATCAGGGTTGTTCCAGATTTTATTTTTTTATGTATTGAGTATTTAACCTTAAATAAACTTTTTGAGCTTAGATGTTTATTATTGTTTCATATGACACACATCTATATTTTCAATTCTATTAAGCAAATGTACATTAGAATATAGCCTGTGTAGTGTTGCAAACTACCTTTGTGTTTACTCTTTGGACTCTATTCTTTGCACATGCTAAACAAACTCTACCACTGAGCTATTCCCCCACACCTGCATTATATAAAGAAGCACCCAAGACAAAGAATCTTTGCTTTACAAATGCTAGTCAGGCTTCTGAACCTTCTCCTAGGTCCACCTGTGTACTTATAAAATCCAGTTTTAGCACGAATTCTGGTGAGTCATTTAACTAAGACCCTTCCTCTCCCAAATCCTCTGTATCCATTTGCCCTCAGTATCTGATCAGGCTCTTCATCCTCTATTGTCCTCCTGGTGTTTGATTACCTTGGCCTATTTTCTGCAGGATCTGTGTTGTTAGGTAGGTTTAGTGAGACTCCATCCATAGCCATAATGTTTCCTCCTGGTAATTTTCCACCTACCTCTCACCCCAACCTCATGCTGAGCTGTAAATTTTTCTCTCTCCATGGTGTACTCACAATTCAACTCCATCACAAACAGAAGTTTGTATGTATATTGCCTGACACATCACAACTGTCTGGGATGTGGGAACTGATTTTGTGTGGGTGAATATGTTTTTTTCGCCAATATTTTGGAAACTCAAATCTTTAACCTTAAAAACAGGCCCGTAACAGGTACCTAACTAAATGTTAGCTGACTATTTTAAATGTACAAGCACTTGTCACTTATTGAAATATGCTTGGAAGCCAGATTAAGGGTTTCTTGATTTGTCTTCCCGCATCAAGGCAGTATTTTTGGTAGCACAATCATTTGGTTAGCACCCATTGGAAAAGGGTGGAGGCCAAAAAGTTCACAGCTGGAAAGTCTTTGGAAGACTGTATAACAACTGTTTCCAGAGAGCAATTTGAGTGAAAGCCAAACAATGACTAGTTATTGGAGGGACCCCAGTATAAGAGCTTGGGCAGGATGAGAAAAAGATACAGTATTGAGGGGCAAAAGCGAATCTTTCAGGACAGTGAGAGCCCTAACGTCAGAATCTAAAGAGAAATGCCTCTTGGGGAGGAAGCTAGAAATGTAAATGAGTGACGGTAGCCAATGGGAACTGGGGCAACCTGAAAAGCTTCAGTTAGGGCTGAAGGGCTATTGTCATACAAGAATGTGGGCCCCAAGGGTCCAGTCTTCCGGGTTCTTTCAGAGAAGGTGCACAATGAGAAATCACCAGCCTTTGTAAGGAATGGCACTTGAATCTCAAAGACTTTAAAAAAAGCCTTTCTGTGAGCTAATAGTGACCAATCTGTAAGCTAAATCCAATCAGTTTTGTGACCTCTATGGTTACCTGAGAAGTCACTGAAAGAGTTGGTGGCCTGGGGACTAAGATCATGTGTTGAAATCTTGGGAGATAAGGGTGTATAAATAAGTAAGCCTAGAAAATCAAGGCAGGTAGGAACATTAGCATTTAGGAAAGTCTGTTGAAACTTTGTAAAACCACACAGGTAGAAAGATGAGGCTAGCATTAAAAGAGATGAAGAGATTGACTGCTGTTTATTTTCATCATGAAAGAAAGTTTCTCACAAATTCTCTAACTGTGAGACAGGGTGGGAAAATCAAAACAGGCCATATGAGTCGTGTATTTGCAATCCAAAAATGTTAGGGCACAGATAAAATTTTTAATTGAACTGTGAATTTGGGTACACGGCAAGCTTTACAAAGGTATACAAATTAAGTCACATTTAGTAATTTTTAATGTCTTCATTATAAGGAGTAAAACTTAATTAAACTGGCTCAGCCCTGGAGACTCTGAGATGTGTTCACTTACAAAGTAAGAGTGGTAAGATTGGTTAATTAAGGAAGCTTAGAATAGTGGTGAAGGAAGGACACTATTATAACACCATGTACTTCTGAGAGTTCTGTACATAACTGAGTGACCTATGCTGGGATTGAGAAAACTGGAAGAGTTTTGACTGAAGTTCTCAGCTGGAGGAAAAGGGTAGTGGCATCCTTTCCAATAGTAAAAGTGGTCTATAAGTCTCTTGCCAAGGGGAGAGGAGAAGTAACCTGTGTTGGTTTAAGCTGGTGTGGTTGTAATTTGGACACAAGGACCATGGCAAATGACAGGGCTAGGGGAGAATTGCACAGTGCTTGAACACTTGCCTCACGTGGGTAAGGGCCTGGGTCCCATCTCTGACACATGAATGAGTCAGTGATGAATAAACGGAGTCATGAGATGGCAGGGGGCCTTACTGAAGTTCAAGCTCCCTCCAAACACAAGGATTGCAGATACAGCCCAGCTTAGGTAGAGGAACTTTAAATGAGTTGACACAAGAGAAAATGGCCAACTACATATGGAATTCAGGAGCAAAACATGAAAAGGATTTACTTTTTTTTTCCCAGTGTGCCAATCTGGCTCTCAGCCCTCTGATGCTAGTACCCTCTCCCACTCCACACCTTCCCTGGCCATGTTGTATCCCTGCTGTCTGGCACAGCTTCCCCTGGGCATAGACTCCAGGCTTTTTGGCAGGGCCAAGCAGCAGGTTGCAAGGATACCTGGTTGTGTGGGGTGGGAAAGAAAGTATTTAGATCCCAAGAGAAGACTTCCATCTAGGCCTTCCATTTGCAGCCGGAGTTTGGTTTTTTGAGAAACCTGGAGTCTCTGAGACTCCTGGATTGAAAGAACTAGCATATTTCTTGCTAGTTCCTCCTGATCTCTGCCAAACCTCCTTAGGCTGTGCTACTCAATCAAGTTAGCTTGGGATCTCTCTGCTCTCCTAAATTGGTTACCACTGGATCATGTCTAAAGCTTTGAGCTCTGATCCATTCCCGGCTCATCTGTTTTCTTTCTTTCCTTTTGGGTCAGTGTCATTTTATCTACTTATTTTGTTCAATGTCATTTTAAATCTCCTTTCAGTTATTCTAGCACAGTGTCAGGATGAGAGGCTAGAGTCAGTTTCCTATGATATGTTTAATAAGAAGTTCTAAGGCTGTATGTCCTGAGGGAGATGAGCAGGCCCTTGCTGCCAGTTTCCCCCTACATCTTGGAGAGACTCTATCTGGGGCTGTTTTTCCTCTTCATTTTCTGGTTTTGTTTTTGTTTTGTGTGAAATGAATCCAGGAAGAACTGAGCTATGTTGCCCCTTGCTTGTCCTTCCCTTCCTCTCTTCCTTTATTTGTAAAATTTTATTTTTTACGTATTTGGTACAGAGTCTCACTGGGCAACTGGGACTAATAGTAATCCTCCTATTTTCAGCCTCCCCAGTACTTGGATCACAGGTGTATGCCACCACGCCCAGTCTTGGTGGCTGGCTCCGCATGCCCGGGAGAGGGGCCAGCACAGCCTGTCTGCTGAGCTATCTTGCTGGTCCTCCCTTCTCCTTTTATTTATTGAGGTAAACTCTCACTGATTTGTCCAGGCTGGCATCAAACTTGCCATCGTCCTGCCTCAGCCTCCTCCAGCCTCTTTAAGTAGCTGGATTTATAGGAGTGTAACACTGTGCCTGGCTTCCCCCATCTCTGAGATTTCAGCAAAATTGCCCTTCTAAGGATTCCTACTGGCCCACGCTCTTCTCTGTTTCAGACCTATTTTTACATGTGCTGAACTGTTACCCTGCTGTGCTCTGCCTACTCATCACCTGGCTCGCTCCCATCATCCTTTAGGTCTTGGCTTCCATTTCACTTTCAGACAAGCCTGCCTGACATGTGTTTCCCTGTGTGTACAGGCTCCCTACCTCCTGTGTGTTTCCTATAGCAGTTTACCACAGTACATGTGAACGTTTTGTTACCATCCATCCCCTTCACTAGACAGCTTATTCAAAGAGGGAAGAAATGTGGTTTGGTTACCAGTGCATTCCATGTCTTCCCTGCCTTGGTCCCTGGCCCATGTTATGTCCCTAGTAAGTACTAAAGGGATTATGGATTAATGGCTCTCTTAAAAATGTATCAGCAGGTTGAAGATGAGCATGGTGGTGTGTCCCTGTAATCCCAGCACTCTGGGAGGCTGAGTCAAAGAGCTCACAAGTTTGAGCCCAGCCTGGACAACATAGTAGCTTGGTGAGACCCTATCTCAGGCTAGAAAGTTTGAACAGGGCTGGGAATGTAGCTCAATATGAAGGCCCTGGATTCAACCTCTATTACTGGGAAAAAATTAAATTTTTTCTATATAAGCACTCTCTTAGTACAGAATTCTTGGGTTCAGTCAATCTCCTATATTTTTATAGCACTTTTCCCTAAATGGTATTTAAAACTTACTAGTATTCTTTTAAATGTATAACATTAATATTCTTATAAAAACAATAATAACTGGTACCATAAAATGTAACTTTTATTTTTTTTTTTTTTTGGCAGAACTGGAGATTGAACTCAGGCCCCTGTACTTGCTGGGCAAGTGCTTATTCCACTGAGCCATCTCCCTAGCCCAAAAAAATGGAACTTCAAAAGTTAAGGGATATTTTCCTGTAGAGACTTTCTTAGACCTACAGCATAGTGAGCCCACATCACCTCTCCCAAGTCGGAATGAATGTGCAGGTTGCACAGAGCCTTGAAGCAGAAGGTCAGGTCCTACTCCATTCCCAGAGGTACTAGATGTAGAGATGGAGTCCTGCAAGGGTCAAGCCAAGCTCGTGCAAGGCTATTGTCTTGTAGTCCATCCATGGAGCTAGTCTTTCTATAAAAGACCCCAACGTTCCTGTCCTCTTTGAGATGATTACAAATGAGCCCCTTTGTTTCTTCAGCCCTAGCTTCAAGTGAAATCTTTTTCCATTTTACCAAAATGGATGCCTTCCTTTGATTTGGTCAGCAGTGAGCAAATAAATCTGAGTGTGTGGCCCTCAGTAGCTTATAAGACAAGTATATTTAAAATGATACTAATGACATTTTGAAGTTGCTCATTGCATATTACAATATGTAATTATACAATATTATAAAATGACTAATGATTAAGAAGGGCTCTTTAGAGACAAAACTGCTTCAGAGGTTTTTTTTTTTTTAATTATGACAAGGTCTTGCTATGTAATTTAGGTTGGCCTTAAAATCCTGGTAATCCTCCTGCCTCAGTCTCCTGAGTCCTGGAGCACGTACCACTATCCATGGCTGGCTTGCTTTAGAGCTTTGTAATCCTTATTCTTAGTGTGTGTCTGCGTGTACAATATTTTTTTGGGGGGGGGTGATTAGAGCCAGACCTTTCTGGCTTTGGAACTTCAGTGACAGGAATGAGGTGCAGCAGTATGGCTGTGAGTCAGTTCTCCATCATAAGGTTGGCCCCCAGAAATGGTCCACAACATGCATAGTTTCCGTAAAAAAACTATCTTAGGCATTTGTTACAGATGCTGCTTCTCACCAAATGTGCCGGAGCTACCATGAATAAGCAGAACCCCTTTGAATTTCTACTGTTCTGCTAGCCCAGGATGGCTAAGGCAAGGGGAGGAGGTTCTGAGGCAGGCCTGGTGCTGGCCATAGCCAAGGACTTGCTGCTTCTGTTTCCGCCGCACTTCTCTCTGTTGTTCTCTGTCTTTGAAGAAAGAAAGAGCCTCTTTCTTTAATCCTCAGTTTTAAAGTCTTTTGCATTTTATGCTATACTACAAATTTTACTAGAATTTCAGAAAGTCACTGGTGCCAAATAAGTAATAACCATTTCACATCTGGAAGCATAACTTGACAGTAATTATAAATTCACAGCCTGGGCCTTCTGCGGTTCATTCAAGTATGAATGCATAATTCCTATTTATCTGTGTATGGGTTTATTTTTTCCCCATTGAAGTAAAACTCTGGGTTGATGATGAGGTTTTAATGAGTTTAGATTTGAACAGGCCTGAAATATATCTAAAAAGTTAGAAGCCACTTAATGATATGTTAATAATGTTCCTCTTCTGCCAGCTAATTCTTTAAAGGTATGTTCCCAAATGCTTGGTTTGTTCTTCAGTTGTTTCCAACAATCCTAAATTGCTGAAGCTTGGATATCCTGGCTTGCTTTGCTTTTAAATCAGATTTGATTTAAGTTACTCGGGTCTTTTTTCCAGGCTCATTACAACCTGTGGTGCCTATCCGTTGTAGTTGAGGTTCAGCTAGCAAAAATGGTTTCCCTGTCATGAAAACTTTCTAGGAAGTGTGAGGTTACTTTTTAAATTCATTTAGTTTCTTTACTGGGATAAGGGGGATTTGATGGTGGTGGGGAGACTGCCCTGTTTTGTTTCCTTGGAAAATTAAGCAAATAGATATACAGTGGTAGGTTAATGCATGTTGATTGTTAAGCACTGAATTTGGAACTGTGATAAAAATATACTTCATTTCAATTTTTCACTTATGATCACCTGGGAGATTTGGATTAAATTTCTTCTCGGAAATAGAGTTAGTTGGACAATACAAAGATCACAGGACTGATTTATCTGTTGGAATAATCTTTGGCTATACAACCCTTTCCATTCATACTGTTAGGACCTTTGGACTTTTCCAAAATAATCTCCATAAGCCATTGGAAAGCTGGACTATAGTGTTCCTTGTTTTTAAATATGAGAGCTTAGGTTATTCAGAGTTAGCAAGCATTTGGGCAGTATTATTAGAAGGCAGAAATGAATTTTAAAGTGAACACAAAAGAAGGGGCTTAATGTTTTCTTTCTATAGTATCTTCTGAATTTTCCTATTACTTTAACATGCTCAGTTACTTCCCACTTTTTACAAATTCATACCCAACATGCATAGATGTGTGATTAAAACCTGGCCAGTTAATTGTTTTCTCATGAGTTTGACACCTCTGGCTACTACCTCACAGTGAAATAAGCATTGTGAATATGAGATATTTACCAGTCAAAAGAAGTTCATATGAAAAAAAAAATTAAGCCCAGGGCTATTATTCAGCAGCATAAGTGCCTACCTGGCAAGCACAAGGTCCTGAATTCAATCCCCAGTACCAGAAAGAAAAAATTTAAACCAGGAGCCAGCCCAAGACTGGAGGGCTTTAAAGAACCTGTTAGATTATACATGGTGGTGCTCAGCTGTAATCCCAGCACTAGGGAGGCTGAGAACAGGAGGATCACTATGAACCTGATCTGTGTAGTGAGACCCTGTAAACCCTGTACTAAATACAAAAAAAGTAGAAATTCATAAACTATACAGTAGGGAAGAAAGCCCTACTACTTATTTTGTGTCTCAGGAGGTGAACAGGCCATCACTTCAGTAGTTAGTAATTCAATTCCAGAATACGTAGATGCTTTGATCTTTCTTCTTAGTCCTTTAGTTTCTAGATTTTGCTATTCCTAGGCTAGAACTAGCACTCAATACAGTAATACAGGTTAGAAAGAGGAATGTACTATTGAGCAGTTTTATCCTTCTGAAGGCTAAAGCTTCTGGGAAAACATGGTAAAACTCGTTTCTTGGACAGACTCACTGCTTTTGAGTTCCGGCCACAGGAGCTAGTGAGCTCATTACAGCTTGGATCAGAGTCCTAGAAAAGCAGCTGTTGGGGAGACGGGAAGCCAGCCTCCCATGGGCCACAGGAATGAGGGGCTTCAGTATATTAAACTGCATGCATATTTTAGCTACACAGTCATCTTAAGCTTCAGTCCAGGACAGTGTCACATTGTTTGCAGCTGTGTCACATCTTGAGGTTTCTGTGTGCATCCTACACACTTTCATGAGAGCAGACTTCTCTCTCCCAGCTGTAAACCAGAGGGGGTGGTACAGCAGATCCTTAGCAACACTTGCAGCCTTAAACAACACAGGACTTTCAGGACCCTAGAAGTGTACTGTGATTTTCTGATGATTCCTGGATGTGTCCTTGGATGGCTTCCGTAGCATTATTTTGGAATCTACCCATGTTCCCTGCTACTTTTTTCTGATATTCCTGACTCACTGTTGAAGAATGGGTTAGACTGTGGTGCATAGGAAACTGGTAGCAGAAGGCATGTTCTTCACAGTATTTTGGAGGTGCAGTGATGGAAGGGTGTCAGGGAGGATTAACTGGAGGCAGAATGTGTCATAATTAGAAGGATCTGGAAGACAGGAAAGTTAAAATTGCTTTAGGGAAGCTGATATAGCATAGCTACTGCAGGAGTGTTCCAGATTCTTGTCTCTTGATATTTTTGCACAATGATCCACACCCTGGAAGAATCAGATCACTCTTTTCCCTCTCATTTGGAGCCGTGGCTTTGAGAATTTTCTAATTCTTGATATTAACTGTGAGGTTTGGATGGGGTGTCTGAACTCATTTGGACTTGAATTCTAAATAGAACCATAAGAATTGGAAAGGGGAGTCAAACTGGGGTCATCAGAGAGGGATCTTGGTGTTTTGAGAGAAAGAGAATAGGAAACTAAGAAAAACAGTTAAAAGGCTGCTGAAAAAGGATTAGAAAGAACAAAAAGAGAAACTGTGCCAGTAACAGTGAGCAAGGCGATTGCTTGCCACATGGCATAAGTAGATGGATAAAAGAAAATTTGGGGTTGGAGGCTCATTTGATAGACTGCTGTTTGGGGAAAATGGATTTGCATTTGACCATACACATCTGTATCTGCATTGCTTATTTTACAAAGAGTCAGAGGGACTCGATTGTGACTATGTGTGAAGGAGGTCCACACTGGCAAGCATAAGAAAAACCTGATTGTATTGCTGAATGCTGTCAAACAAGTCTGGAGCGGAGGGCAGGAATTGATTTCCTATGAATTAAAGCCACAAGAGAATTGTTAGCATGTATTGAGACCACTCACAAAAGTAAGCAGTGGAAAGTGGGGAAAAGAAATCAGGGAATAACTGACTCTTGGGGGAGACAATGAAGGAAAATTAGAGACCCAGAAAATTAAGATCTCTATCAGAGAACAGGTCAAGGAAGTTAATTTACTTTAAGAAGGATCTTACACATATATTGTATTTCAAGATGACTTTGGGGTTTTTTTTCATATTTTTTTAGGGAAGGTTCTACAGGGTGTTCAGGGGCTCACTACTAGATCAGACTTGTAGTGATCCCCCTGTTTACAGCCTCCCAAGGGCTGGAATTATAGGCATGTGCCACCAGGCCCAGTCTCAATCGCCACTCAGTTGCTGTCTTAGCACACCCTGGGTGTGGGGTTGGCCCTTGGATTGAACCCCTGGACCCTGTGCCTGCTTGCAGGTGCTTTAATCCACTGAGCTATTTGGCTAACCCTCAAGATGACTTTGAATGCTTTTAAATTATTTAATATCTTGTTGATGTTCATCAAACAGGGGACTAGCCTATAGTGTGAGCTACTCAAGAGTCTGAGGGAGAAATGTAAGTTCAAGGCCAGGCTGGGCAACTTGTATGTAGCTCCATTCCAAAATAAAGGAGGGGAAGGATGTGCTGGTTGTAGTTCAACTCTGAGTTTCATCCCCAGTACTGTTGTTAAAAAAAAAGGAGTGGGAATGGGTGCACAGATTCCCAGACATACTAGGTAAGAAAATCTGGGGTACATCTATATTTTTAAATGAACCCTCCAGTCAGAGATGAAAATGATGAATCTTATAGCAGGGTTCTATCGATCTTCTCATTCACTCATGAAACTAAGATCCAATAAACCTCAGCTGGACTGTTTGGATTCCAGCCTAGGGCACCATTTCTAAAGATGTAGGAGTTACTAGATTCTTCATAAACCCAGTTCATGTTTCTAAATCTTTTTCAACAATCCTCATATTTTGCAAACTACTAATATCACCAGTGCAAGCTTGTCTAACATTAATTAGGATAATTAATGAAACCCCTAACGTAATAGGAGCTAAATATAGCTGAAGCACTAACAGTGGCCGCCTCTGGAGTGAGGCTTTTTGATTAATTGCTAGCCAGCCACCCCTGGAGTGTGCATTCCTGATTAAGACAACTGACCGCCTCTACAGTGTAGCTTAAGCTAACATACTCATACATCATGTTGTCCTGTCCATGGGAGGGTTTTTTTTAAACCCTTACTATTTACTTTATTATGGCATAATTTAAACATCATAAGACACTTCCATATTAAGTGTACAGTTTGACAAACATATGCTTCTGTAACTACCAGTCAAATATATTTCAGCCAACTAGAAAATAACTTTGTATTCGTTTGGGGACAGTTCACCCAGTCCAACACAGGCTATCAGCTCTCTTATGGGTACATTTTGCCAAGTATACAGTTTTGGAATAAATGCCATATCTATCTTAGTGTAGCTCAGGTCAGTTTATATTGTTGTATTATCTGTAGTTACTTGCTTTTTCTATTGCGGGGTAGTGTTCATTGTGTGACTGTACCACAACTTGTTTCTATCTATTAGTTCAGTGTTTTGTTGCCAGGGTTTGGCAAGTATGAATAAAGGTGCTGTACACATTTCTTTGTGGACATGTTGTTTATTTCTTTTGGATGAAATTTAGGAATAGAATATGTGCGTTGTCAGACAGAGAGACATGCTTACTTTCACAAGCAACAGTTAAATTGATTTCCCAAAGTTGTACTATTTTACATTCATGAATAAGAGTTCCAGTTGCTCCATATCTTCACCATTGTATATGGCAATGTCAGTCTTTAAAAAATTATATATTTAGCTTAAAATAAATTAGACATTGTTTTCTTCCCTCTAATTTAAATTCAGGGTTTTATGTTTGGTGTATGCAGAGACATAAATGTTGATCCAGTAAAGTTGACTTGAGACTTAGGATATTGATTACTTTATTGTCTTTGTTAAGACCATTAGAATTAGTTTATGGGTACCCTTTGATTAGGGCAGTTAATCATATCTACCATGATTTTTACTTTAAAATATGACATTTTTTCACTTTTCTGTGCATTTATTAATGAAGCCTTTCAGTCAGCCACCTAGCTGTATCAGGCCTGCTTCTTGAGATAGTGATTGTACATTAAATTTCTAGAAAATATGCTGGATTAGGTGATGGATTTCTTGTAGGAGCTTTTTTGGGGCTGAGTTTTTAAACAAATACACAGAGAAACACTAGAAAAAATATGTAGTCAGTGATATCTCAAGACTGTTGAGAGCTAATTATGAAATATTACATTATTGAAAAACTGAGAGGATAAATGTTGTGTTCTCACCATAAAATAATTACTTTATAAGGTAATGTGTATTAACTAGCTAGATATAACCATTCCCTGGTGTATATGTAGACAGTAAAACATACTGTACATAATAAATACATTATGTTGTTGTATTGCCTTAAAGGAAAATATTTAAATTTGTTTTAGTTTCAGTTGCATATCAAACTCCATTTGATACAGAGACACATGTGTCAAGTAAGAAATGTTCAAAATGTTAACAGGACCTATCTTTTGGATTATGGGATTAAGGATGATTTGTTTCCTCAGCATTATATTTCCCTTTAATTTTACAATTTTCCGGAACAAGCATGTGTAATTTTTTTCATGGGTAACTTTTATAACCAGAAAAGTCATTGTATTGGTATTTGGTTGTTGGCTAAGTTCTTGTAGGTATTTCGATTATGTATTCCTTATTCTCTTTAATCTTGTACAGCAGAGACTCACTACAGTGGATCTAGATTACAGCCTAGGAAGAAAAACAATGGCTGTCCTTTTTTTCCCTCTTGGGAGTAAGGACCATATGAATGTCCTGCAGGCTTTGGCATTCTAGTCCTTTACAGAACTTAACCTTCCTGATTGTCAAAGGGCAGAAGGATTTTTTCCCCCAGAAAACCCTAGATCGGCACAATTTTAGCCCCCTCCCCAAGCTTGGAGCATAAACATACGATTTTTTTGCAACCTATTTTTATAGTTGCTGGTAATTCATGGGGGGCTTTTGTCTGTGCCTTCCGATGTGAAACAACAAATGATCTCTTGTTTCCTCCTCTTTCTCTTCAGCTGACCTGAATAATGTGAGGTTCTCAGCCTATAGAACTGCCATGAAGCTCCGAAGACTGCAGAAAGCCCTTTGCCGTAAGTATTAATCAGCAATTAAAAATCTTACTCAGTTTAAGAAGAAAAAAAAAGTGAATTGCAGGTATCTTTTGTGGTATAACTTCGGTTGCATGAGGTTTCTTGCCACATAGCTCTCATTCTTTAAGTTTCTTGGGGTTGGGGATCTTGCTCAGTGGTAGTGTTTGCCTAACATGCATGAGTTCCTGGCTTCAATCCCTAGTACCAACAGAAACATCCCTCTTTTCCTCAGAATTAGACTTAGTTGGAAAATAATCAGCTTTGAAAACCAGAGAGCAAAACTGCCAGCCCAGTCAGCCTACTGTCATCACTATTCTGTTGCTCAGTGGCTGCTCTGTATGGCAGGTTAGGCAAGAGCAAGCTGATTGAGACTAGTATTTTTGATTTCTAGTTTTCAATGCTGAGTATTTCCTAGCTAGATCTTATTTTTGGGGAAATGCAGAAGTATCTACTTTTGGCCTACTGTTAATCCTCCACTATTATATTTAGAATTATTTCTGTGAGTATTCCTCAGCTATTATATTGGTAAGATACTGGTATTTCTTTATTTGTAATAAATGACATCAATTTCTGTAATTATCTTTATGAAACTTGTATTTTATCTCCCATTGCATTTATCTTTTTCTTACAAAGTATATTTAGTGATAGAAGGTTATGACTATCTTATTAAAACCAAGTTCATAGATGTGTTTGCATGTTAATATTTAGATGAATGTTATGTTGGAGAAAAAAATGACTAGATTGCTTTTCTTTTTTTAATCACTTATCTATGGAGAAATCCTAAAGTATTCCATAGTCTTTTCATCAGATAGCTTATATATACATTCTTTTAGTGAAGCTGGTCATGGTGGTACATGCCTGTAATTCCAGCACTTTGGAGGCTGAGACAAGAGAATTACACATGCGTTCTTAGCCTGGGCAGTTTGGTGGATTATTAAGACCTTATCACAAACTAAACCAAAAAATAGCTGGGGAGATAGCTCAGTGGCATAAATGCCTGCCTGGCAAGTGCAAGGTCCTGAGTTTGATCCCTGATACCAAAAAAAAAAAAAAAAGATAAAAAGAAAAAAGTATATAAAAGGTCTAGAGGTAGAGCTTAGTACAAAGGCCCTGGGTTCAATCTCTAGTATTATGCCTTCAAATTTAAAAAGTGACTTATGGTGTAATGTTGTTTGGGTGTCTCTATGCATTGATGATATCTCCATGAAACAGTCATAGACCCTTCCACAAACCAACTTCCAGTGTAGTAAGAAATAACCAGGGAATCTATCAAATATGTAGATTTAAGCAGAAGTACATGTAAAGTCATCAAAACTGTCCATGATGTAAGTAAAAACCTAGAGGTAGTATCACTATTTTTAGGCTATATAGAGGCACTTAAGAAAGTAAAAGATAATTTCAGTATCATTTATTTAGCTGTGTCTTAGTACAATAATGGGGTGTTTTGTGAGGTGGGGTTCGGAGGAGGTTTGCTATGTTTGAATGGCAATGTGTTAGCTAGGTGAGTCCAGAGAGGTAAGTAGGTTCCCTCTATGACCACTCTATTAGTGAAGGAAGGCTTGTGTTCTGAGGGTCTGAACACAAACAAAGCATGATGCACCCTAACTGAAAATATCTTAGTGTGGTGAAAGCACAGAATTCCACAGAGGGCTATTGTGAAATATTAGGCTAGAGAGAGAAGCAGGAGGCAGATTGTGAAAGGCTTTGAAAGCAAAGTTAAAGAATTTAGAGGTCAGTGGGGAGCGGTTGGAGAGATTTTGGCAAGGGAATGACATGATCAAATTTTGGTTTGGAAAAATAAATGTGGCTGTGAAACCAAGCATTGATTAAGTGATTGTGTGACTGACAGGAGAGAGACCTGTGGTAGAAATAGAAACC
This sequence comes from Ctenomys sociabilis, assembly GCA_004027165.1. NCBI lineage: Eukaryota > Metazoa > Chordata > Mammalia > Rodentia > Ctenomyidae > Ctenomys > Ctenomys sociabilis. The sequence continues at coordinate 94,137 of PVKA01000229.1, forward strand.
AGTAATATGGTGGCTTGAATTAGCAAAAAAAAGAGTGGAGATAAGGATTGGAGAGAGTTTAGAAATATTTAGGAGCTAGATTTGTTAGTACTCAGTGGTGGGTGAAAGGGAGTGATGTGGGCAAAGAGGGATAAAGCAATAGTCTTAGCTTCTTGGCTTGGGCTACCAGCTAAGTGGTGAACTTGCCTGGTCAAGTTGGATATGAATCTGTGGTACTCAGAAGAACTCTGTAAACAACATGTAGGAATCATTAGCATATAGATGCTTCCTTTTTATTTTCTTTGGTTCTGGGTATTGAACCTAGGGTCTTTCCTTGAGACATATTCCCATCCTTGACTTTTATTTATTTTTTAAGTTTTGAGACAGGCTCTTGCTAAGTTGTCCAGGCTGAGCTCAAACTTGGAATCATCTTGCCTCATTCTTATAGGTATATGCCACCATGCCTGGGTTAGATTCTGCTTTTAATCAACTGTAGAGAGGTGGCTCCAGAATGCTACCGAGTGACAAGAGTTACTTTGAACAGAGGACATCAAAGGCATGGGCAGGAGGGGAGTTGAAAGTTCCAGTGGGTTGTAGTGGCACGGCATGCAAAGAGAGAAAGAAGGGATCTTTCACTAGGGTCAGATCTTGATGGGATATTGGGGTAAAGTGGGAACAGTGTTCACTGGATTTAGTAGTTCAGTGAGATTTCAGATGGATGGTACAGATGGCCCACTGAGAGTTAAGGTAGGAATATTAAATATTGCTATGGATGAAGCATTGTTGGAGAAAATTTAGTTCTAAATCTAGGTCAAGGAGGCTAGGGAATTAGTGAGATAGTTGTTTATATTTATATGAATTTTTTTTTTTTCTTTTTGAGACAGGGTCTCACTGTGCAGTTCAGGCTGGCCTTAAGCTCACTTTGTAGCTCAGGCTGGTCTCGAACTCACTCCTGCCTCAGCCTCCCTAGTGCTGGGATTACAGGCCTGCACCACCACGCCCGGCTTTATATTTATATGAATTTAAGAAGGTAGGGTAAGATAAAAATATTTGGCTCAGGGGATGAAAAAATGTGCATTTTTAGAGGATATGGGCAGGTAATCCAGAGCTCAGGATAGGAAAGAGATGCTTCCCACCCACTGTAACAGGTAGGGAAGAGGGAAGAATGCATGCAGGCCCAGGTAACTAAAAAACTTGGCAGCAGGAACATTAGGAAAACCTACCTAAAGGTGTCTATTTTCTCTGGAATTGAAGAGTCCCTTTGCTACATTTTAGCACTTGAAGCTGATAAAGTTTAGATTGAACTTATCTCTATAGGGCTAAGTTGGAAACTAGCATTATGGAACCCAGAACTCATAGGGGTTCTGTAATACTCTATAATTTCCCCTAGTACACCCAGCATTCAGAAGCAAGATATCCTGTCCCAGAGTCAGCAGAGCACAGTTGGGCTCAAGAAGTGAAGATTAGGGGCTGGTGAGATAGCTCTGTGGACTGAATGTCTGGTTAGGCTAGCACAGGGACTGGGGTTTGATACCCAGCACCATATGCTGTGCCACACCCGCCCACAGAGACCAGGTGTGGTGGTACACGACTATAATCCTGAGGCTGGAGCTGCTGAAAATAGGTGGATCACTAGGAATTCGAGCTGCATAGTGAGACCCTGTACCAAATACATTTCAGAAAAAAAAAAAAAAAAAGAGAAAATTGGGGCAAAAGTGTGGTTGGAATGTTGTGTTTTGTGTGGGCTCAGCTGTGACTTTGGGATGGTATCAGATAATTAGAAAGTGCACAGACCTAGAAGACAGCTATTCAGGAGATTGGGATGCAAGGAGAGATGGTGCAGGAACTGAAGGCCAAGAAGTTGTAGTTAGAGGGGGTCGTGTGAGTCAGATGCTCATTTTTCATCACCACTGAGCCTGGATGAATGGTAGCACGTGGTAAACTGTAGAACATTGGTGGTGAAACCAAGGCACATGTGCCACACAGACTGTTTATATTATTAAAAGCTCTGAAAGGTTGGCCATTGCTGGTCTAGGATATGATGACTTGAGTAGGTGATTGAGGTGGAGCAGATGTGAGCTTCCAGGGAAAGAGAGTAGGAAACTGAGGAACTGAAAGCCTAGAGTGTGACACAAGTCACTGATGCCAGTGTTGATGCCATCCTGAATTGGGAGGACTGTGAACCATGGCCACCAAGTATTTAGGGGTGAATAAGATAGTCAAGGAATCACTGGTACAGGGTTTTTTTACACAGGTGTGAACAAGCTAAAAGTGGAATTATTTGGAAAGAGAGGGGTAGGTCCTTCTTGTTCATCTTCGTATTTGTAGTGCTTGACAAACAACCTGGCCTTGACCAGGTAGCCTGCAGTGTTTTCACAGAATGAATGCATGAAATGTCAGTGGAGGCTTCCATTTCCCCAGAGCTTATAGCCTAGAGTAAGTATTTTCCAGCTATGTAGCTGCCAAGTTCAAGTGGTTTGTGGAAGGCTCTTGGGCCTCAGGTTTCCTTAAGGACCTGTGAATATGCCCAAGTGAGCACAAAGCAGGCTGAGGTAGCACGGAGTGGGAACTGAATGCAGAGTTGTCTGCTGGGTTTTCTTCTCTTGACCCTGCCCTATTCCATAGATACTTCTTTCCTTTGATAAAAGAAGAATGATGAACTGGTTATTACTGCTATAGAATATTTTTGTAAGATTCTCGAATTCAAAAGAGATAACCAGCTGTTCCAGGTTATACTACAAAAAAGCTCTGAGTTAGATTAATCTCTAATCTCTAAAAATGATTTCCCTTTCCATAGCCATCATTTCACCCTGGCCATGGGCATGATTTACTTTTCCAGTTTAAAGAAAATTCTATTTACTTATATTTTCTTGCCTATCATTTCAATCTATACTATAATTTCTGAGAAACATTGGGAAAATGGGATTTGATACTGGAAAATATGTTGGACATCTGAGGTGAAAACCTTAGAATAAAGTCAGGCTGTGAATGTAGGCTGATTTCTTTACATTTTACTTTTAAAACAGATTTCAAACTCTCAGCATTTTCTTTTCGAGCATAACTTTTCATATTTGAAAAAAAATCAAGGATAGCAAAATTAGGATGTTTTATTTAAATTAGGTACTTAACTCTTAAGAATTCCAGGAGGGTGCCTTGCATAGTAAGAAGAGAGGGTGAAGAATTCACCAGTCTTTTTACTATTGAAAGTGTGTGTATGGGGCTCAGGAGATAGTCTGAGTGCCTGCCTGACAAGCGCAAGGACCTGAGCTGGTCTCCCAGTACCACATGCCATGCTGACCCTGGAACCCCAGGCACACCGTGCTAGCCCCGAATTCAGGTGTGGAGGTGTATACCTGTAATCCTAGTACTGAGGAGGCTGATACAGGAGGATCACTATGAGTCCAAGCTGCAAAGCAAGACCCTGTACCAAATAAAAAGATTTTTAAAAACAGATCTTAGGGAGTATGTGGTCACGTTACTAAGTAACTTTTCAATAGGTGATTTAAGAGTTTTCCTCTTCATTTTTATATTTTCTTACATTTCCAGCCTTTTGTCCTTTCTAGATCTGCAAAGCCATAATAGGTCTTCTATTGTCCATGGAATAGGCAAATAAAACTTGTCCTGGGTAGCTTTTCCTACCAAAGGCCCTTGTACTAACTCTTAATTTGATGGAAATTAATGATGTTATCTCAGTGATTTCCTGATGCCAGTGAAGAGTTTGAATTACAGATGCTTTTGAAAGTATGCACTGACACCTCTCTTAAGCTCTTGATCTTATTTTTTTATTTCCCTGTCCAAGTTTCAATATTGTAGACTACTGAATACCACAATTCAGTGTGCGATGGAGAATTTGCCGTTTACACCATTGAGCTACCATGTTCCCAGTTTGTAATCGGTTTAATGTTACCTAACTGTATAGTATCTTTAGTGTGTTATGAATGAAAATTAAACTTGAAAGAAAAGCAGGGACAAAGAAAATCTTGGAAAGAAAGATTTAAAAGCTATTTCAAGCCGGGCGTGGTGGCGCATGCCTGTAATCCCAGCACTCGGGAGGCTGAGGCAGGAGGATTGGTGTGAGTTCGAGACCAGCCTGAGCTACAAAGTGAGCTTAAAGCCAGCCTGAACTGCATAGCGAGACCCTGTCTCAAAAAGACAAAAAAAAAAAAAAAAAAAAGCTATTTCATATGGCTGATGCTCTGGTGAAAACTGAAAAAAATAATAGTCATTTTCTTTCTCCTTCTGTGGCTTTGATAACATTCCATAAGTGCATGCCTTCTTAAACAAAGGTAGAGCCAACTTCTAAGAGCAGAGGTGAAAATGCACTTAACAAAGGAAATATATTTAGTTTATTGGGGGTGCTGGAGAGAGCCCAAGCCATAGGGCTAAATATACTGCAGTTGATAAATGTGACATTCTGCAAACAAGAAGAAATCGAGAATAATTTCCCTTTATTCAGCAACTAAGTCACACATCACAGAGATTTGCTTCAGCTTGCAATTGTCTGAATGAAGCAGCAGCTTCCATTTCTGCCCTCACCCTGACAAACCAGGGGGAAAATGTGGTCCCTCTTATAGAAATGCCCCTTATCTTTTGATGGTACACTAAGAATGGTATTAGGGTTCTGTCCCAAAGGTAACACTTGTAGGATCCACAGTAACATGGATTACACATCTACAGTGTGTTGTCAGAAAAGGCTACAGTACCACAATTGTACTAAAGATAGGCGATGGAGCCACAGTTATAGACTGCATCTGCCTGGCTCCCTGAAGGAGAGCTTTATTTTGCTTCAGAGTGTGTAGAGCTTTCAGTCCATACTTTGCTAGCTCCAAGACCAGATGGCATGGTAGAGGGGCATTGCAATGAACAAAGAGCTCATGGCAGAGCTCTTTCATCCTCAAGAAAGTGAGACATGCCTTTCTTTTCCCCATGACCCACTTCCAATCAGGCCTTACCTCCCATCATGTTTAGCTATGAGCTCATCAGTAGGCTAATCTACAGATGAATTGTCACACCCCCATTGTCCAGTCATCTCCCAAGAGCCCCACCTATCAAGAGGCTTTGGGTGGGCATCTAGGTATGAACCACAACACTCTCACATACACCAAATGTACTTTTTCCATATGTTATGTATCCCTTTTTCACACACATTAGAGGCCATATTTTTCATTTAATTAATAATATGGGCATGTTAGTGGACAACTATAAACCCAGCATTCTGGGAGGCTGAGGCAGAAGAACTGCAAGTTTGGGCCCAGCCTGGACAATTTAGCAATTTAGTAAGACCCTATCTCCAAACATCTAGAAAACTTCTGGGGATATAACTCAGTGCGGAGGTCCTTGTTTAACCCTCAACACAAAAAGAAAAGCAAAAAAAAAAAAAAAAAAAAAAAAAAAAAAAAAAAAAAAAAAAAAAAAAAAAAAAAAAAAAAAAAAGGTTGACTTTTGAAACATAGCCAAACTAATGTTATCTTAGCATATGGTTTCATAGATCCTGGTACTTCAAAGGGAAAGGTCCTGTGATAAGATCCATCAGCTTCCCAGGGAAAATAATGTAGATCTGTTTAAAATTCTTCCAGTGCTCATGAGTGCATGCTAGGGAAAGGATAGCTGGCACTCAGTCATGATGCTACACTGTTAAAAACTTATTGTAGATTCCATTCTGCAATAAACATTGATTCTATTTTCCTGTCAGTCTAAGAAGTCTACCTTTCTTATTCTTCTTCCTGTAATTAGTTGCTCCTAGAGTATCCTTGTACTAGGAGGTCTCTTTCATCAATTTATCTCTTCTTCACACTGAATTCCACCTGACTAGGTATTCCTAGCCCCCTTCCTAACATCTTCATTTCTTTTATTTTAAGTGATCCAGTGGGCTTTGTCCAGCAGATGCATTGTTGGACATTAGTAATATAACCAAGAAATAATTTTGAGGCTCAAAAATACTGTCTTTTAGGCCAAAATCACTTGAATGTTCCTACATGGATTGTGCTTTGGGTATGCCACAGAAAATTTCATACCTATCTACATAAAATTTCTGGCTTTTTCATATCAGGATAGTAAGTTCACTAAATTAAATTTAATTTTCTCTCAGTGACCCAATTATCCCTCTGTTATGAGTTGTGTCTAGATGTTTCCTCAAAACCTCATGTAGTCTTGAGTTCATGATTAGTTTATGATCCAATGCTGGGATTGTGGGTGTGAGTGCTGCTGGGATTATGAGTATGAGCACTCCACCTAGCCTGGGGTGGATAGCCTGAGTGTAATTATAATTATTATTATTTTTTGAGAACTGGGGATTGAACTCAGGTCCTTGCACTTGCCAGGCAAGCACTTATTCTACTGACCCATCTCCCCGGCCCAGCCTGAGTGCAATTTAAGGGAGGCAAAGAGGCTTGTTTTCTGTTGCTGTTCCTCCCCTTTTTGCTCTTGCTGTTTTCTACCACCACAGACAGCTGCTCTGTGCCTTAGAGCCAGCCGAGTATGGACTGAAACCTCCAAAAACTGAGCTAAATAAACCTTTCCTTCCTTAACTTGGCATATCAGGTATTTTGTCCCAGCAATGGGAAAAATGGAGCTGAGACACCCTCTACCCATTTGTAGCTATTCACACACAATAATAGAGCAGAAAGCTGTTTTTTAAAAAACGTGTAATATTAGATGAACATACAAATCTACCACCCACCCACTAACTTTCTTAAACCTTAATTATCATAATTAATGGCCACAGTGATGTCCATCCAAAATGTTATAAATCATCATCCTTGAGGTTGACTGGGTAAATATTCCCATGAAGAACTTTCTAATGCAGATGCTTAATAATAGATATGTCTATGAAATAAGAATGAAAAGGCATAGCCTCATTATTTTTGTCTCATGGAAGCAGATTTCCAGCCAGAATTCACATCTTCTCATGCACTAGTTGGCCAACTGCTTGGAACACTTACTGCCTTTTTTAAGGGCGAATTTTTTTAAGCAGGGTTCTTTTACCCCAAAGTGTGTCTGAATCAAAGTTGTAGGGATCATTATTCTTATAGCCACCAATATCGTGTTCCATTTCCCCCTCTCAAAACCTATTTGGTGGTTTTCTTCCCCACAGCAGCAATCTCACCTTTCTTCCTTTGCCATTAATTTCAATCCAAATCCTCCCTGCTACAGATACAAATTATGGCCCCAGGATTTAGCCAGCAGGCTAGTTCCTGTTTAGCTGGTAGCAAAGTAAGACATGCAGGGTTTCCCTTTAGTACTTTTCCCAGTGATAAGGGATCAGATTGGATTAGTGCACAGAAATTGGGCTATTCTGCCCTCTAGGCAGCAAAACATTTATGATAGCCCCAGTTAGGTAAGATGCAGCCATAATCCATTCCATCGATCTCTGTGGGATTTTTGCACTTCAGTTCCAACTAATCACCATAATATGTTATATTGGAGTAATACCAGCCTTTGAGGCTCTTCTTTGTAGCCTAGACCAGTACCTCTAGGTCTGGGATTGAAAAAGGAAATTATGGCCAAGTAGGGTACATCTGTAAGTTGCCTTGTTAAATCACCATCCCCACTGATAATTGTACCCAGGATATTCACACTGAGCTATAACGCCAGACTTTTTATGTGTATTTTAGGACTAGATTTCACCATGTTGCCACGTTGCCCAAGGTGGGCTCAGATTGGGATCCTCCAACCTCAGCCTCCCACAGTGCTGAGGGCTACAAGTGTGCTGGGTTGGAAGATTTTTTCAAGTGTAATGGACTGCACACATGTAGCTCATTTGTCAAAAGTGACAGTTGCTCAAGTTCCTTTGGTTTGAACTCCACCTGCAGGCCAGAGAGAGTGAAGTGCTGCCAGAGGAGATGTGGAACTTTAACTTTTGCTAACAAACACCCAAGTGATTGAATTTTTATCAGCCCTGCTATCAGTTTGCAGTTCCCTTCTAATCCTGTTTGTTAGTTCCTTAAATTCAGGTTCTGTCATTTTTAGATTCTACTAGGAAGTTATATTATCAGTAACCAATTCCATCACAGCCTGTGCTACTTTAAGCCAGGGGGTAGCTTGGCTACCAGTGTTGGGGTTCATGTTCATCCCTTTTATCAGAATCATACTTTATTTCCCTATGTAGTACCTTGGTCATATTTTTAGCTAAGAATGAATGGAGGTCTTAAAACCAATCTCACTTCTGATGCTACCTGTACTAATGGTTGCAGTTAGCCAATTCAGTTGTCAAAGAGTGCTCACAAATTTACATTTTAGGAACAGGATACAATAAACCAACAACATTGAATCAGGATGTGCCACAGGCTACCACTGAGCATAGGGTGCAGAGAGGCCAGGTGCAAACTCCAATTGTCCTCTCTGCAAGGGCCACATCAGGATCCCTGTGTGTTGTCCCTTGGATCAAAGCACAAAAGCCTTAGGAGTCAGGGAGCAGGAACTGCTGTCTCAGTTGGGTTTTCTTATACCCCTGTGCATATCCTTCCTATGATCAGCCCCAAAGCTCAGTGGTTATCACTGATCTCACCATTGACCTGACCAGGAAAGAATGGTCTTTGTTCCTAGTGGGAATGACTTGTAACCCAGGGCTACACTCCAACTACAGAAGTCACTTTTCACTCCCTTTGCCATGGTCCCATGTGTATATTTTAGTAGAACAACTGATGCCAACACTATTTTGGAGATTAACCCGCAGACCTCAAAGTACATCAGCTTGCTTGCATTTCAGAGATTTACTTGGTGAGTTCTTCATAAATGGAAGGTCCCTATAGAAACACAGGATATCAGTAATAGTCTCTTCTTTCCACAAGTGTAGTTACTGAATTTGGCATACTCAGATCTCCTTCTAGGGGTCATTCTTAGGTTCTTCCATGTGCATCCTGAACAAAGAATTGGTTGAAACAAGTAAAAATGGTGGCAAAATTTCACACTTATTAAAGGTAGGAGAAAAACAGGCTCTGCAGAGTGAGTTTGCGTGAAGTAAAAGCAGGAAAAGAAAAAAAATACAGATGAGAATTGGCTATTATAAAGAGACAATAGTGAGAGCTTAATGGTGCTGTCCTTTTTTTATACTTCTCACACTAGCTTTACGACTAGATCATCTTATCCAAAACCTACCTAATTGTAGAAATCCATGTGCAGGGCTTTCAAACCTGTTTTGCTCATTTTGCCTAGGATCAAAAGGTTCTGACTACTTTCCCAGCCAATTTTAACCATGCCCTACTTTCCTATCTCAACACCTTCTATAGACTGGGCAAGAAAATTTCATAGACTCCCAACAGTTCTTCCACCATTATAAAATATATCTACCTTTGCATCTAGAACAGCCAGAGCCTTAGGGGCTATTGGTGGGATCTTGGAGTTGGTCTTTCGTCCCATTCATTACTTTTTATGTACAACAAAGAGATCTAAGAAGGCCATCCGTTTTTTGGCCTTTCTTTCTCCTCTCTTACCTCCATATCCCTTAGGCTGTAGGGACACCACATGGTCCTTCTTCAGTGACGTCAAATGCTGTGGTATCTTCTTCCATTAAAATATTTGAAACCCAGTATGGTGGTAGATGTTTGTAATCCCAACATTCAGGAGGCTGAAGCAACAGGAATCTTGGGCTACATACAGCATTCAAGGGGCTATATAGTGAGACCTGTCTCAGAAAAACTACACATACCTGCATACATATGCATAATGCATGCTGTTCACGAAAACAAGATTCAGGTTGCTGTGTTTGTTTTGAGAATTGCGGTCTCAGTCTTCTGTGATGAATTGTTCTTATATTTAACCACATCTGGTGGGGCAGTGCTCACTGCACAGTATTTCGCTCCAGTGTCATTTTTTGCTCATGGTGTTTCAGAGCAATTGCCTTGCTCCCCTGTGGAGCTAATTTTACTCTGTATTTTCTGTTCCATGTGTTTCCCATTCACCTATGCAGACATGGATTAGACTCAGTAAAAGAAAACCCAGGTAATCTTGCTGTGATATTTGTCACATGGGTACATTAGACTGTTAATAAAAAAATGTGTCTAAATGTTCTCAATACTAGTTCTTATGTCTTTGTACCTAATGTGAAATATTTAGCTGAATTGAGTAGAGTAACAAAACAAAAAAATAATTGAAAAACTTCAAATTACCAATGCAGAGCTTCCTTCTGTAAGTAAGAAAGCATGCTAGAGCTAGGCATAAATGGCACATGGCTATAATTACAGCTATTATTATAGCTGTGGTGGTGGCTAAGATAAGTGGATGGCAAGCTTGAGGCTAACCTGGACAACTTAGTGAGATTCTATGCTAAAGTAAAAATGGGCTTGATGTGTAGCTTCGTGGGAAACCACGGACCTAGCATGTGTGGTCTTGGATTCCATTCCCCGCTCTGTCAAAGAAAAAGTGAGAGGAAAAGGAGAAGGGCCTTTCTTTACACAGGAACAGTGCCAGTCTGTGACATTTTAAGGGAACATGTCCATGAGGGCAGTGTTATGGACAGGTCGTAAAACAAAAACCTCTTGTTTCTGTCACCTTCCCATGTGCTTCCAGGAAAAAAAAAAAAAAATATTCTCTTTTACCAAAGAAAAAAATGTGTACACTACTTAGGTATTAACCAACATGGGTGTTAACCACTATTTTTGTTTTTTTCCGAGTATTTAATTAGAGCTTACCACAAGTAAGTAGTAAGATACATTATAGCCTGAAATTTGCTTATATTATGGAAAAAGCTGTTGATAGACTTGAATGATCTGTACTTACCTGAAGTTGCCTTTATAATTTTAGTGCCCCCTTCCTTGAGATGTGTGAGAGATGTACTTAATCATCATTGATTCTTTGTCTCAAAGGAGCGAAAATTCCAAGGTTATATAAAAGCAATGTTGTTGTATTTCTGGGTTGGCTAATAAATTGGGCTTAAAGAGAAGCTTCTTTTTGGGACACTTGGAAATAAGGCTTATGATTTGTAGATGTAGGACAAGGTTAAAGTTTCACTTTTGTTAAATTTTTATCCTTTAGCATAAGTAGTGCCTCTACTCAAAGGACCCCCCTCCCACATACGCACCTTAGAAGAATCTACTAAGGACTTGAACTTTGTTGTAAAATAGAGTTTAAAGGTGAAAAAAAGAATACATGAGCCTGAGGCCTGAAAACTGGATAAAATATTCAGCAACTTCCCTTTTCCTATAGAACATTTTAGTGAAGTTGATTATTTTCTCATCTGATTTTAAAGCAGCAGAGAGGCGTTGACTGATATTTCAGGGAGAGAAATGCATAATGATTATAAATGAATAGATAGCGTTTACATAACCCTAAACTACACAGATTCATCTAACTGACCTCCTGTAATACCGATACAAGAAAGTGTTGTCAGTATCTCTTTCAGAATTGTTAACATTTTTTCTTACTCAGTTTGCATATTATAAGATAGGTTCCCTTAACTTTAAAATATTCCACAGTATACTAGGGAAGGGAACTTTTTGTCCCTATCTGCAGGATCCATGGGACTTGGGAATAATTTTAGGCCCTACTAAATCAGATACACCAACTAGAGGAGCTGAAGGATAAAAAGCAGAATAAGTTTAGGGAGTGCTAGGGATGGAGCTCAGGAACCCATGCATACATGTGTGCTAGAAAAATGCTCTCTACCACTGAACCACTGAGCTACAGCCCCAGCTCAGGAGCACCTTGTAAAAGAGTATGGCATTTGGAATACCAGGAAAAATGGGGGAAAGAGAATTTCACACTTTGAATCACTTGCAATTGACCATTTTTGCAGTGGATCTCTTGAGCCTGTCCGCTACATGTGATGCCTTGGACCAGCACAACCTCAAGCAAAATGACCAGCCCATGGATATCCTGCAGATCATTAATTGCTTGACCACTATTTATGATCGCCTGGAGCAAGAGCACAACAATTTAGTCAATGTCCCTCTCTGCGTGGATATGTGTCTCAACTGGCTGCTGAACGTTTATGACACGTAAGTACGGAAAGGGCTTCAGCGGGCTGTCAGTGGAGACCTGGCCTACAGGGCAGAGACTGTGTAATTAGCATTGCAATAAGGCCCCAGTGTAGACTGGAAATGGGAAGGGGGCCTGGGAGTGGGACATACTGTGGGGAGAAGGGAATGGAAAATAAAAAGAATCCAGATATGATACTATCAATTTCCCACAAGATATATATTGTGTATTGCAAATATAAACTAATAAAAAAGAAACCTTAAAAATCCTTAAAATATCTCATTAGATAAATTTAGCATAAAGATATTAACATGAAATAATGAAAATAGTAACATCAATGGATTTCTACAAGTTTTTTTTTTTGAGTGAACATACTTTAAGAAGAGTATGCTTATGATTTAAATTCATTATTATCGTAACTGCTCACTAGAAGTTAACTAAAGATAACCAGAAAAAAAGGGAGAAAATATAATGATACATTATCAGGCGTAACTGGATTGTTAGAAAGAATCTGCTTATGTGTTAGAACAGAAATGCAATAGGGTCCCAGAAGCTATGAACCTAATACTGTTCCTGAAATAAATCACTTCCACATTTCTATGACTTGAAAAATACCTGATAAACTAGGAGGTAACAAGAAGAAAGGAGATTGGTTTCAGTCTGGGAAATAAAACCCTAAGATGTTCATTTCTCCAGTCTTAGAATGGATCATGTGTAGCTCTTGGTGTTTCCCCTTTCTTCTGTGTATGTGGTGTATATACTGGATGTCCTTTGCCCGTTTGGGGGCAGTCTCACTCACTGGCAGGGCTCATTGTGCTCCTGAAGATGCTGGTACCCCTCTCACCCTAGCCGATATATAGAATGTTGCAAGGGATTATAAATTGATAAACCAAGCACAATGAATGTAAGCCCTTAATGCACTCAGCCCCTTCAAGAGCAGAAGATTGTTTTGTTTTAATAGAGTTTTACAAAGTTTCAGTTTGGCACCTCCATTCATCACTCTCTCTTAGCGAAAGGTTGTTTATTTCTTCTAGATTGCACACAGGAAATAGCTCCAGTTCTAATTTTTGTCTTGAGCTTAATGAAGACAATTGAGGAAGGAAGCAGAAGGAATTGGTCTTGATTTTCACTGAATTCTTCTTAGACCTCAGAATGATTACATGCCTCATTGCACACATCAACAAGAACACATTCCCATTTGGAAATCTGGGAAGATCGGGTTGCATAGCAACTGTTGTGCTTTTCGCCTTTGTTCTAGACGTCTACCACCTTCTTCATTAAAATTTATACTGTTTTGTGACTTTGATAAGATACTACTTTTTAAATTTCAGACCACCTAGCTATTGACTTCATGGTAATTACCTAGCAAGTCCTTGAATGTGGTGGATGTACATTGTGGGTTACATTTATATTTGTTTTGAGGAGGATTTTTAGTCAGGTCTTTCCTCGGATATGTTTCAGCATTAGTTTCTTTGCAGGTGACATGTATGTGACTGGGTTCAGAGTATAATATAACTGTCACTCTAGCTACCTGAAAATTATTTAGGAGTGATCTTAACTGCTTGAAGACCCAAGTTACTCTATAGAGTTTTATTAAAACAATACTTGGCTTTTTCTTAAAAGGAAAAAAAGATCAGAAAATCATCCAACAATAGGATTTTTGTTAATGCATTAGAGTCCAAGATTTCTCTTTAACTGAAGGGTATTAATAAATTATGCGAGTTGAAAATGGAGTATATTGTTAACTAAAAACACCAATACATCAGGTTCAGTTGTTTTGTGGAGTGCTTTTTTGGAGGTTTCTACAGATACAGTAAAATGTTGATACAGCAATAGGTCACTTACAATTTTTTTTTATACAGCATCTGTTTGAGTGTCCTCTCATAGTGTATGTTCTGTTTTGGAGAAATAGTTCATATTTTGTATTATGACTCATCTGTCCTGAAGTGATTAATTTTAGTGTAAGGGGCAGTTTGATTAAAATCTGAATGTTGGAGAGAGCAGAGGAATTATATGTTGGTAATTTTTTTGGCTTCAGTGACCAAATAACTTTGTGCATAAAGGCAGTTCCTCCATTTACTCACTTAACTAAAAATGGCTCTTCACAGGTGAATGAAGGAATTTTTTTTCTATTTTATATAGAACTACTCTTAACAATTCAAGAAAGGCTTTTAAGAATTGAAAACTGGTAATGCTAATGCAGTTAGGCAGATTTCCATTGGGTTGTAGGTCATGAGCCAAATAGATAGCTCAGAAAAGTTTTTAACAATCTTAATAAAATAATAGTCAATAAGGTTCCTCTATGCAGGGCTTTGTTTTTCCCTCTGAACTAGAACTTCTTAACTTCAGTGTTAGTAATTGCTTTCCATTTGATTCTTTATAATAGGGGACGAACTGGGAGGATCCGTGTCCTGTCTTTTAAAACTGGCATCATTTCTCTGTGTAAAGCACATTTGGAAGACAAGTACAGATGTAAGTCATATACAGTAACTCTGTATTCTTTTATTGATGTTGGCTAATTACCCTAGTTCTAGATGGGAAGTGACATACTGTTCTTGTTTGACAGCAGATTCCCCATGTAAGATGTAGCTTTTAGAGTGTCATAAAACTTGCTTTGTGCCATTCTCTGTCAGATGTTAAATTACAGGTATTTAAATGGAGCACAAGGATTAGCTTTTCCAGTTCAAGTATTATTTTACGTTACATTGACTGTCTCTGAATAAAACACATGTTCCTAGAGGATAAAGTCTGATTTTTCTAACCCCTTTGTATAGGTCAGCAAAATACATGGGAAAGTTTAATCCCTGCTCTTGCCTCGTTGTTGGAGTCTTATTTAAAGAATACTGTCTGGCATTCATATTTGAAAAACATTGTTTATTTTATAATCATCTTACTGCAAGTTGAACTAACACAGCCAAGTCTCTGATGTGACTAACATTTTATTATTCAAAAGAAGGATGGCTTGCTATTTCTTCAAGGCTAAATACCACCCTATTGAATTTCCCTGTGATTAGCCACTGGGTTCTTCTGCTTAAAGAGAGCAAATCTAAATTAAAAGTAAATGCTGCAAGAGTGATTAAGACTTAAATGACCAAGCAAGCATCCATTCTTGTTGTATATGGCTGAACTCAGATTTTATGCCCTTAAATGCTTGTACAAAATTTTTTCAGGAGAAACATTAAGCAAACCCAGCTTATCTTGTCTTGTCCCTTTTCCCCTAAGGACTCACCACACATGGTTGAGGACACGTGCTGAGCTTAAGGACAGGCAGGAGACAAAAAGACTAAATTCTTTCAAAGCTACTCCATGTTCCCATGTGCATTTCTCTTGTACGAATAAGCTGCAAAGCACACAGAGTGGTTTAGCTCACTTTTATGTACTTTTGACTTGAGCTTTCTCATCCTAACAATCAGAAAGAAAAAAGAAAAGAAAAAAACATCAAAACACCTGGTGGGGTGGGAAAGCTGAACAGCTTTTGTTAACTCTTTAAAATTTTTCTGGGATGAAATTATTTCAGTGGGCTTTTCTCCTGTAAGTATTGTAGTTACTTACTATAAGTTTACTTTTCTTAAAAAAAGTCAGAGTCCTTGCAATGTTGTTCAGTTGGACTCCAGACTCCTGGCCTCCGGAGAAGCTGGGCCCATAGGCACACATCACTGTGCTGGGCTATAAATTGCTTTCTAATCTAACCTTGCCAGTGGCACAGTCCTAGTGCACTGAAAATACTAAATGAATCTGTCAGGGGAGCTTTGAGCCTCTGTTTCAAGTAATTTCTAAAAAAAGAACATGTTTTGAGGTTGAGGAAACAAAAATACTAACTTCAAAGTGAGATACTTGAAAATAATTCATAACTTGGCAAAAAGTCTCTTCGAGAGATGGGAAAAGCTGTGCACATAGTCTGTTATTGTGTCTTAGAAAGAATGTTAAAATATTTAATTGCTTCAAGTTTATAAATGTGCCTATGGGTACAAGAAGCTTTCTGGGATTTGATTTTGATTGGCAACTTCTAGGTGAAGATGATATGATTTAAATGATTTTGTTTAGGGCTGGGGAGATGGCTCAGTGGAATAAGCGCTTCCCTGGCAAGTGCAAGGGCCTAAGTTCCCGGTTCTGCCAAAAACGATAAAATAAAATAAATGATTTTGTTTATAAGAACAGAATATACATTGTTAGGGTTTGATATGTTCATGCAGTTAGCTGCATAGGGCATCTGTCTTACTCCAGGTACTGCTGTTCTCTGGGGACCCTACCCTCAAGGGAATATTATTCTCCAGTTAAAAATGCAAACATAAATCAGTAACAATGTGGCATGGTTATGAACCAAGTACAAATCAGCACAGCATCCTGTGCAAGCCAGGTGCATGATGGACTAGAAAATGATCTTCTGGGTCCATGAACATGTTATCCAATTTGTTACTTTTTAAAATCTCTTTGGTTCTAAAGGAATGGTGCTTTAGGCCAGCTATATGGCTCTTAGTGCTAAACCTTTCTTGGCAGTCATTATGTTACATACTCATATGTACATTTCCCAGAAGATTGTGTTCTGTGCTAGGAACAATCAGGCGTTAAGATCACATCCAAACTTGCATTTCCTAAAGGGCTGTAGCTGACTCAAAAATTGTCACCTTTCATGTGAACGAAGTGATGTTGACCTTAGTCTACAAAACTCTGTCCAGACTAGCATAAGTTAGAAGTGAAGCCCCCTTGTGAGCATATGGGCTACTCCTGAGAATTGGGTCTAGAAAATCTGTACTAAAATCGAATTGGACATGAGGCACTATGTGTATCCATTAGGTACAGTATTTTGATTGTTTCCGTTTTCTTCTTTTTTTCAGACCTTTTCAAGCAAGTGGCAAGTTCAACAGGATTCTGTGACCAGCGCAGGCTGGGCCTCCTTCTGCATGACTCTATCCAAATCCCGAGACAGTTGGGTGAAGTTGCATCCTTTGGGGGCAGCAACATCGAGCCAAGCGTCAGGAGCTGCTTCCAGTTTGTAAGTGATCCATTTACTTTTTGTTCTATTTTAAAAGCCTCACTGCACTTGAGTTTCTTACTTTAGCTCTTTTGTGGATACTGCACCAGGGTGGGGGATCGTAGGAAACCCTGTAGGAAGCAGCTGCTAAGATTGTAGGTTCTGAGAGCAAAGACAATGCAAAGGCAGGAAAAGATGGGGCCATCTGTAGCAGGAACTGCATGGTTTCTCAGGTGCTGGGAGGAGGAATGTCTGGTTCAGCTAGGCGGGAAATAAATCTCGTGGCTTGGAAATCCATGGTACATTAAGAAAATGACCTTTGTAGGGGAGTGTCTTAGCCCCACCCCCAATTATGTTATTATGGCTTCTGTTATATAGGCTGTTGGTAAATAGTTAACAGTTATTTCTCTCTATTTTTCCCTCTTTTTTTGATTGAGTTGGGTTTGGTGGTGCATTTCTGTAATCCAAACACTCTGGGTGGGAGGCTAAGGCAGGATTGCATATTGCCTGGACAAACTAATGACTTAGTGAGACCCTGTCACAAAATAAAAGGCAGTGGGAATGTAGCTCAGTGTGAAGGCTCTAGATTCAAGTACTGCAGAGAGAGAGAGAGAGAGAGAGAGAGAGAGAGAGAGAGAGAGAGAGAGACAGAGACAGAGACAGAGACAGAGATAGAGACAGAGAGACAGACAGAGACAGAGAGATAGACTGAGTTTTATTGCTCTGACATCCCCCTACTATTGTAAAGCCTTTGTGATGGTGGCTTGGTATAGTCTTTTTTAGAGAGGTGGGAGTCAGTGATGGCGATGAAACCCACTGCCTCATATATATGAGTATCCAGCCACTGAGCTCCATTCCCAGCCCACCCCATAGTCTTAAAATGATATGTAAGGTTGGTAATCCTTGCCAGGGTCAATCACTGCATAAATACACCTACCCATTGCTCTCTCTCTCTCTCTCTCTCTCTCTCTCTCTCTCTCTCTCTCTCTCTCTCCCCCTATTTTTTTCTACACCATAATTAGTGCCCCAGAAAGCCCCTGTACCTCCCAGCACATATACACAGGCACTGGTAGGCATTTAGAGTGTGTGCAGTTTTGGTAAGGTACATAAGGACACATTGAACATCTTCATTACCCTTAGCTCTTTTCTTTAAAGTTTATTTCCTCAGGATAAATTCTCCAGAAATATGATTATCATCGTAACAGATATAAATATTTTTTTGGCCTTTGATATGTTTACCAGCTGGATTTTTTGCAGAACTTGTTTCTAATTGTAATGCCACCAGCACTAAAGGAGAGGGTATTTGCAGGACCACATTATTCACAGTGTTCCTATTTTTTCTAAAGGCTGTGAGGTTTTTTTTTTTTTTAATGAGGTTTCTCAATCCATGGTAACCCCATTAACAATGGCTGACTTGTACAAAATGGAACTAGCTGTAGAAGCAACTAGGTTAAACCTGAGGTTATTTTTTCTTCTTTTTTAACAATAAGTTAGGATAAAGCTACGACTACTTTCTGGGCAGAGCCTTGTGAATATTTAGATATGTAAAGCACTTTGAGTGTTTAATAATTAATTGAGCAAATTGCACACAAAATAAGTGTACTTATGCAGGGTAGAGTATGGTTTGAATTGTTTTGCCAGAGTGATAGCAGATTTACTGTAAATATGAAATAGATATGGAGGAATAAAAGCATTTCCACCTCATACCAGACCCTCCAAAAAGATGAATAGATTGTTACTATCTAGAATTTTTTACATATTGCCAGATTAATATTTCTACTTCAGAATGTAGATAGAAGCAACTTTCATATAGTAAATATTAATGATCATATTTAATGTAGATTCTCTCTTTAAAATCCAGTTGTACATTAATACACAATGCTGTGAGGTTCTTTTGGCTTAAGTCTTCCCTTTCATCAAGTTCCAGTTACTGTCTGAGTTAGTTGTGGAACACATTCACATTCATATGCGCATATCTGTGTATATATGTGTGTGTTGTGTCGTGGCTTGAGAGTAAGAATCAGAACACAAACTCGCTGACAGGCATCTATTCAGAGACAGTCCTGCTGCAGAGAAAGCTGGGCTGTATTCAGGGGCTGCCAGGAACTTCCACATCCTGTCATGCCATTGAACTGACTCATCAGATAACCACCACCACCTTCCCTCCTGTCCTTACATCAGGATGAGGGGCTGCTGAGCAGAGTCTCTGCTTTCCTTGGTGTTGCCTCCCATAACAGGATACAGTCAGTTCCACCTCTGTTTATTGTTTCCTGTTCCCCCGGCCTCCCTTCTTGTTCTTGTAATTTGGGGGTACTGGAGATTAAACATCAGACCTTCATGCTGAGCTATATCCATAGCCCCTTTGTAGTTCTCGTTTTGAGACAGGGTGTGACGAAGTTGCCTCATCGCCCAGGCTTCCCCAGGCATGTAGCGCACAGGGAGCACAGACATGTGCCCTCCCTGTACCATCATTTTGCTGGGATGCTGTCTTTCTCTTCTGACTCCACATCTCTTGCTGGGTTACTTCCTGTCCCTGTAATAGCAGGCCTGTCTTCTGAGTGCCAAGACTTGGAACCAAGTCCATCCTTGCATATTCATGGAAGGCCTCCTGGCCAAGCAGTCTCAGAATTTTTGGAAACATCTTTTGTGAGCCTGGGGAGAAATCAGTCAAGAAATGACAGTGGAACAGTAGTGACAGGTGGCTTTTTATTTGCTTGCTATTTTGTATTTTATGAACTGTCTTCTTTGAACATTTATAATTAGAAAAAACTGGTTAAGTGCTACCCTGCAAAGAAACATTTTCTTTTGCTCATACTAGAGGTTGGACCCTAGACATTTTCACTGAGCTACATTCCCCAGCACATCTTAATTTTAGTTTTGAGATGTGGGATCTTGCTAGGTTGCAAAGTCAGCTAAGCTAGAATTTGAAATCTTCCTGCCTCAGCTTTCCAGAGAGGTAGGATTACAGGTGTGTGCTCCCAGGCCTGGCTAAGATACAGCTTTAGATTTATTTCTTTTTTTTTTTTTCCTTTGTATTTTAGGAAAGGGTCTAAAAGCGTCTACAGGGTGTTCAGGGTCTCACTATTAGATCAAACTTATAGTGATCCACCTGTTTACAGCCTCCCAAGAGCTGGGATAACAGGCATGCACCACCATGCCCAGTCTCCGTTGCTAGGAATTGAACCCCCAGCCCCTGTGCCTGCTTGCAGGTGCTTTAATCCACTGAGCTATTCGGCCAACCCTTAGATTTCTTTCCATTGTCACTCTTAGGGATTCTCCAGGCCATCTGATCCCATGTGAGCTGCACCATCTCCCAGTGAACCTCCATGCTACACTCTACACTCCTGTCTCTTTCATTGATCACTTGCCTCCTTACTAGTTTGAGCAGAAAGAATTTAACATATGACACCATGCTTAAAAATCTCCAGCCTCTTGCCATTAGGCAATAAATAAATGGTATATTTGTCTGTGTCACCTGTGGACTACTCCTAATGTGCTTCTATCACCAGTGCTTTACAATGCTACTTGCACAGTCTGGAAACAGCTACTCTTCCGTTTTCATTTATCATGATCACAAGTGATATTTTTCCCATTGCTCCTAGCAAAACTTTTCCTTTGTGCATGCGAATTCACTCATGGAATCCTCACCAGTCCCTGGAGGGTAGTGGAGCAGGCACGCTTTGGCAGTTTTGGCTTTTGTTGTCATTTGAGCAATGATCTGTGTCCTGTCCTTGAGCTGGTGCAAGAGTGCTCCATGATCTGTGTTTGTCATTTTATTCCCAAATGTTTGATTTCTGATCCATTTGTTCTCCCCACCTCATCCCAAGGTTAAAAAATAGATATTTCTCTGGATCCTGGGTACAGTGAGACATGTGCCATAGTGACAGAGGGGCCAGAAGAGAGATGAATTGAGGGGAAGAGGAGTAGCTTGATAACACTGGCAAATTGCATGTTTGTAGTAGTGTAGGGGGGCTTATAACTTAGATTTGGGAAGCCTATTAGTTTGCAGCAGTTTATAATCAGACTGAATGACTCCATGGTGAGTGCTTCCTTTACAATCCAATCCAGGCCCTGGCACACTTTTCCTCAGGCAGGTGCTCCACTGAGGTCACCTTGCTTTTCATTATGCGAGGAGCATGAACATACAATGCTTGCTGTAGGGGAAGATAACAGCAGTGCCAACACCCTCTGCCCTCTGTTTGAAGTGGATGACCTTGAGAATGCAACTGAGCTGGCTCCTTCATCAGGCTTTGCTCAAATGCTGCTATTTCTATTGGTTCAAAGAACCAGCAGTAAAGTACCTGTTTCTATGATACATTCGTTCTTTGCATGGCGCAAGTTGACTTTGGATGATAGTCCTTTTATATCCTTTCTTTCTTGTCACCATTATGTTCCTTATTTTTTGTCACCAGCTGGAAAACTTACTTTTCTTTCAAGTTGGTACAATCAGAAAGGCCCTGAATTTTCTGATTCAGACAAAGGCCCAGAAGTGATAGGGAAGGGGTGTGTTTGCTGTGCCACACTCTGGATGGTCTTTTAAGGGTCTCTTCAGTTCGTGTCCCTCCCTAATATACACTGAAAAAGAAAGAGCAGTCGTTCACTAGGTCATAACAGGTATTTTTGCCTAGTTAAAAATCATTATATGGAGGCCAAGGAGATAGCTCCTGAGTTCAATCCCTGGTACCTCAAAAGAAAAAAATCATTACATGGGGACTGGAGAGATGGTTCAGTGGAATAAGCACTTCCCTGGCAAGCGCAAGGGCCTGAGTTCAATCCCCAGTTCCACCAAAAAAAAAAAAAAAAAAAAAAATCATTATATGGAGGAAAGTTCCCCAGGAGCCTTGTGGACTGTGACTGGATAGAAAATGGTTTCTTTCTTATAAAAATTTTTTTTGCCTTTTTTGAGACAGTGTTTCACTATTGTACTTCAGGCTGGGCTTGGACTCACTTTGTAGCCTTGGCTGGCCTTGAACTTTCAACAGTCCTCCTACTCTGCCTGGCTAAAAATGATGTTTAGATACTATATGTCAATATTCCTGCTACTTTTTAAAACCTTAACTTGGCACTGTCTTACAATGTTAAAGGCTTCCCTTGCCTCTGCATTAAACTTACATGTCAGTATAAAAGAATGGACCATCCATCCTGAGCAAGCTTAGTTAGGTGTAAATTCATACTGTTTTAATTTCTTATGCCATCTCATGAGTAGATGAGCTCAGATTTAAAATTCTTAAAAGCACATTTATTGTAATGAATTATTATGTATTAATACTGGAGTTTCCAATAAGATTGAGAACTATTTTGTATAAGAAAAAAATCACTAGAGATCTGTAATTATCTATTAAGCCAGGATTTGAAGACTTCTTGGTATATATGTATATTTTTTTTGGTGGAACTGGGGGTTGAACTCCAGGCCCTTGCACTAGTCAGGCGAGTGCTTATTCTACTGAGCCATCTCCCATGCCCCCCAAAATTGAGAATGATTCTTTTTGGCTGGCTCAGGCTGCCGTAAGGGCGGGTCTGGTAATGCAGGTGGAGGTGGAACCACAGTATCCTGAGCCTGACTGCATTTGCATGAACAGGCACTTAAACAATTGATTTAATGGGCAGGCTTCCTATGGCATATTTTAGATATACGTGAGGCTAGCATTCATCATAGGCGATTTGTACCTGTACTTTCCCTCTCCTCCCTTTAACCCCTCTTCCCCCGCTTATTTACAAAGGCTTTGTTTCTGTTTTCCCTATGTTTTCCTTGTGTCTTCGCTCCCCACCCTATGGTTATTAAAAAAGAAATATTTGCAAAGACTGTGGCTTTGACAGTGAGGTCCCTGTTGATATTAAATGAGGCAAATGCCACACATTTCCTGGGAGACTGACTTTTGATAATGGTAGACGTAATGCTTTGAAATCAGATTCTTTACTTATTTACTTATTTATCTTTGTATTACTGAGAGTTGAACCCCAGGGCCTTTGCACTGAGATACATCCTCAACCCTTTTTATTTTTTATTTTATCTTTTATTTTAGAGGCAGGTCTTGCTAAGTCACTAAGATGCTCAGGCTGGACTCAAACTTATAGTCTTCATGTCTCAGTGGCCCCGAGTGAAGGGATTGCAGGAGTACACCACCATGCATATCTACAACTGGTTATTACTGAATAATTAGCTTCTCTCTTTAATATCCTGTGTAATAGCACTGTTGAGAGAGTAGATGAGTTTTAGGATCTTACTAAGTCCAGCTTGCATGGGTGGTGAGTCACACTGAATGCCTGAAGGAACATCCTTTTCAAATGAGGACCAGAGAGACAGAATGAGTCTATCCTGGGTTATGCAGTTATACCAAGTGATGGCTTTAACCACTTGCTTTCAGGTACTGCACTCAACCAATATAGTGTTAATGTGTTAGATTCATTTTAGTTGGTAGAGTGATGTGAATAAGTAAATATCCTTTTTGTATTTTGTGTTTGTAACAAACACACACACACACCTTTATTTCAAATACTTCAAACTGCAGGTGTCTAGTATATTTCAGATAAAGCTAAATAATACCTTTAGGTGGGGAAACTATATTTTTAAGTGACTCTAGGAGAGTTAGGTGTCTATAAGCAGTGTGTAGGAAAGCATGAAGAAGTGTTTCCCCTGTCCACCATGCCAGGCTTTGTAGTATTTTCTTCTGTAAACATCTTAAGGACTTTATTATTTAGATAAAATCGAGTATACCAACTTTATATTCAATATGCTTCATTTACAAGAGCTAGAATGTCAAAAATCTGTTTATTCTGCATCTGTTTTCTGCCTCCTCTTGTATTCATGCATTCAAAATGAGTATGTTGCTCTCTCATCTGTCTTCTGAATTGTTCTGTTCATGTGACAACAATGAATATCGTCTTTGCACAGTTGTACTATAGCATGATGGAAAAGAGAATAAATTACACTCTCAATTGTTGACAACAGTATACATATATGTATCTGATAGATAAATAATAAATCATTCCAGCATTTCTAGAATAGTGCATGACATAGTGATTAAGCACATAAGCCCTGAGGCCCGACCCATCTGGGTCCACATCCCAGCAGTCCTATTGGCTAGGTGTGTGGCTACGGGGATGTTCTTCACCTTCCTGGCCTGTGAACTTTTCATGAGGCCCCGAGGATTACATGAACTGGCTGGAGAAGTGCTTTGGGTTGTGCATAGCAGGTGCCCACTGCATGGTAGCTGACGTTGTCTAATGTGTACTGTAACATGGGCCAATCCCACCAAGATTAGCAGTTCCTCTTCTGTGTAGCCAAACAACTATAGATTCAGCTTGAGGTCTTTGAGGTTCTGTTTCTCTACAGATATTAAAATGCCATATCACAAAAATTTTTACCTGTCTAGACAGCATTCCTCAGGCCACTCGATCGCATTTTATATTTCCAGCCCTTAAAATAACTACTAAACTTCCTACTTTTTTAAATTTTACATTCCACATGAAGCTTTAATTCTGAGAATACCCAAATAGTATTACAACTTTAGTAGTATTTTCCATGCCCCAAACCTAGCTTCAGTGGTATTAATCAGTTCAATGTTCACAGAGCAATAATTATTTTTATCTACAATGTATTGAAACATCCTACATTTTAAAAGTTTCCTTTGACTTTTTTTATTTTTCTTTTGGTACTGGGAATCGAACTCAGGACCTTGCACTTACCTCACAGGCCCTTGTGCTGCTGAGCTATCTCTCCAGCCCTCCTTTAATTTTTTTTTTCTCCTTTAACTTTTTATTCATCATTCAAACTATTAAGTTCCTGGCTTGGATTTCATAGACATTTCTTTTACACCTCTTTTCAGACTGATGGCTAATTTCTAATAATTAAGTAGTCTATAAAAGTTACTACAGCTTGGTAATCATGGATCTTTTCTCAGAGCTGAAAATAGAGCTAGTAATCTATTTCAGAACTGCATTTCACAAAGACAGAAAGCTGAAAGGAAATACCTCTGAGCTCCTCTTGGGGTACTTATGAGAGTTAAAATTCTTGCAGTTTTCAGGGTAAAGCTTTTCTAGAATGGTATTCACATTGTCTTAATTTGACTTTTTTTTGATGGTACTAGGGATTGAATCCAGGACCTTGTACAGGCTAAGCAAGTGTGTACCATCGAGTTCCATTCTTATACCATGAAAAAATTTATTTTGAATCCGGATGTGGTGGCTCATGCCTGTAATCCCAGAACTTGAGAAGCTAAGGCAGGAAGGAAGATCATGAGTTCAAGGCCAGCCTAGACTACATAGTGAGACTCTATCTTGAATGTTTTTCATTTTGAAACAGTTTTGCTAAATCATTAAGTTGCCCTGTCTGGCCTTGAACTTAGCTATCTTTTTGCCTCAGCCTCCCTGCTAGCTGGAATTATAGGTATATATCACCATGCTGGACTGACTTAGGTTTCTGGTTTCTGCTTGCTTGCTTCCTTCCTTCCTTTCTTCCTTCCTTCCCTTTCTCTCTCTCTTTTGCAATATTAATGTACAGTTTATTCTTGTCTCAAACTCATAGTGATCCTCCTTCCTGATCTCCTGCCCCAACCTCCAGACTGCTGGGATTACAGGCCTGTGCCACCCTTGACACTTACCTACTGCTCTTCAATTGTTGCTATGTTTTAAAATTATAAGCTACTGTGGATTTAGCCTCATGATTTTATCTAACTTGTTGTGGTTTGTTTGGTTAACTTCTCAATGTGGAGCAGTGGATGTTTCCTTTGCCTGTATTGTGAAGATAGGTTTGTGTCATAGTTAGAACACATGCCATCCACACCCTTAATGTTAGGGGAAAGAACATGTCATTCTGTCTCCTTTTAGACCTTTATTAGTAGCACTTCATGGAACATCGAATGTAGCTCAGTGATACAGTGCTCCCCAAGTATGAGTGACTGCCCTGAGCTGCAGCCCCAACCCCAGCCCTAGAGATAAAGGAGTGCTTCACTGGTAAGAGCAAATCCATCTTTCTTCACACTTCCTTCTTCTCCCTTTCTTTTCTAGAAAGGTACTAATGAGAAAAAAACTTTAGAAAACCTTTAAAATGATTGGATGCAATATTCTGGCCCACTTTCTACCAGTTGACCTTTAATTCTAATTTAGAATGAAATTTATCACCTCCAAGCATGGAAACAAGGAAATATGAGTTCAACATTTACCATCTTCATTGTTGTTCATGTTTATTCCAGCATTTTTTTGAATGGAGGATTCTTTGTAAAGAGAATGTTGAAGATGAATGGAAAGAAAGCCAGACACAGTGGTACACACCTATAATCTGAGCAGTCTAGGAGAATGAGGCAGGAGGTTCTCAAGTTCAAGCTTGGCCTGGAAGACATAGCAACTTAGTGAGACTCTGTCTCCAAATGAAAAAGTGGGCCAGGCATGGTGGTGTGCACCTTGTAATCTCAGCACTCAAGAGGCTCAGCCAGGAAGATCGGTGCAAGTTTGAGACTAGACTGGACTGCAAAGTGAGTTCAAGACCAGCATGAGTAGAATAGTGAGACCCTGACCACACACAGGGAGTGAAGTACAAGACTTCCTCCTGGGATATTGTTACATTTATCCAAGGTCCTCATCATATCTTGATTTGCCAATTTAATAGCTAGGTTTTTTTTTTTATTTTAAGCATTTAGCCCCCTTTTTAAAGTGACACTTTATATACACAGTAAACTGTACTGCTCAGCACTTGGTTCTGAGATAGGCCAAATCATATAGTTAGGTCGTCACCACCTAGAGTCAAGACACACAACACTTCTGTCACCCCTAAAATTTCCCCTTGCTTCCTTATTATTGTGTTTGTTTCCAGTCTGTGGAATCTACAACTCTGTTTTTTGTTTCTTTAATTTTGCCTTTTCTTCAACTGGATTTTAAATCATTGTAGGAGACATTAATGGAAGAGTTAACTTTATATTGTCTACTTTATTTATTTTTTGTATTTTAGGGAATGGTCTACAGGGTGTTCAGGGTCTCACTACTAGATGGGACTTGTAGTAATTCTCCTGTTTACAGCCTCCCAAGAACTGGGATTACAGGCCTGCATCACCACACCCAGTCTCACTTGCTGTCTCAGGGCACCCCAGGGGGTGGGGGTGGCAAGGTAGGCCACAGGATCAAACACTCAGCCCCTGTACCTGCTTGCAGGCATTTTAATCTGCTGAGCTATTTGGCCAGGCCTTCATCCTACTCTGTAATTGTGAGTCTCCTTCAATGAATCCTACAGATAGCTATATGTACTTTTACTATGTATGTATAAAACCTCTTTGTTAAATAAGAACTCTGTAGCTTAAATTAATAACATTGAGTGCACTTAGAGATTTACATAGATTTAAAATTATGTCCCCTGGGGCCAGGGTGTTAATTGGTTTATTAGGCAGGTGGAGTGGAGAGCTTGAGGTCAGGATAGCTGTCCTTGAAGGAGGAAAGAAAGTGTAGATAATCACCATGTGTTGTTGTTTGGGCCAATTTTGTCTTTAATGGGGGATTCAGAACCCTGATTAATGTGTAGAGCAGTGACTGTTGGTCTCCAACTGCTCATTATCTTTGAAATTTTAAATAAAATACTAGATTTCTACCCAAACAACAGTTACAGGTCTCATCTTGTGAAGACATTTCTCAGCCTCCTCAGTCCTTACTTCGAACCAGAACACATTTTGGCGAGGGGAGGACTTCTAAATGCACTTTCATAGCTGGGGATTTGGTTTGGCTCTCGGGCAAAGCACATCTAGGAAGAATATATGAGGGAAGCACTGAGAAGAAAGCACAGAGAAGCAGTCAGTACTGGGTCAGCTTTGTGTAGTTTGAGAAAACTAATCTGGAGCAGCTCTTCACAATTTCTCCCATGGACATTTGCAACCATTGCCTCTTCCCTCTCTCAGTTATTACAGTCACTCTTGTCCACCCTCCTGCTTTGCCGCCCCCCATGAAGTAGTGACTTGGCAGGAACAATGGTTCCTATGCAGCATTTTATTTGGAAACATTTCCAGCGTAACAAAGAGATGAAAGCATAGTGCAGTGAATGCCCCTATAGCCTGTGCATCTGTCTATGTGTAACCTGTGTGTAGCTCTATGGCTTTCCCACCCACACAGTTCTCTCCACATGAGTATGCTATATGTGTACATACATACAAACTCAGTTTGCCCTTTAAAAGTAAAGCAGCATCACAACCTAAATCCCTAAGCACTTCACTATGCACCTCTCTTTAAAAGAATCAGTCCATTGCTTCTGTGCTATCATCATGCAGAAAATTAACATCAATTTAGTAATATTATCCACCACACAGTCCATGGAGAAGTATTACTGTTGCTCCACAATGTTCTTTATAGCTGCCTCTTTTCTTCCGAGATCCAGTCAAGGGTTTTGTCTTACATTTTTTTTTTATGTCTCTCTGTACTTCCATATATCATTGAATAGTCTCATAGCATCTTTTTGTAATTTGTTTGGTTTGGTTTTGCACTCACTGACATTGACATTTTTGAAGAGCTCAGGCCAGTTTTTCTAAAGAATGTCTCCTATTCTGGATTTTTCTAATTGTTTTCTCCTGATTAGATTTAGATAAGAAATTTTTGGCAAGAAGACAGTGAAGATGCTGCCTACCCACTGTGTCACACCTGGGGGCATAAAGTAATGCCTTTTTGCTCATTGGTAGCAAACACTACCATGTGGTCTGCCAGATATTTCAGTGGTAAAATAAAACTTTTTTCCTTAGACACTAATCCTTATGATATTTTGAGACTCCGTGAATGTACTGTTCCTTCACAACTTTTACCCTTTGGTCCGTACTATTTGTTGATGGTACTTTTTTCTAATTCAGTGCTCAGCCTTGCCAGTTGTCCTTGCATTGGTGGTTGCATAATGATGATTTTCTAATGCTACCCTTTAAAAATATATTAGCTGGTTTGCTTTTGGGAAGCAGAGCTCTTTCCCTTCTAGTCACCATGACATATGATATATGCCCAATAAGTACATTTTCATATTAATCAATCTTTCATAGAAAGTACTGGTTCATGTGACAAAAACATATACTGTGAACTGTTTTCTAATGAAGATTGGGGAGCTCAAAGTTTTCTGGTTTTATTTGTTGTTCCTTTTTTGGTACTTAATACATATTGAGTGAAAAATTTGTATTTCGTATATGTCATAGTATCTGATAGCATAAAGGACATATACAGCCAAAAAAAAAATAAAAGAAAGAAGAAAAGCAATTATAGAAGAGATGAATTTTGAGAGTTTTTTGGGTGTGTCTTATTATCTTTTCAATACTGTGATTGAACTCTAGGCAAGTGCCCTACCACTGGGCTACATCCCTGGCCTATGAGTTTGCATTTATCAGTGTTTATGGATAGTTGTTTGTCCTCTCATGTGGCTCTCAGTAAATCAACATAGAATTCACCTTAGCATTTAATACCTGGTAGGCCTTGCTTAGATAGAGGAGACTCCAGGAATCTCAAACAACTTGAGGACTCAGAAGGATTAACAATATTTGTTTTGTATATCTGCGTGCACTTTCCTGTAAGACATCACTTTTGTTGTTCCTTATAATACTACCGTAACCATCCAGAGTTAAATCTTCAAATTATGGTCATCGTGAGGTATTTCTTTAACCTTTTTTGGGTCTTTTCTCATCTGTAACACAAAGTTAAAGGATTATCTCAAGAGCTATTTATCTCCTAGTTTCTTTGATTATATGTTAAATGTTATGAAAGAAGAAAGGAAAATGAATTACTGGACTTATGTCAAATCTTGGCCTTTATCTACAGTCTTACCTGATCTTCTGGGTAATTCCTCTTGTAATGGAGCACTAAGGTACAGGAAACAGTTTTGTAAATGTGACCTTTCATACAAAACAAGTACTTCTCTTACAAAAGTAGCATATTCTAAGGATACGAGGTAAAAATCATTGTATGATCTTTTATGCCCAGACTCTAGTTTCCTGAGCACCTCAAAGGTAAAAGATAAGTATCTGTGTCTAGGACAATCAAAATGTCACCTTCCTTCTGTTTTATTTGTTACATGCAAGATTTTTTATAGAGTTTTTTTTATCACTCATTTGATTTTCATAAAAATTGGGATTGTTTGGAAGAAGAGGCATTAATATTCTTTACAACTTATTCTTGTTCCACCTTTTATGTTCATTGCTAGTGTAGACTTCCCTCTTATGTAAAATATTCCACTGATGCCCTTGGTACATTTAGAGGTTGTTAAAGAAATTGTAATAAAAACTCAGGAAACAGCCAGGGACTGTTTGTCCTATGCATCTGACCCTCACTAAGCCATTCTCCTTGTAGTTTTAAATCCTTGTGTACAGACTATAATTCAGAAAATAATTTTAATCATTTTAAATTCAGCAAATCTTTCCAAACACTTGGGCTTTTAAAAACATGAGCCAAGAAGTTCTCTTGTTGGACCTTAATGCCATTACCTATTAACAATGGCAGTGATGTTGAAATTGTTATTTGGATTTATGAAAGGAATGTCTTACTAATAAAAATAGCAAATGAAAATAGCAAGAAAGGAGAGATGAATATTTAAAGAAATCTGTGGTTTATGCCCAGAATTTACCTTTATAAATTTACCTTTTACTGTTAATAAAAATGTTAAAAAAATTCCATTCATGCGCATATATGTATTCAGTATTTGTATATTTAGTTATTATTTTTCTCCTGAAATGGCAAGAACTCCACCAAGTAAAATTAAAAACTATGCTCTCCTACACACATACATGCACACACAAGTATACACACACACGTATTCCTCCTGTGGTTAGTCTCTTATCATTCTTAGGATAATCATTTACCATGTTTAAATAAATAAATTTCTGCTACTATCTAACCTGGAATAGATTGTGTCAAATTATTTATTTGAGCAGGAACTTAATGGCAAGTGAGAGTTTGCAGTGTTAGCGTGTTTTCTAGTTTGGTATTTGTTACTCGTTAGTCCTTTTTGTTCTCTCTCTGCACAGTGTAGAAACCCATAGGGCTTCTTTATCAGTTACAAGGTCAGCAGCACTAACACTGCATCCAGTCCACTTTCTATCCTGGCACCCTGCAGGATTCCCAGGGAAGTCTGCTATTCAGTGATTGGTGATGAACAACGCTGATCCTACTTAGTTCCAGAAGTAAGCTGAGGTTGTATAAAATGTCTACACTGGGGTAACAGTTCTTGGCACTGCTGCACTTTGCCTGAGATAATTTTAATTCTTTGTTGTGGGGCTCTGGCCTGTGTATTGTCATATGTGTAGCATGTTCCTGGCTCTGTCTACTAGATGATAATAGACCGTGCCCCACTACTGAGTTGCAATAGCCAAAAATGTCTCCAAACATTGTTGGATGCCATGTGGGGTACAGTATCAACCCTGGTTTGAGAATCACTGACCTTGAACATGGCTTACCTGCCTGTATGGTTCTCCTCAAGGTCCTCAGTGTGAATTGTGTGTACTTCTGTGGTGTAAGCCGGATTCTTCCAACCGCACCTGCTAAGCCTGGCTGTAGTCTCTTAGCTTTGTGCAGATGATGTCATCATGAAGAGACATTTATGTTTAGCTCTTTAAAAGCTTAAACTTTGGGTAGTTCACATGAATTACTTTCCATTTGCTATGATTGTCATAAACCTCCTACTTGCAGTGCCATTTGCTTCCTTTAAAAATGTGATGTATAGGTGTTTGGTGGCTGGGAAGGTTCACTGAGAAATCTGCCAGTCACATTTCTTTCATAGCCTGGAATCAATGCTATTATCCTAGGAGAAATATGAGCATTTCAAGTGATGTCTTGGCAGCCAGTTGGCCCCTTGGTACCCAAGAAAAAACTCTTTTATTATTTTTTTTTTTTGTCTTTTTGAGACAGGGTCTTACTATGCAGTTCAGGCTGGTCTTAAGCTCACTTTGTAGCTCAGGCTGGTCTCGAACTCACAGCAGTCCTCCTGCCTCAGCCTCCCGAGTGCTGGGATTACAGGCCTGTGCCACCGTGCCCGGCTCCAAGAAAAAACTCTTGACTCCAAATTTTTTCAATGTCTTTTGCATGTAGTACATTGTTAATACAATCTCTTCACTAGAAATTGCACATATTATTTGTCTTAGTTACTCTTCTCACATTGCTGGGACAAATACCCGATAATCAAAATTAGGGAAAGAAAGGTTTATTAGCTCACAGTTACTGGAGGTTTCATAGTTTAAAGCAGCCTGCATTACTTAGCAAGACCTTGAGACACTGCTGTCCAGCACTATGAGGTCTGGAAGAGAGGCCGGGGTGCCACCATGCACAGGATGATCCACTCCATACCTCTGAAAAAGTGCAGGCTATGGGGGGACTGCCAGTTTAATGGTTCCCGCCTCTCTGGCCCCGCCCCTTAAGCCCCACTCTGGTCCTCTGGCCCTGCCCCTCAAGCCACTCTTTGCTTCTCCAGCCACATCTGCCCCATAACTTAGATGAAGCTTTGGGTGAACAACTAGACACAAACTATAACATTATCTTTATACTTTGTTGCATTTGTATAAAGGTGACATTTGCATAAAACTATCCCCTGATGTGCTCTAACTGCAGTATTAAGAAGACTGATCACTTTCTTTAGGCTCCCTGCCCTGGATACTTGCTACGTGAATATCAACCAGAAAGGAGGGAAAAGATACTTCCAGACTGTGCCTAGCACAGTGCAAGGAGGTGTGATATCTTTCTTTTTTGAGTGTTTGCCATGGAAAAGGAAAAAGGAGTTATTCTTCAAGCACAAAGTCAAAACCAAAGAGAACCAAAAGAATAAAGCAAAACTTGGGTCAAAATGGCCTAAGTGATTTTGCTTAGATTACTTAAAACTGGTATTTAAGTGTGAAGGCAAGGTGAACTTTGATAAGGAAAGAATATATCTGAGGCTTTATGTGTCTGCCAAGAAAGCAAGGGCATCTGTAAGGATTATCTTAATCTAATAAGTGCCATTATATTTTGGCTTTTTCTTTTTTACTCATCAGTTTGCCATTGTGCTGTCTATCTGTACACTCTTGTGTATTATCCTCCTACTCCATGCATTCAAGGCTTATGTTCTACGATCAAGCTCTACTCCCAGATATATATATCTCAAAATGTAGTTTTATTTGAGTTTAATTTCTTGTTTTGCTGGTTCTTTATAGAAGCTTCTTCGGCTTTTAAATTCCTCCTTTCTTTATTGCCACACAATAGGAGAGGGAGTGTAACACTAGGAGATGGAATGGTTTGTTGTAAAAATGAAAGATCAAACCAGAACGACAAAGTGAATCCCCATATCTGGTCTTCTGTGTTGTCAGCTGGCCTAGATGAGCAGTTTTAAAAGAGCTGCAATGATAGATTTTCCTTCTTAGGAGCTGGAAAGGAACTTGAGAATTTCCAAGCATTAAGCACCAAAGAATCTATAGCATTTTGAAAGAGAAGAACATTCTACAGCTTCCCTTGATAATTCACACTAATGCTTTAACAACGTTCAGCATCAGGAAATTCTTCTGCTTAAGTTATAGCCTAAATTCTTCATGCTGCTTAAGCCTGTTTCTTCTTGTTCTGTCCTCAGTGGAGAGATTGAACAGCTGGTCACAGGCCCCTGTGCAAGAGCCATTCACATAATTGAAAACTATTATTAAATCGCCCTTCAGCTGCTTGCTCACTCACAGGCTCTCTCTCTCTATTTTCCCCCCTCTCTTGCCCCCTCTCCCTCCCTCCCCTCCACCTCTTCCCCTCTCCCCCTCTCTCCGCTTCCTTCTCTCCCTTCCCTTCCCCTCCCTTTCTCCTCCTCTCCCCTTATCTCCCTCCCTCCCTTCTCCCCCTCTTCCTCTCTTCATGGCTGCATAACCCCAGTTCCCTTAAGCTATTCTCAGGACTTCTATATCCTTTCATTATTTTGCCTTTTTGCCAAGCTTCCTCTTCTAAGTTCTGAAGTTCCAAGTCAGCTGTAGCCAACAGAATTGGATACAGGTTTTATAAAGGATTTGAATAACAGTGAGGGAAATAACATCGCTCTCTCCTACTACATCTTCCATATCTGTAGTTGTATATCACAGACATGGTGTTTCTGTCTTTTTATTTATTTACTGTTAGTATTTCCATTTTCTGCAGTGCTAAGGATTAGAAGCCAGAGCTTCTTCCATGCTAGGCATGGGCTTTACCACTGAGCTATATCCTAGGTTCTCTTTTATTTTTTTTAATTCTTTATTTTTTGTATTTTAGGGAAGGGTCTACAGAGTATTCAGGGTCTCACTACTTGATCAGACTCATAGTGATCCACCTGTTTACAGCCTCCCAAGAGCTAAGATTACAGGCGCATATCACCACATCCAGTCTCAATTGACATCTGAGCTCGCCCTGGGGGCAGGGCCAGCATGGCAGGCCCAGAGATGGAGTTCCTGGCCTCTGCACCTGCTTGCAGGTGCTTTAATCTACTGAGCTATTAGTCCAGCCCTCTCTTTTATTTTTAATGGTTACATTTGTTACTGAGTCAGGCTTTTTTTCTATTTTTGAAACAAATAGAAAATTTATTATTTTTTAAGTATAATTTTTTAACCAGTGGCATGTTTTAAGTGCATCATTACACCATCTACCCTTTAAATGTAAGTCAGTCAAAATATCTAAGTTCTGGTTAAGTTCCAATAAATTCATATTTTAAACAAGCATGAATCACTAAGGCTTTTCTTTACTGCCTTTGTATGATGGTATGTTTCTGGGCTAGAAAGGGTTATTCTGCTAAAGTTGATTCCTACATCACTGAAGCAAGAGATTGTTAAAGCACTTATTGTAGCTGAGTGCTTGCAATTCTTCTAATGGAACCCCTTGTTCCCCCATTATATCTTTACCTATGTGATGGAGAAGTGAATGCTACCAAGTCTAGTAGTATTATTGGGAAGAGAGAGGACAGAATCATGGGTTGGTGGCAGTCATAGGCTAGAAGAGTGAGGGTTCTTGAATATATCAAGGAGATTTTACAGTGAGCTCAAACTTACAGGAAACTCTTTGGTAGGTATGAAAGAAATCCCAACTGGATGGGTATCAAGTACAGGAATCATGAGAAA
The DNA here is from genome assembly GCA_004027165.1 of Ctenomys sociabilis. Classification (NCBI taxonomy): domain Eukaryota; kingdom Metazoa; phylum Chordata; class Mammalia; order Rodentia; family Ctenomyidae; genus Ctenomys; species Ctenomys sociabilis. Next base: position 129,018 of record PVKA01000229.1, read on the forward strand.
CAGCCAAGAATGGCACATCCCATAATGCCCAGCATGGCACTAATGCCTTTTAGTGTTCAGAGCATTTATAACTTAAAAAAGGCTAAAGGTTTGGGATGGTTGAATAATAAGTGGGAAAGTTCTGAGGTCAGAGTTTAACATGTTTCTTCACTGACCATCTTCTCAGATTTAATATGCTAGCATGCAACAAGACATTTAAGAAGTAGATATAATGTGTTTCCTTAATTAAGTAATTTGGCTTTCTCATGAAGTATTTTTCTGGATGATTAATCTGCTGGACCCTCTGGGATCCTAACCCAGAAGTGTTAGTTGAGTAGAAACTTGATATGAACCTACAGTCCAGAACAAATACAAATAATCCACTGTTCAGAGAAATGAAGGTACCATTCCCAGAAGATCATATTTGGAGAATAGTTTTCTAAAGGACAGAGACAGAGTGAATCGTGTGTATGAAGAAAAATTAGAAGGAATAGGAATGAAGATGTGTAGAAAATGTGACATTTCTGGTTAAATACTGAAAGAGCTCTGTGAGGAATGAGAACTCTCAGGCTTCTGGATGAGTAGATACTGATAACGATAGCAAAAAATGATTCCTGCTATGTGCCAGACACCATTCTAAATGCCTTTTGTTTGTCAGCTCAGGTAATCTTAAGCAATCCTATGAGGTAGACACTGCTAGTATTTCCATTTCCTAACAGAGGAAAATCAAGACGCAGAGAGATGAAGTTACTTTCCCAAGGTCATGTAATCAGTGAATGGCAAGCTAGGGTTGAAACCTGTGTAGTTTATCTCTGAAGCTGTGTCCCTCTCTGCCTGTGCTTATTCTGTGTGATCTAAGCTTGGTATGATGAAGCACTTTGCATAGGGATCCTGATGCCTGTACTCAGGGTCACCCTTCAAGGATGTTTGCTCTCTTACCTGAGTGGTTATTTACATAGTGACTGTAAGAACACACTGGCATTAGATAAGAATTTGGACAAATCAGCACTGAAGGCCTTAGAACTGGTTCTATTCCAACAGAATAAATGGAGTGTGTGGTCCCTTTCACCTTTACATTCTATAATTCCTTTTTTATAGCATTTTCACAAATTACCTCTGTGATGGCATTCTGCATACAGAAGAGTGCGCAACATGTACTTTTGATAGGCAGTTTGAATTGACACCATTTTGCAGATAGGGGGTGTAAGATTAAACAGCTCATTAAAATGTTGTTAAGTTTATCATTAGGGGTAATGGTCGGGCAAGTGCCTTGGCAATCCAAACCTTCCTGTCTTTCTACATGAAATGGGGATAGATCTTTCATTATCAAGCCATATTCCAAGAGAAGTGATGAGGGCTTGCAGTTGAAATACTTATTATTTATGTGATACTAAGAAATTTATGTTGCACATTCAGCTTAAGATGGTCTTAGAATACACACTGTCCCTGGGTTCTTGGAAATGGGAGATTATGCATGGAGAAGACACTTTTATTCCATGATTCAAAGAACTTCCAGACAATATCTTTCAGGCCACATATGATAATTTCATGAAAAATTACACAGTGAAACAAACAAAAAAAGCAGGTAGTGAAACCCAGCAGAAATAACAGGCTACAGAAGCAGACCCATAATAATTTCATATTTTTTGTCTTTTTGAGACAGGGTCTCACTATGCAGTTCAGGCTGGCCTTAAGCCCACTTTGTAGCTCAGGCTGGTCTTGAACTCATAACAATCCTCCTGCCTCAGCCTCCCGAGTGCTGGGATTACACGCATGCGCCAATAATTTCATACTTTGGAATTATTAAACAGGGTGATGTTTTCATCATTTATTTGTAGTACTGGGGACTGAAATCCAGGGTTCACTGAACTACAGTCTTCTAATGCTTTTTATTTTTTGAGACAGAGTGTTGTTAAGTTGCCCAGACTGGCCTTTAGCTTTTCATCCTCCTAGCATCTCAAATAGCTGGGATTATTGCCATGCTCTACTATGCCTGGCCAACAGAGATTATTTTTTAAACTGTTTATAATATTAAAATAATAAAAGACAGTATTGAAAAACACTTCTTTGGAGCTACAGACTTGAGAAATGATTTTAAAACTTACTAAAAATATCAAGATAATAAGAAATACACTGACCAGGGCTAGAGGTATGACAGAGTGCTTACCTTGCATGCTCCAAATCTTCAGTTTGATCACTTGTAATGTAAAAGAAGAAAATCAAAAATAAAAAATATGAGAACTCTCAGTCACTTCCTCAGTACTAGGACAAAATAGACCGTACTCTCTCTTTGGTTGTTCTTATTGCTGCTCTGCACCACCATGAACTGTCGCCCTGGTGCCATGCCACCCTGCCTTGGAGCTAGCCAATCATGGACTGAAACATCTATACTGAACTAATTAAACCTTTCTCCCTTTAACCTTGAGTGTGGACTCTTTTGTCTCAGCAGTGAGAAAAGTAACTAAGATACGTATGGAAACAGACAAAATTCATCCAAGATAGAAGAATTAATACTAAAAAAAGCAATAGCCAGGAGTAATCCTGTATTCTTGTAATAATCTCCTGTACTCAGGAGACTGAGGCAGGAGGATCACAAGTTTATGGCCAGCCTGGACATGTCAGCAAAACTTTGTCTCAAAAATAAAAAGGGTGAGGAGGGCCAGCCATATAGCTCATGGATTAAAGCACCTGCAAACAGGCGCAGGAGTCAGGGGTTTGATATCTGGATCTGCCGTGCTGGCCCCGCCCCCAGAGCATGCTGAGACAGCAATTGAGACTGGATGTGGTGGTGCACACCTGTAATCCCAGCTCTTGGGAGGCTGTAAACAGGAGAATCACTATGAGTCTGATCTAGTAGTGAGACCATGAACACCCTAGAGACCCTTCCCTAAAATACAAAAAAAATAAAAACAGTGAAAGATATAGCTCAATGAAATGCACAGGCTCTAGGGTTTAGTCAATCCTCAGTACCACTGGGGAAGAAGGGGTCAATATATGAGTCTTACCTAATGGTATATAAAACTAAAACAATCTTGTAAAGATTAAAAAAAAACAAATGGCTCCTGTAACATGTAAGCCAAATGGTAGATGGGGGCACAAAGTTAGGGATTAAACTCAAGACCTTTGTACTGAGCTATATTTCCTAGCCCTTTTAAAATGTTTTACTTTATTCAACTATCTTCTGGCAGTGCTTATACTACAGTTGCTACTCACAGCCTTGTGTTGCTGCCTCCGAGATACCCTATTGCTTCACTATCTTCCTCTCTCTTTTGAGATGTGAAGTTCATAAATACTATTCATTCCCAACAAGGCAATGATCTGAGAATAGTCAGACTGCCAAGTTGTCCAGGGTGGGCTGGCACTTGGAATCCCCCTGCCCGAGCCTTCCAGAGTGCTGGCATTGCAGTCATGTACCACCACACAGCAATAAATACATTTTGAGAGCTAGAGGATTCTGCTGTTGGAAATGAATGAAATGCAGACTTCGAAAGTGAGAGGCTGGAGAAGCAGAGGAGCACTGCAGTGCCAGCAGGAGGCCGTGGCTCCCAGGGGTCTCAGCCATGCTGACAGGCAGTAGCATGGCCATTGAAAAGCTACTCTTCTGATCTACATCTCAGTGTTCTTACCTGTAAAACGTGAGGCTTCAGAAACAGGTGAAATTTTATAGCCCCTAATTATGAGAAGTGGATCCTGTTGGTAAAAAAGTGAACAGTTTGCGTTATACCTCCGTCCCCCCCCCCCCCGACTCCTTTGAAATTTTATCAGTAAACGCCTACAGTTTACTTAACGGCTAACCTTCAGGACTCTGCAAAAGTTGGAGCTAGGCAGCCTCCATCAGGGATGCATTTTGCTTTGCTCTTCCTGTTCTGTTTCACTTTTTGTCCTCTAGTAACCAGGAAGAGCCAGTACCTTAGGGATGAGGATCTATGGTGGAAGTTAGGGTGGACTTGCCGAAACAAGCAGTGAAAAGCAGACTTTACTGTGCAACTGTTGTGTCCCACCCCCCCCCATCTTCCTGATTACCTGAATGAACGTACATGCTGCTTTCACTTTCTAACCTTCTCTCCTTGTACTTCTTTGTTCTCCCTCCCACCATTCCAGGCTAATAATAAGCCTGAGATTGAAGCGGCCCTCTTCCTGGACTGGATGAGACTGGAACCCCAGTCCATGGTGTGGCTGCCTGTCCTGCATAGAGTGGCTGCTGCGGAAACCGCCAAGCACCAGGCCAAGTGTAACATCTGCAAGGAGTGCCCAATCATTGGATTCAGGTATTGGAACATTTCTCCCTTTTGATGACTCCACCTTTGACATCCTGTGCCAGTACCTGTGAGTTTGTTCCTTTTACAAGCGGACAAGATGGTGAAGAAGCTGGAGCACTGATTGCCTCTGTCACTCTTGAGTCACTGGGTTATTTGGTTGGATCTGACTCATGAGGCAGATGTCCTTTTCCGCTTTTACTCTTCAGCTCTGTGGACCACATTTTTGGTGGAGCAGGACTGAGTACCTACCTATCTGCACACAAGTACTAGAACACTTTATCCTCTCTTTTTTCATTGATTATACTTCCTCCTTCCTGGAACTATACCATTTTTACCCTTTTTTCTGTTTATAGAAACTCTCCAAGAATGAGTTATGAAACTCAGACATGATTCTGTTCCAGGAGAAAGCATTGTGTTAGCTCCATCTCTTCCTTGGCAGCTTTTCCCCCCTGAAGTAACAGGAATTGTCTCGGGCATCCTAGAACTTCCTTATCTTTCAGTCTGATTATTATTGAACATCTGAAGGAATAAAAGCACTTGCCAGTAAATCAAAGATTTGCAAAGTAGATTTAAAAAGTGTCCCTTAATTTGAGGTGAAGGAGATAGGAAATGTTGCAGGTTATTATGTTTATATTCTTAAAATGTCATGGAAAATAATTGATTTTTTAAGTCCTTAGCCTTGTTGTCCTGTCTAGGAAAATGGTACTTTTAAAGAATTACTCTTATTTAACAATAATCCTAAATCCTAGTTTGGAAAGGGTGATGTATTTAAACATCTGGATCCACATCAAAGTTTCCATAGTGATGGATAAGCTACAAAATTATAAACTCGCTATATAGTCTGTGCCTGTTCAGAATCCACTTAGCAGCTAAGTAAATACTCTTTTCTACTTATGCTTACACTTTGTTTTATTACATTATTTCTGAGTAGCCACTTGGCATCATTTTTGTGATTTTTTTTAAATCTTTTTTTTTTTTTTTTTTTTGATACTGGGAATCAAACTCAGGACCTCACACTTGCCAGGAAAGCGCTGTGCCACTGAGCTAAATCCCTGGCCTCTATATTTGTGATTTCTATTCATGGTGCTTATCTTTCAATATTTCATACTGTTTACAGAACCCTTAAGAGGTTTCTAAAGCCTAGCTAGACAACAGAGTGTAGGCAATGCTTGCAAACCATGTGTTATTTCTGTCCTGGTTTTGGCAAGTAAGAATGATGCCATGGGGAGAGGGGAGGGGAGGCCACAGGTGACTGCTTTACATTTCCTACCTTTCACTCTCAGCTTCTGTAGCTAATGGCATTTGCAGATCACAGAGGGAAATTTTATAAGATAGAGCAAGAGAGGGCTGTGGGGAATCTAAGAGAGCCTTTCGACCTTCAATTCTTTTTCCCCTTATCAAATTAGATTAAGAATCAGCATTTCCTTCTCCTCTCTACCCCCTCTGGAAAGATGGTTGAGATCCAAAACCAGGCAGGTTTTCTTCCTGCTTTCCCATATGTGACATAAGGGATATGTTTATTTGAATTGGCTGAAGTTCTTATCTCAGAAAGAAAAAGACAGGAGTCAGAAACAAAGAATATAGTATTCTGAGAATGGAGGGCCATGTACCAGCTAGTTCTTGCAGATTGAAAATTCTTCCACTTGATCTAAATTTGATTTTTTTCCATGAGATTTCAGCTGTCATTTGTGAGTAATATGGCAATTATTTTTTTCTTTTGAGGCATGGTCTCTCTATGTAATACAGACTGCCCTTCCACTCCATGTAGAGACCAGGTGGGCCTTGAACTCTCCATCCCACTGACTTCACCTCCTGAGGGCTAGGATTATGGGTGTGCACCACCACATTAGCTGGAGGTGGATTTTTGAAGACAGATATTGAAAGAGATCATCCAAGTAACTATTTGAAAACAAATCCTGTCAGCCAATCAGAAACCAGAATTAAGGCAAGACTTGTTTTGCCTAGCATTCTTGTTTATGTTTCTCTTGTCTTGTGGGATAGCTCTATGTAATTTTGGAAAATAATTGTTTCAGAAAACTTTGTTCCCAAGATTGTGATGCATCAATCCATCTTTTCTGAAAGTTCTTTCTGATTTGAGTATTTGGTCTTCAAAAGATTGGGAGCATGCCAGTTCTTCCCCACTTTAATCTGAAGGAGCCCTCGGTGGAATTTCAGGGAGAGCTCAGTTTTTCTTCCCTTCTTCCATATGTTTGTAGGATAATCTTTCTGCCAAAGTGTTTTGATACAGCAGGAGAGGCCCCAGAGAAATCTGGAGGGATGAAGTTAATCACTTCTCTTGTGGGGCTAATGAACATTGAACTCTGTTTCCAGAATTAAGACAGTGTGATAGAAAGTCTATTAAAGAGTGTTCTTTGGGAATTTGATTGCAAGAAATACAAATGTGTTTGTTTCTGTTCTTTACCAGGTACAGGAGTCTAAAACACTTTAATTATGACATCTGCCAAAGCTGCTTCTTTTCTGGCCGAGTTGCAAAGGGACATAAAATGCACTATCCCATGGTGGAATATTGCACTCCGGTAAGTTAGATGCCTCCCTGATGTGAGCTAGTCTCCGTGTGGACTTTCTATGTTGTTTAGTGTTGCAAGTCATGGTCAGTGCTGTGATTTCTAGTTCCCAGATACAGTGACTCTTAATTATTACCCTATGGTTGGTGCCACAGGCAGCTCCAGGCACATAGAACATCATAAACATTCAATAAATATGGTTGAACAAGTAAGTTTTTCTGCATCTTCCCAAAAATAAGACCTACCAAGAAAATAAGCCCTCGGCTGCATTACCATGGTGATGGCTAATGTCATGCAAAAGACTGTATGTCACAGTTGTTTGGTGGCTACTCTGTAGTGGCATGTAAGACAAGGATAGGCAGATGAGGACTGGCATTTTTGTTGGCACTCATACAAAAACAGGAACAAGAAATAAAAATCAGAACAGAACAAAAAGAAACAGAAAGATTTCCACTTGATGGCATCTCTGCAATTACTGGTAGGCAAAGTAGGCAGATAGAGTCCAGATCCATGTTGATTAATCCCAGCAAGCCATCTTTATGGCAGGTAGTAGATAATCCCAGCATGCCTACACCTTCAGCTCTGCTGAAGTTCGGGCTGGTTTGTGCCTGGGATGCTGAAACCTGATTTGTTCAGTCTGCAATAGTATGTGCCCCCTGCTGACTTGAACTCAGCTCCCCACCAGCTTGAAATCAGCTCCTTGACTTCCCGCAGACTTGAACTCAGCAGCCTCACCCTGATACTGATAGTCACTAAGTGGAGCCAGACCATAGGTGCTCCGAGTTCGGAGCTCAGATGGCCCCTCTCCAAGATGACTACCAGCCAGTCTCCTGCTCCTGGGGGATGTCTGAACCTGAAAAACTCACCAGGCCTGGTGCAGTTCCGGGACCTGAGGGATGATGTTTCTGATCTCCAGTTTTCAAGGGTCATTATTTTCTGGTTAGGTCTTATTTTGGGGAGGGGACACAGTTCTCCTCTTGGTACAGTTGTGGGGCAGACAGTTCACATTTCTTTTTCAGAGCCCTAGAGGTTATGTGACTGGGGGGCATATTGTGTGAGGAGATATGCTGGTTGCTCCAAATCCTTAACCTATTTATTACCTATATTCAGTATTCCTGTCCTTATATCCCTGTGTCATATTAACACAAATTAATAAATCTTCATGTATCAGTACTGACCAGCTCAATTAAATGCTAGATATTTATGTTTTAAACTGCATTGTGTGAAATAGATATTAGTATGGTAAAGGTGATTTTATTTTGTTTTACAGAATAGGATTCTGTGGTCCTAATATTAAAGAATTTTCCCAAGGTTCTATAAGTAAGAGGTTGAAGCTTTTCCTAAGATACTGTTTTAGGAAAACATTCAGTGACTGATACAACTTTGGAAAAGTCATAGGTGCAATGGCCAGGATACACACGTGGTGGTTAGGCAGACCTGGGTATGAATCTGCTGCTCTCTAAACTCCAGAGGCATGCTATTCAAAGCATGGGTCATTGACCTGTAATGCTGACTTTGCCTTGTACCTTACTTGGAAATGCAGACCCTCAGGTCCCAGCCCACCTTTCTAAATTGAAAGCTGCATTTTAGAAGCTCTGCTGATCACTTTGCAGCACACGCAAGTGTGAGAAGCCATCCTGTAGAGCATGTCACTTCCGTCATTGAAGTGATCCTCCCAGCTATTTGACTGTCCTCACTATTATTCATCATGAAGGTAGTCAGCCCTAGAGAATGTACCTGCCATGAATAACCAGATATTTAGTGGGAAATGCATGATATTAATGAGGACTGAACAGTTTCCAAGAGACCATCCAATGTGCTAAAACTTAAGGCCAATTTTTTTACCTTAAAGGAATTGCTCCATAGTTTGTATCCTCCACTTGTTCTTCATAATATGTTGAGGCAATCCCTGTGCCCATTTTACAGATGACCTAGAGCTTCAGAGAGGTAAGCAGCTCACCGAAATTAATGCCAGGCCTGCTTTCACAGTTGTGTTACTCTGATTCTACAGCCTTCGCTGACACCTGCCATATTCTCCTTCATTACAAAATGGGTGCTGTGAGGCCAAAGGCTAATGTGGTGATTTGTTTTGAAGTCGCATTCTCCTCAGTCTGATCTCACTGTGATTTCCCTTTCAGACAACATCAGGAGAAGATGTCCGCGACTTTGCCAAGGTACTAAAAAACAAATTTCGAACCAAAAGGTATTTTGCGAAGCATCCCCGAATGGGCTACCTGCCAGTGCAGACTGTCTTAGAGGGGGACAACATGGAAACGTGAGTAGTACCAAAGTGAAACAGGCTCTCATTTGATGTGTATTTGAACTTCTCTTGGCTGAATATTCTTCTTCACTCCCAAATGCAAACAGTCTCTTCTTTTGTCTCTCTTTGGATTCACATTAGCTCAAAAGAGAAAAAACAAGCCGATGTTCAGTAACCATTTTCCATGACTCTTGACAATTACCTTTTCCAAAAATTAAACTTGATTTCACAGGAAGAAAAATCCACATTATAGCCACTAATTGCCTCACAAAGCTTTGAAGAAATATGGGACTGTTTACAAATGAGTGATGCCAGTATCTCATTTTGATTCCCACCCCCTTCACAAATCAGTAGATGTGTGTCTTTTTGTATCTCTTGTGTGGTCACTTTTTTCTACTAGAGAGAAAAACCTAGTCACAGGAAATGACTTCACAGTAAGTAGAGATGATTCTCATGATCAAACTGAAGATGTCTCTACCTCTTTTGAACCTTCTTAGTTTGTTTTTCCAAATCCATCTCTCTGATGGCAGTCACACAACTTTGCTTTTCTGTTAATTCACTTTCTACCTTTATTTGGCTGTTGCTTCCCATGGTTCATACTTGGTTGGTTGGATTTTATTTATTTTGACCTTTCAATAATTTCTGTTGCTGCTGAGTTTGCCTGTGTCTCTCTTCACCACCTCATTTTTTGTTTTGCAGTCCCGTTACTCTGATCAACTTCTGGCCAGTAGATTCTGCGTGAGTACTTTGCTACAGGGCACTGCTGCCACCCACACATTTGCTCGCTTGAGTTTTTAAAATTTTGTTTTGTTCTGTTTTGTTTAAAGATCTATTGATTTCCCTTCTCTCATTTCAAATTCGTTTCTTCTCTTGAAAACATTGAGAGCCATCCACCACAGATCAGGAATATAAGGAGAACTTTTCAGGTCCTCCACCTGGTCAAATTCTCATCAGCTGAACTTCTAACCTGAGTTCAAATTAAAAATCCAAGAAATAATGTGGGTTTTCATTGTTTGCATATTTCTTCAAACATGAGCAAGGAAGAGCCTACTGATTACAGAATAGCACTCATTGCATGTATTTCTTGGGATGCAGTGCTTTAAGAACCTTCAAAAGAGTTATGGTTTATTCCTTAGCATGTGTTATAAGTAGACTACTAAACATTAGTAGTATCAATTTTAGCATGTGGTATGGTTTGGTTGAATTATTTCAGTGAAGTGTGAGGATTTTTTTTGTCAAGCTGTAGCATGCTGTGTGACTACTTTTTCTATACATGGGTTTCTAAACTTTAATCTAAATTTATTTTGCTTTCCTCTTCAAACTAAATATTTATCTCATAGATAGTTATACATTTAGGCTGAGAGGAAAGTATACTATGGTCTTACTGTTGGAGTATATTAATACTAATGCAAGATATAAATTGATAATTAGTTTGAGTTTTTAATGTTAGATAACATTATTGGGGCTGGATATGGAAGTGTATTCCTATAGTCGAGGTTATTAGAGAAGCTGAGACAGTAGGATCACAAGTTCTAGGCCAAAATAAGCCACTGTATTATCATTTAAAAATCAATCAGTAAAATCAGATTTTTAAAGAAATGTTTAGTTCAGGTCATAATACAGTGCAAAGGCCCTGGTTTAAATCCACAGTACTGCAGAGAGAGAGAGACAGAGACAAAGACAGAGAGGGGAGAGAGACAGAAACAGAGACAGACAGACAGATGGACAGGTAGGTCCATGATACCTATAATCTATATGTTGGCAAATAGTATGCCTGTTTTAAAGTTCTGTGGGGTATTTTATATCAAATTTCTGGTATTTCATAGTATACGATATCAAAATATTTGTTTAAAATCATTTTAGCTCTGTCACATAAAAAGGCAAAGTAATAACCACATTGGGAGATAGGCTTATATAAGAATTCAGTTTTTCATTGTTTTTTTTTTTTTTTCTACCTTGTAATTTAAAATAGATCATGTTTTAAAACCTGTGGTGATAAATGCAAACTATTAATTGGGGCTTATTTTGTCTTTATTTACATAAAAGAAGTAGAAGGCTTTCTTTCCTTGCTTTTTAAAAACTGCATTATTGTGCTTCTTAACTTTGAGATATAATAGCTGTAAGCAGTGAATTGCCTAATTTCTTTAACCTTTGCTCTTAAACAACTTGGGCAGTTATTTAGATTCATTTATCTTCCCTGAATGCTGATAACTGTTTTCCCTAACCCAAGTAGTCTGATTGCAGAAGTTAGAAGCTTTCATAAATAAGAACCTCTTTCATGTCCAGCTCAGCCCACCCTGGGGGTGGAGCTGGGGTGGCGCATGATGCCAGGGATCAAACTGAAGTCCCTGTGCGCTTACCTAAGCTTGCCTAGCTTTAGACCGCTGAGCTATCTTGCCAGCCCAATAAGAAATTTTTTTAAAAATTGATCTGCTCAAGTTCTGTGCTTGGTAGGTTTCTGATAACTAAACATTTACTCTCTGTTGTTATTAAGCTTAACTAAATAAAAAATCCTAAAGATAAATATGCTAATGAATAGTTTTTAAAATGTATGGCTGATGGTAACCAAGACAATAAACAAAAGTAACTAATAGTTCTTTAAAAGGAAAGAAACGGCTGCACATAAACTAATGAAAACACCATGACAGTTATCTTAAAGTAATGTACTTTAAGGAGATATTTACCTAAAACTTTGACATACCTTAACATAAATATACTGTATTAAAATATCTTTTTTTGGGCTGGGGATGTACCTCAGTGGCACAAGCGCCTGCCTCGCAAGTGCAAGATCCTGAGTTTGATTCCTGGTACAAAAAAAAATTATGTGTGTGTGTGTGCGTGCGTGCGTGTGTGTGTGTGTGTGTATATATATATATATATATATATATATATATATATATATATATATATATATATATATATATATTCCCTATTTACCTTTTTATGAAAAACTGGTTACTTCTGCAAAATGAATATGGAAAGTTCTAATTTTGAGGGAGAAAACAAACTCAACAAGCTGATGTTTGTTTTCTTTAATATCTTCATTTTATTAGAGTCTTTACTCATACACTTTTAAGTAATAGATAAAATCTATGTTAAACCTATCCTATTGAGATAGAAAAATCAGATGCTAACATGTTTTATTTTATAAGAATTCTGTTTGATGTCAATAAATACTATAATGTGACAATATTTAATCCATTTTATATGGACCACTTTTCCTGAGATATGTATCTTTTGTTAGATAAAAGTCTTGTTTGCTTGTATTTGTCCTAAAATTTCAATTAAATCTAGCATGAGACTTTTACATTGGTTATCCATAAATGGGACAGCCCACCAGTGTCTTATGCACTATGCTGCTTTGAAATCTAAATGGTGAAAAAAATTAAATAGAGTTTTCACAAAAGGAATAGTGGTGGGTGAGGTGGCTTCAGCTGAGTGGGTTATTAGTGGTAACAGGAAGTAATCTTTCTTGGTATGTGATTTTATATTTAAGAGGCAAAAAGCAGGTACAGTATTATTACCTTCCTTTGGAAGTGTTTTTGAAAGTTTTGCACTTAGTTATATTTCTGGATCAAGTGGTTTTTTTATTTTACTAACTCTGAATTTTAAAGTGATTCTTCTCCGACCAATACTCCCTTTTGGCTCATTTTCTGATTTAATAAATGCTTCTCTTAGTATGTAACTTTTAAGATTTCTGGTTATTGTGAGTTCTTGTGCTATGCATGCTGTGATAGGTGCTATGTACATTAATAAGAAAAAACATGGAATTATCCTTGAGGCTAAGAATTAAAGCTCTCTAAGATTTTCTGTAAAAGATTATATTAATGTTCTTTGGATTTACATGCCAACTTTTCTTCATGTAGTTTTCCTCCAAGCTCTTGAGTTTTCTTCTCTACCCTACCACAGTAGCAACTATTTTAAGAGAAAATATTACTAACATATTTTCCTTCATAGTGGGCTTTTAGCACATGAAATATATATTGAAAGATTCATCTCTTCATAAGATAAAACATATAAATAAAACAATACCAGTGTAAATTATTTTTATCTTCAGTTAAGATTTCAAAGCAAACTTCAGCATTTTTGTAATAATGAGCTATTCCAGGATTCTAGAAAATTAGCAGATTAACTCTTTAAAGTTGTACTATAAAGGTTCACATGGAAGTCTTTGGATCTATCTATTAATTGGATAGTCACCCTATCATTTCCTCATGAAAAGTTTTGATCTTTTACACTTCACCTAGACAAGAGTGGTCCCAAAAATAAAACCATTATCTTTTAGGAGAGATTTCCTGTTCCATAATTCTTACTCATATTGTGTTATAATTGCCATACTTTATAGCTTCATTTAGAAATATGTATTTCTGACACATTTCCTTTATAGACTCAGTTAATAGATAACTTCCTTGTTTTTGATGTAAGAAAAAAGAAACCATTTTCAGAAAGTTCAGCCCAACAACTCCTTGAGTGCTGCTTAGATGTTAGCCTAAGCCAGAGCTGTGATTGAACATGTTGCTGTTGACTTTATGCTTTCTGCATCAAGAGAAAAATAGAGACCTGTCTTATTCCCGTTAATACACAAAGCACAGGCACAAATTGGTTTTCAGAAAAGATGACTACACCAATGTTAATCCAAAAGATACCATAAAAAGTTCAAGGGATAATTACTAGATCAGATTAGGAAAGTATGAAAAAAATGTTAACCCTACCAAAATTTTAGCCTTTGGAACTAACAGAAGGTAGGTTTTATTTACAAAAAGAATATAAACTACTCATGGTAATTCTTTCCTCTTGTTTTCTAATCTATATTAGACACTATATTGCTCCAAATAAGAATCATTTAAGATTGGCATGGTATTATACCTTTAATCCCAGCCTATGATCCCAGCATTTATGAGACTGAGGCAGGCAGACAGAAAGTTTAAGGCTAGCCTGAGCTTCATAGCAAGGCCTTGTCTAATAGCCTCCTCCAAATATACATGACATCCTGATGAACTTCATCAATCTTTAAAGCATCATAATATGATAGTGAGTCAAATTGGTGGTATATCCCTGCTATCAAACTGTTAGAGATAAATTCCTGCTAGTGAATATAGTAAAGATGAAGAAATCACAATAAAGGACTCTGAAAAAGTCTTAGACCGAAGTGGCCTCTTTGAAATTAAGACTATTAACTGTACATATAACTAGGCAAATGTTTAGTTTCCATTTGATAAAGAAGGATAGCTAATACATGGCACAGGTATAAACTGTTTAAAATTTTAAATCACACAAAGTTAGCACATTTTCAGTCCCATACAATATGAGAAATGGCAATCTAGGATGACAGTGCTACACAGAAGTTTTCTCTCTAACCATTTTTATAATTAAAACTATCCAGAGAAGTTTTGCTCTGTCTTTATGGCATTTGAGAAGAAGAGATAGATGAGAAATCATCTTTCAAATCTGCATTTAAAAATACTTGCTGCCCTCTATGATACAGGATCAATACACGATCCACAGAATTAGGATAAAAGCATTCTAGGCCATGTATATAGCATTAACTGTGTGGTGGGGGTTTTCTCCATTAATGGATGGTACCTGTGACTAATCACATTTTCTGCCTTATAGGCCTGCCTCGTCCCCTCAGCTCTCACACGATGATACTCATTCACGCATTGAGCATTATGCTAGCAGGTATGAGACTAGTTGAATGCTAGGCAAATATTGATTGAAATAACTAACCAAGGAAAGCTAACCTTATAGTAATTTTAAACAATTCTTTCTCCCTCAGTCTTGTCTGATTTCTACTAATCAACTTGCCCTCTAACGTGCATGCTATTCCACTGCATGTTGTTTTTGGACACCAACCTGAGCATTGTTCTAGAACATTCTTACCTAACTCTAGCCTATAGTTAAACATTTCTGGTAGCTTTGTTGTGTTCTGTATCTACTGAGCACACTTTGACCAAATTGGCTTACAAGTCATCTACCCACATTAGAAAACTGCTAGACTAGACATTAACCTGTGAAGAAATGATACTTTGTTATATGGCAAATATGAAATCCTCAGCTTTCCATTTGTGTGTTTATTTTACATGATTTACTGGAGAGAACAATTAACTTTCCTAACTCTTCGACTTTCCTATCCTACCTTCTTTGTGTTGGAGATCATTTTTATACCTAAAAACTGAATCACTAATTATAGTATATCTTATGCTTGTTAAATAAATATTCAATAGTTTGATTAACATGTTTTTAGTTGTCAGAAGGCTTTATTATTACCTCAGGTGAAAGAGATTTTTAAAAGTAAAGACCAGTGGCTGAATATTTAGAGAGCTTGCTGTGAATCCGTCCTTTCTCAATATTCTGACACTAGACATACTGGACAACTGCAGAAAGCATTCACTAGCTATATGAGTCTGTCATTGGTAGAACACATCGTTTTAAAAAGGGTAGTGTAAGGTATGGGGTGCATTTATTGTTAAGGAAGCTTTTCTTCTGAAAACAAAGACCTGTTCTCAGTGAAATGAAGATAAATATATGGGGGACAAAAAGCCAGCAATGAAATATACTTTCCCATAGAATTTATATCAGAAATACAAAGATATTATCTAGCTGTGGTCCACTAAACATTGCTTCAAATGGTTAAGCCAACACACACATCCTTTAATTTGAAGAATTCCTTTCTCCTCTTGCCATGATTTATCCTTTAGTTTTCAGGAATGTTCGATTAGGTCTTGAATAGATTCTAAGAAGTCACATAAGTTTTAATGAGCTTTTACGTTTTTTATCAGGCTAGCAGAAATGGAAAACAGCAATGGATCTTATCTAAATGATAGCATCTCTCCTAATGAGAGCATGTAAGTATCCCGTCTCTTTTTACAAAATGTTCCTGACAATGAAATTGCTTGGAGGGATTTAGAGGTAGGATAGCACAGCACAGGATATAGGAGCTAGCATCATATTCATTTGATCTTTCAAAGAGCCATTCATTTACTTTGTTTCTTTAACTTTTAACACCCTGGCACAGAATGAGCTCATCTAAATTCTGGCATAATCAGTATCCCAGAGTTACAAAAACTGATTGCCTTATTCTTATTGAAACTTAATACCATTTCATTATAAATTGCACAATCCCAAACACTTATGTTAAATACTTAGATTTTGACCAAAGCTGCCCGATATTTAAAGGGATGTGATATTCATTTTAAAGTAATAGCTAATGTAATTTTTCCACTGATGAAAAGTGGAAATGTGATCTTGATATATATCAAATTGTTATCCCCATATGCTAGGGTAGTTGGGTATTTTCCTCCACAAGTCAAGTAGTCAATTTGCGTGAATTAGAATCTATCTCAGTGGGGTTTTGAAAGTGTGGCAGTCTTGGGAAGGATTTCTGGTGGGACTGCAGAGCCAGGTTCAGTGAGTAGGATGATAAGCTAGAAGTGGCAGAGAACATTGCTATGGCAGGACAATAGAGGCTGCATGCTGGGCATGAGGTGCAGTATGCACAGTGTGGAGTTCAGCGTGTGTTGCCATGAACTATGCAGACTTTGACCAGGGTCTGAAGTGGAGAGAGCAGGTTATGAAGTGAACACTTGAGGGGAAATAATAGCGATCTGCCATCTCAGTAAAGAATGGAGAGAGAGAGGAAATCTAGTCAAAGTACAGTTACACTTTTTATTTCGATAAATTTGGGGAGTCTTACCATCTTGTCATGGAGCATATGGACAAAGAGAAGAACAGTAACTTTATCATATGAGAAAGAATCTTCATGAAGGTTAAGCTGAAGTGGCCCTTCCATATAAGTAGTTATCAGAGACATGAGAATAAATCTTCTCATCTAATAGCATAAAGGGGAGCAAAGCGATATGAGTCAAGCCAATACTCTGTCATCTGTGTGCAATTTAATTACTTCAAACAAGCAAAATACCCAGCCTTTTCATAGTCATGATACATTCTCTTCCTTAGTTATTGGGACAAAAGTATCAATGGTGTTCACATATACAAAATCTTTGACAGGAAAATATATGTCCAAAGAATCAACCAAATATTGAATGATTTGCTTCTTTGGCCCATTGATTTTAACATTAGAAGCTCTGACATTCAAATTAATTCAGATTGTATCCATGTGACAGTGGCTTGCCATTCATTGCTGCCTAAGGGAATAGTAAGAAAGACTTAATGACAGCAACATTATGAGTGGGAAAACCTAGCAAGAAAATCTCAAAATTTTGGAATAGGAATAATAAATTAGGTGGTAAAACTGCTTTTGTTTTCTTTTTAAACAAAATGTAGCCTTAGCTCATTCTCAGGTCATAAAACCCATTTTTACTCAGTGTAGATGGTAAAAAAAAACAAAAAACCGTCATGGTATTTAGGGGCATGTTTTAGGAAGTGGTTTGATGGATTGGTTGACTTAATATTTCTTTTTAGTACCCAATAGTTATTTTTAGTTGACATCTCTACTACTTATATAGCTTGGTGCATCAAACTAATTTAAATTAGGAGGACTTTTCCCCTTAAATATCTGATTCATTTTTCAGCTTAAAATTAAGTAATATGAGCAGAAGAATATGAAGCTGTCATCTTAATGATATCTGAACAGAAACAAAGAGCTTTAGCCTGTCAGTAATAGCTCAATGGCCAAGGTAGGCAGTGTACACTTGCAGTTTGTAGTACTGGGAAAGCTGAGGTTTAGGAACCACTTGAGCTCAGGATTTCAAGACCAGCCTGAGTGACATAATGAGACACCTTCTGAAGATACACAGGCTTTTCAGGAGACTGAAGTGATGCACTTCAAAAATCATTCCTCCTGGGTATTAGAGGGTTCCTAGATGCCAGGAAAGACTCCATCTGCCTCCCCCAAAAAAGACCCATTAATACCCCCAGTAATCCTTAAGACTTGGTCTGACTAATGAGTTGCTCTGTCTTCTTTTAATCATTCACCATAATGGATTTTCCTTTGCAAGTTTCTTTTTTATGTAAATAGTAATTGAATGAAACAATTATTTGTTTACAGTTTAATTATTGTTCCCATCCTGCCTCCATGACTTTTTTAAGTTAATTAGGTGACTGAAGCAACACCGTTTGGTTAGTTATAGTATTTACTCCATTATTTTAAGGCCTGCAGATTTTTTTCCTAGTCAGTATTCACAATAGTGTGGGATAGTAACCAGGTTATCGACACTCTTAGAAACAAAAAGCATTAAGTGGCCATTATTATGACATTAATATTTATTAACTATTGGCTAAACTATCTATATAGAGTCCTGGTATTTCCATAATGCTACTTTTCACTTATCCATGTAAACAGGCCTGTCAATTTCAACTAAAAGTTTAAGGAACATTTTGAATTGTCATTAATAGAGTGGGAGACCACAACCTCAATAGAATCTAAATGTCTTACAAAGCAGGAAAAAGGGTCTAATTAATTGTTAAGAGCAAATAAATGTTTCTAATTTCAAATACACACCTGAGTCCCTGACCCCTAAAGCAAAATAAAGGGGGCAAAAAACCAAAACCTTTGATTTTATTTTCCAGAGATGATGAACATTTGTTAATCCAGCATTACTGCCAAAGTTTGAACCAGGACTCCCCCCTGAGCCAGCCTCGTAGTCCTGCCCAGATCTTGATTTCCTTAGAGAGTGAGGAAAGAGGGGAGCTAGAGAGAATCCTAGCAGATCTTGAGGAAGAAAACAGGTGAGTTTTCTTTCTAGCTTTGTCATTGGTAAGCAGAGTGCATACTTTTGCACACATAGAGAAGCACCAGGAATCTTCACTTAGAGTTATTCTGTGTCTAATTGTTTGCTAAAATGATCTGTTTAGCTCCATTTGCAGATTCTCTCTCTCTTCTTTTTGTTATCTGAAAGAAGAAAATGAACACAACAGTATGGATAAAAACTCATATATTTTAGGTGTTGGTGGGGTATATGATTTGTTGCATGTGCTTCATAGGCTTGGTTTTTTATTTGAGAATAGAATATAAGTAAAAAAGGTCATTTTAATTTTTTGGTTTATTTAATTTGCACATGTTTTGGGCAATATTATCTCAAACATTTATGAAAGTAGATTCATTGGCATGGTCACATTTGGGAACAAATTGTTTCATCTTACTATTCATCATCAAATGCAGAAGTCTTACTTTCAACCATCACAGCAGATTAGGGATACCCCTCTCATTGACAGCTGTTGCCTGTAAAAGGGGTTCACATGAAAGTAGCAAAAATTATAGAAGGGGGGAAAAAAGCTCAGAAAAATTTACAGTGATGCAAAGAGGACAAAATTATAAACCTGGATATTATGTGGCATCACAATAATGCAAACCACTAGACTTCTGTGTCACACTTATTATATCACAGGTCCCGTGACTAAGAAAACAAAGCAGTTATACCTAACACATAGTGTACCTTCTTCAGACAAATGCCACCAGGCAGGTCTTTCAAGAGAAGTTGCTCAAGTATGTTGCACTTAGGAACTTTCATCCCTTTAGGTTAGCCTAAGGCACTAAGACTTCTTAATCCTGGTGTCACACTGTGTCCCAGAACCAGTACTCTCAGGGAAGATGTCACCTGAAGATGAAAAGGTATACTGCCATTCATCCAGTCCTTTTTGCTGTTACTCCCTGCCTTCTAGCTCTTCATACCTCAGACCTGTGACCCTGGTTCCTTATCTGGTTTGGCCTCCCTTTAGTCTCTTTTCCACCCCTCCAATGAACTCTCCATAATGACTCGACTTGCTCATCTTTCCAGAACCAAGGCCTATCATGACAGTCTTTCTTCATTAGATATCTATATCTTGCAAAAAAAAAATCCAGCTTCTCAGATGGGCATTCAAACATTGCACAATTTTCGTTTGACCTCCTTTTTCAACTTCTTTTCTGCTCCCTGTGTTCTGGCTATGCTGTTGTAGCTACTATATCTCAATACACCCTGCTCTCGTATGCTTTCTGGGTCAAGTTTAAACTTGCTTCTCAGCCTAGCTGCTAGCCCCCAACCATCCACTGCCATTCTGACAAAGGAGACCTATCCATCTTCCCTGACCTTACTCAAAATAACTTTCCCCTCAGAATCCTCCTAGAGCTCTGCAATTGGAGGTCATTTGTCTTTTTCTTTTATTACCAGAACTCTTTGGACTGTATCAGAGAACTCCTTGACAGTTTGCCTCTTTAATAGTAGCTATCAGTACCTTCCCTAATGAGATTTTTGAGTGCCTTTGGGTTAAGGGTTGTGCCTCAATCATATTCATTGCCATATACTACTCAGCTAGCATGGTATGAATATTTAATGTATATGTTTAATGAAAACCTCAGACTACAGCAAGGTTGTCACATGAGTGACATCTAGGAGATAATATAGTACTTTTTCGTTTTTGTTGCAGTTGTTTTCTGAGAACATTATGTTTGGCCTAACTGTAAGGTTGTTTGAGACTGAAGACCATAGTAGAGAAAACCTTTTCTTCCACTTTATTAAAAATAATTATTAGTATCTAATCATGTTAAATCTGTAATTCTTATGGGGTCAAAATCAAAATAGAAAGAAAATGATGGGCTTGACATTGTAAATAGAATTTGATGTTATAAGCACTCAATATGTGTTTCAGTATGATTGTTGACAGTGTGATATAACTTTTTAGCTTATTGATCAAGATCTCTGTCTTGTTTGTTAGTACATTCTCCTTCTGTACCATGATAACCATATCAAAAAGAGTGGTCAAGAATACTAATATATAGTATTTATATCTCATTTTATTATCTTCAGGGCATGTTTTGTTTTTCTTTCGTTTTCCAGTGCTGAGGATTGAACCGAGATGCATGCTAAGCATGTATTCTACTATTTAGCTACACTCTCAGTCCTGTATTTTCAGAGCACTTAAATGTGTTTTAGATCATTTAATCTTCCTAAAAGCTCTATGAGAAAGAGCTTGTCTCTTTTCTATAGATCAGAAAACACAAACTCAAGAGAGCTTCCTGGAGTTTGCCCTAGATTCTGTAGTCAGCCAGCAGTAAAACTATTCAGATTCACATTCAGATTTTTCTGAATTAAAATAGTCAACTCTACCTAGGACCAGAGCATAAAGAGGAGTTGATATATATAGGCTATTTTCATAGAATTGGGGGTTATTCCTTGGAATGCACCTTCACTTAAGGGAATATTTGTAGGAAACAAATGTCTCTGAAAAAAACAAAAATCAGTTCTGCTACTTGTAGTACAGTGGTAGCCTCTTTACTCGAAAAGGTGTCCAAGTCATTCCTCAGGAATGGTGTGGTTTGTTTTCTGAAAAAAAGAACATTATATCACGGCCACTAAGAATTCTCAAATGTAGAATGTGGCCTTGTAAGTCATTTTGACCTTCAAAAAAAGGTCCTTTGTCTCTACTTCCGTCACATTTTTACACCCTACCAAATCCAAAAAAGGTCTCCCCAGAGCTCTGCCCTAAAAACAACCTGTCTGTCTGGTTTCCTTTGTTCTGTCCTTTCCTGTTCTCACAGTTCTGCTCAAGGAGCCTCAGCGTCATCCCTTGCCTTCATGACCTTTGCACTCAATTACAGCTAAGAAGCCTTTAATTTGTCATTTCCTGTCCTTTAAGGAAACCCAGGAAGTCATTAGATGCCCCTTATCTGTGCCTGTGAAGCTGGCTATTTCCCAAGTCAGAATTAAGTGCATAAACAACAAACAAAAACTTACTTTGAGAGAAAATGGGATTGGTATTTAGAACTGAGATTGTCCCAAGTGTTTCAGATGGGTATTTACTATATCAATGTGGATTTTCTGTTCTTTCATTCTATAGTTATGACTTCTCTCCAAATAACAGTTTGCGAGGAAAAGAGGCTTGGAGGCCTCCATTGCTGAATGGTTATGTCTCTGAATTCTGTTAATTATTCTTATTCACGACATCACCTCAAAGTCCCCTGAGAAAACAGAAAATGGGTGTTTTGGAAGTGTGAGAGAGCTGTCTTATCTCTGACATTAGAATTTCTTTTCTCTCAGTTGTTGCACCATAAATTTCGATAAATATTTGTTTAGCAAATTAATGAATAATGAATTGAAGCTGAATCCATTTCATATGTAGCACACATGCATGCACTTTTGATGAAAATTGTGTTATAAACCTAATTGCTTAGACAAAAAGCCTTTCATTGTCTTTTTTTCCTGCTCATTTTTAAGACTACTTCTTTTTCAGGTGGCCTTGATTAGCACCAACATTGCCTTGTCATAAATTTAAGATGTTAAAAATTTATAATCCAAATCCAAGGTGCTGTGTATCTCTCACACTTATTCTCTGATTGTGAGTTTATGCCACAAAGATAATACTCAAGTTTGAGCAAAAGCTAGATCTGACTTTTTTTGGGGAGGAGTTTTCCTCATAAGTTTGGACAGCTAGCAATATTATCAAAAAAATGCAGTCTTAAATTTTTCATTTCTGCATAATATTTCTCATTATCACTGATAATTCACATTTATCTTTGGTAGAAACCTGTTGGATGTTGGGAATTTTCCCCATCCTATATTCTTAGCATTGCAAGTTCAAGATTGTATTTCCTATGTATATTAAAGTCTATTGTCTTTGCACTGAAATCTGCAGCATGCAAATTCCATTGTATTTTTTATACTGTCTAAATGAATCAAAGCTTATTCTTGAAATCCAAGGTATAACTGTAGCAATGAAAAGATGTCCTTTATAAGACACAAAGATTTATTGTCATTCCACTACCTGCATAGCAAATTGATTGGGCTGTGCCCAAGTCTACAAGGCAGGTAAACACTAAACTGATTCTTTCTAAGGTCTACAGTTATTTAAAGTTGTTAGTGGGTGTCATGTGACAACAAGGAACTCTGTAGATTCTTAGTACTTATTCAGTACATTTCAAATGCTTTGTTGGGTGGTCAGAGCTCATATAGCTTACATTTGTTTGGTTTTTTTCTCTAACTTTCTCATTCCTCTGGTGATTATGCAGGACCCTGTTCTACTGCTAGTTCTTTACAGATTCAGGAATATTTATAACCTCTTCTTTCTTTAATCCATGTGTGAGCCTATAGTGATGGTCAGAAAGTGGCTGAGAAGAAGGAGGACAGAAGTGGGCATTCCCAGCCAGGGATAGATGTAAACCAATGTGCCAGAGAGGGGTAATAAAATATACTTGGAGAAATTATGGTCACACCACATTATTAGCTAGGCAAATGGGAGTAGATGAGGCTGGCCAGGTGGACAAGGGCCTGTTGGGAAGGCTGTGGCCCACCCTGAGGAGTTTGTGCTTCCTCACATAAGATAGAGAGCTTCTCCTGCTGTCATGCAGGAGTATGGCCCTTAGATTTGCTCCTATGACGAGTCTTCTTTTGTGCATGCAGCTTAAATCCATACACTAAGATTCATACCTCTGGGTGTGGCTGACTTTGGAAAGTCAACATACTGGAACCAAGTTTGGAGGTACTGTGGGAGCCCAGGAAAGAGGAAATGGGAGTCTTAAGTAAGGTAATAGAAATGGGAAGGTTAGGCTGGATCTGAGTGGTATTTTAAGGGAGAAATAGGGCTGCTTGAATGGGTGGTCTGATGTGTCTAAGGGAGAAAGGAATGATTCCCAGGTCTGATAAGTGCATGACAAGATGATAGCTCTTTGAAGCTAGGCGTGATAATTGAGGCGTTATGGTAGCTAGTCCATCATTTAATTTAGCAAGGTCTGTGATGGTACTTCGTCAAGGGCTAAGAGGCTGAAATATGATGAATTGGGCAGAGGAAAATTAGGTGGGTCTGGGTGATCTCCCCATGAATAAATATCTCAGAGTCTAAGAGAAATAGAACTTGGGAGTTTGCAGGAGTGGTGTTAGGTCTATGAGTGACCAGCTCATAGACAGTGCTAAACAGAAAAAAACTTTGGTAGAACTCTGGAAGACGTGAACATTAAAATGTTTATTATGATGGGCCAGATAGCTCAGCAGACTAAAGTGCCTGCTTAGGCAGAGCACAGTGGCCAGGGTTTGAACCCCAGCATGCCATGCAGGCCCTGTCCCCAGAGTGCACTGAGACAGCGATTGGGACTGGGTGTGGTGGCACACGCCTATAATCCCAGTGCTTGAAAAGCTGAAAACAAGAGAATCACTACGAGTCCAATCTACGCAGTGAGATTCTGTAGACCCTGTATTAAATACATAAAATAAAATATTTATTAAATTATGTTTAATCTTTTAATATGTATTTGTCCAAAAATTCATAGGGTTCAGGAAGGCATATAGAGAGGATGAAGTCATTTTCCAACCTTATCTCCTGTTTGTAATGTATCTGGCTCTTCAAGCTACCTCTTCTATCAGTTTCTTGTGTGGCCTTCAAAAGATATTTCCTATGCAGGCAAATAATCTGCAAATGTATTTGTGCTCATGGAAACTAGTACACACATTGTTATGTAGTGTTAACCCTGAACTTTTCCTTTAACTTAATCCTTAATTAAACTCCATGTGCTAAAGAAACATGCCAAAAGAAGAAAGGCAGAGCTTGGGAATGATGGGAACATTTTCCCAGAAGAGGCTTGGGTGAGAAGGGTTAAGGGCCATGACACAGCAGGAGCCCTGACTTTAAGAAGAATCTCCTCTGAACACAGTTGTGGTAGGTGAGGATTTGGGATGGAGAAAGAAGAGGAGGGGAGAAGAAAGAAGTGAATGTTACTATCTCCAGTAGACATTAGTGGAAATAAGTAGAAGTGGATTCCTATCACTGTTCCCACTTTCATTCTAGATAGAGTGGCATATGAGAAAGTTAATGAAATAAGGCATTCATGTCACTTGGCAATGCTGGCCCAAAAACAAAGGGCTGCAGAGCCTTTTTAGATAAAGAGAGCTCAGTTGACCACATAAATCAGAGAGTCAAGGCCTTTTATGGCAAGGCTGAGGAAGTGCTGAAGGGTAAATATGCTGCATTTAAAAAGCTGTCTATGAACTGGGTCAATTGCTTTAGCCCTGCTCAGGCAGGAAGGACAGGTATGTGTGGGCAAGATGGAATTCTCAGGATTGAGAGGATCAGTTTCTAAGCAGTAGGTTCAATTTAGTTCGTCCAGAGTTAATCAAAGTCTGAAGGGACTAATTCATAGCATCAGTCCATGGAAGTAAAAGGTTAGTCCAGAATGACAGTTTACATCTCCCTTTCCCTTAATTTTCTGTCTTTTTCATTGCTTTATTACAGTGAATTGCGTTCAAGTTTCTTTAAAGCTTTACTTGTGGAACACCACGGGGCTTAAGTCCAAATAAATACACGATCAAATGAAGTGAGGGATATCAGATTTTTAGAGAAGGGTGTTGTACCTCTATTCCAGGGTTGACAGTGTCTTAAAACTCGAGATCATAGAAATCAGAATAAAAGTCAGATTGTTTTCCAGTGAAATCTTAGCAGGGAAAATTGGATGGCCAGGAGAACTGCTTCATACTACAGAAAAATTGAAGCACCCCACTGACGATTAGAATATTCACATCATCATGCACAGTCATCTCGCTAGGACACACTAGGTCAGACTGATGTTCTTATAATCCAATCTCCCTGTCCAAATTGTCGTGAAGAGCCTTGTTCTTCTGTGGCCTTCATTACCAGGCTGTGTGACTGCAGTAGAATTGACTGTGCTCTTGGTTTTCTGTAGGTATTTTCCAGGCCTCGGGATATAATTCCATTCAATCCCGCAGATAGCTATAGAATGCTTAATACAGTTTTTAAACTGCAAGACTACTAAGACAAAGAAGCTTTGTTTCTTATCTCACGGAGTTCAACATTTAATAAAAGACATTAAAATATAAGCAGTTTATTATAACCCAGTGTAACAAGTACTCTGAGGGCCCAGAGATGAGTGATCAGTTCTCTTTGAGGGTGTGATCTGCACAAATGGAGGTGAAGGTTGAACCATGAATAGGAGTTTTCCAAGCTGAGAGCGAGGGAAAAGGTGAATGTTCAAGAAAAATGGAACAGAGAGTAACATAAAGCATGGAATGAGGAGACTAAGAGGGCAGCAGAATGGTAGCTGAACAGCTGGCCTTTGCTTTGGGTGTGGTGGTACATGCCTGTAATCTCAGCACTCCAAGAGGCTGAGGGATATGTCTAGCTTGGGAAACTTAGTGATTTAGCAAGACCTTGTCTCAAAGTAGGGATAGGGGGAATACAGCTGAGGGCAAAGACTCCAAATTCAATCTTCAGTATCACAAAGATATGTAGGTAGGTAGGTAGGTATGTAGACAGACAGATACCATATATTCTTTTTTTTTTTTTTTTTTTGGTACCAGGGATCAAACTGAGGACCTGGTGCTTTCCAGTCAGGTACTTAAGTCAGTGAGCTATCACTCTGGCCCTAGATGCCATAGACAGAAGGCAGAATAAAAGGATTTTGTAAAGCATAATAAGGAGTTTGAATTTTATCCTGAACTATTGACTGAAAAAAATCACTGTAAGCAGGGAACCAATGCCCTGGAGATTGGTAGTCATATATAGTGAGACAATTCATTGAACGATCCCTTAAGCAAGTAAAGAGGGATGGAGAAACTGGAAGGTCACTGCATGAATGAAGCCAGGGAAGAAGCAGAGGGAGAAAGAAGGTGACATGTGGCATTTCAGTAAAGGAACTGGGAAATGATCAGTCAAAAAGAGATGAAAACCATTGTAGTACACACAGGAAAAGATGACTCATTTGCAAAGGGTTTACTGGATAAAAAGAGAAAAATGTTTTGTGAGTACATTCAAATGGAAATGTCCTATATTAATTTTATGTGTTCACTTTCCAAAAAGGATTTTTTCAAAACCTATAGCAATAAGATCCCACAGTGTGCATAGTAGGTCAATGAACATAATAAGAATTGGCACCATTGAGTTTCAGATTTTATGGGCACTTCCATATACCCAGGTAGGTAAAAGGGAGCAAAAATTTATCAGTTTCATAGTATTGGATGTAAGAAGCATGCCACATCCTAAGGAAAGACTATAATTTTCTGGCTCTAAATAATCATTACTATAACAACAAAAAATAGCGGTACTTCGAGTGCTTGCAGTAGACAGGAGCTGTTCTGTACATGTGATATCTTACTTGCTCCTACAACAACTCTGAATGAGGGGTGGTTTCCAAAGATGTGATGAGGACAAAGGAGGAAAGACACTGTACAGTTAACAAGTGATAGGACATAGACTTGAATTCAGGCAGTCCTGAAATCTTAACCAGTGGTCACGTTGGAATGATGATTGCTTAGCATCCTTACCAACAAAGACCAAGGGAAGATTTTATGTGGTTCTTGATAATTATGGTAAGCTTAACATTAAAGACCAAAACAGTGGGGTCAGCGAGATAGCTCAGCAGTCTAAAACACCAGCTTTGGCAAGCTTAGGCAAGCACAGGAACTGTGGTTCAATATCTCTCCTCACACCACATGCCATGCCAAGCCTGCCCCAGGGTGGGCTGAGCCAGTCCCCTAACACACAAAAAAAAAATAAAATAAAAAAGGGTAACCCAGTAGGGCTGACCAGATAGCTCAGCACAAAAAGTGCCTGCTTTGGCAGAGTACAGGGACCAGAGTTCGATCCCTAGCACCACAGGCCATGCCAACCCTGCCCTCAGAGCACCCTGAGATGGTGATTGGGACTTGGAATGCTGACGTGCACCTTTAATCCCAGCACTTGGGAGACTAAAAATGGGAGGATCTCTACGAGTCTGATCTATGTAGTGAGACCCTGTAATATATACATTAAAAAGACCAAAGCAGTGATAACAGTTCTCTAAGAATAAAGATTAGTGTATCCTAACATATTTTCTGCAGAATATCTTTGAGAGAATTTATTTTTTTAAATGATTCCAAGGGCAGAAAGCCTTAAAACTGCTTATATTAGAAAGTGATAATTTTGTTAGCATTTGCTTTGAGGAGTTAGAAGAAATCTGATTAGCTTTGTTTGGCAAAGTGCTATTCATTCTTGGACCTTGAGCTTGGTTACATTGTTGTGTGGAACACGCTTTGTTAAAGAAATTCAAGTCAGGCCTTAACTTTGAAAACCAGCCAAAGAAGTAGGCTAGTTGGCTTTCCACCATAGGGGTTGAAAAGACTAGTCTTGGTCTTTATAGGGACATAAGAACAGGTAGCTGTAACATTTGCTGTAACAGGTACCTGCAAATGAAGTCTGGATTCTTCTCACAAAAGAAACCTCTGATGTGCTCTCATAGTAAGACAATTGCCCTGTGGAGCCAGAAGCCACATTGATTTAGCTGGTATATTTAGAAGGTTAGGTACTAAATAGTTTCCTATGGCCATCACAGTATCCCACTAAATAACATGACTTCTTAGTCAGAATGCTAAC
Source organism: Ctenomys sociabilis (assembly GCA_004027165.1). NCBI lineage: Eukaryota > Metazoa > Chordata > Mammalia > Rodentia > Ctenomyidae > Ctenomys > Ctenomys sociabilis. The sequence goes on from PVKA01000229.1 coordinate 157,328, forward strand.
AAATGTTTCCACCTGTGATTTGATACAGTTAACTTGCTGTATGAAGTTCTTACTTGCTAACTAGTTGAACTTTGAAAGATAATTGCAAAGACCAGAACTTGTTTCTATTCAGTTACAAGTACATCTTTCTAAGTGGTTAGCTGTGAGGGTCTCTTGTTGCTTATAGCAGCTTTTGGATCTTGATATGAAAGCATACAAGTAGTACTGTATGCTACTGTATGGAAAGATCTGTCTCTGTCTCATAGCAGGAGAACAAGAACAGTTTTCAACTGTTAAGCTGGGATTATATGTTTAAAAGATGTGTAGCTGGTATATGATCCTATGTAACACTGCTTAAGGAAGCTGGTTCACTTCCTGGTAATGAGCCTTAAAAAATAATAAATGATCAGTATATCAACCTTGCACAGCTTGGTGTTTAGCAAGTTCTACTTCATAGAGCCCCATAGCTAACAGGCTCATCTAGAACATTATTTATTTTTATTTTTATTGAGAAACAAATAGCAATGAGACAGTTTCAAAATAGGTTAGCAGGACAGTTACAATAACTAATATATTGCATATTGTTGTCTTCCTAGTAGTTATTCATAACACAAGATGTAGATATGATATCCTGTCCAAACACTATTAGTACAAATCCTTATTCTCATTGAATTAAGAGCAAGTAGCTATATATCCTAACTATTTTGTGTGCACAGATACAAAATGACCCTTCATTTGTATCTCCTTTTTTGTTTAGTTCTCATCCAGAACATTAGAAAGACCTTTGTGGAAATGTAGAAGAGAAATCTAGATTGAGGATCAATGACTTGTATGTGTGTGGCAGGTCTTAGAGAAATTAGGGGCCTATGCAGAGAATTGCCCTCCTAAAAAAAGAAGAAAGAGTGTATGTGGAAAAATGCCTGCCTGCTGTACTTGAGCACACTTCAGCATGCCCACTTCCCCATTAGCAACCCAGTTAGAAATGATTTCCTGGTGTGTATCCTTTATGTAAATCGGTAGCTTTTGCAGCGGGCTAACCTCACCCATTTTAGTTTTTACTGCCCTTAATAATTAAAAGATAACCTTTGAAGGCCGTCAAGATAGCTCAGTAAACTAAGCACTTGCTTAGGCAAGTGCAGGGGCCATGGTTTGATCCCTGGCCCCACATGTCACACTGGCCCCACCCCCTGGGCTCATGCTTGTAATCTCCCAGCACTAGGGAGACTGAAATCTGGTGGATCACTATGAGTCTCAGCTAAGTAGTGAGACCCTGCACGCACACAAAAAGACAAACTTCTTTTGCCTCCAAATTCTGGATTACCTTATTTGTTGCTGCTGTAACTAGAGGTTATGAGGAAATCCGTATCATTTTCATGCGGTCTCCTAAGGAAATAAGATGATCATTTCCAATGTGGAAATAAATTTATTTTTTGCTATAGCAGTGGGCATAATGTCCATTTATTTTACATTTGTAAAGTTTCTTACCATGACCAAACTAACCAACAACACCCATGCTAGAATGTGAGCTCTTCAAAGTAAGGAACAATGTCTTGAATATAATTTTCTCTGCATTTCTGGGTGCGTAAATGTGTTTTGTAAATGAATGGATGAGTGACCTTTGGTGTTTTCCTGGTACATGATGAATTTGAAGATTCATTTTTTTCAGCTTTCTTCCTTGTTTTTCTCACTTATATTGTTATTCATTCCCCACTTTAATATGCAGTACCTGATTAGGCTGTGATTTTCCACTAGACAAAACACTTAAATTGTTTAATGTAACCTAACCTTGAGCATCTTTGAGAGCTCTTTTTTTTTCAATTCACCATTTTATTAAGTGTCTGCATAAGTAATTCAGTGGGCATTTGCATATCACTTTTCTTCTGTGTATGTGGCTTAAAGCTTGATTTCTCCATAGTAGAAGAGAGCATTATTTACTATTTTCACTAGAAAAATATTTTCTGGGCTATGAGAAATAGGATTCTGAATCTATAGTATAGTTTCTTATAAGAGATATATTGAAATAAAACTCATATACCATCTAGTTTATCCATTGAATGTGTGTGTGTGTGTGTGTGTGTGTGTGTGTGTGTGTATTTCACTGGTTGTACCCATTCCTCCTTTGTCCCACAACCATGCCACACTCCCAGTAATAGATGATTACTAAGATACCTTCTGTCTCTATGGATTTGCTTACTATGGACCTTGTATTTAAACGGAATTATAGATTATGATCTTTCGTGACTGTTTTCTTTCATTTAGCATAATGTTTTAAAGGAAACATTTCTGTTGTACATGACTTCGTCCGTCATTCTTTTTTAACGCTGAGTAACACATCAGTGTATGGATATACTACATTTTAAGAATTGATTCAGAAGTTGACAGACATGGGGTTTCTTTCCACTTAATGGCTATTAGGGATAATGCTGCTATGAATAGTCATGTACAAGTACGTGACTTATTTAAAAAAAATTATGTGGTTTCTTTCATTGTAATAGAGGAAGCCATAGGATCAAATATGGCAAGAGTGTATAGGGCCAGCCAGATAGCTCAGTGGACTAAAGTGCCTACTTAGGCAGAGTGCAGTGGCCAGGGTTCAATCCCCTGCCTTCTGGGCTGGCCCCGCCCCAAAGGTGCACTGAGAGGCGAGTGAGACTGGGCTTGGCATAAACACCTGTAATCTCAGCACTGGGGAAGCTGAAAATAGGAGGATCACTATGAGTCTGATCTACATAGTGAGACACTGTAAACCCTGTATTAAATACACTTAAAAATTATTTAAAAAATATGTCAAGAGTGGTTAGCAGTGCATCTCAAGAAGTGAAAAATAGGATTTCATGTTGGCTTTACTGGGAGAATTTAAGGCATTCTAACTACACATGAGGGACACAAACTGTAACTCACAAAGCTTAAAATTATGATTCTCCTTGAAACTATTACAATTTTTGCTGACCACAGACAATACAAGTGTGATATTTTGCAGTATGTGTCTGAAAACTAGAACACATTTTTCCCAGTGGTGCTATTCCTGGGGACTGGGCTACCCCAGCCCTGAAACCTTTGTGCTCCTATTGTGCCTTTGGAATGTTGAAGAGTAGTCTCTGGCTTTAGATACAGTAGGAAGGATTTCTTGTGCGTTCTTCTCTTTTTGTGTTGCATTTTTGATAAAGTAGAATTATTCTGAAGATAACCATATGGTAAACCTTGATCAGGAATCTAAAAACAATCTATATCAATAAAGATAAACAGAAACCAAGTAATTTTATCAGGTTATGTATCTTGGAATTTAAGTAAGGAATAAATCCCTATGTCAAAGGCTTATCCAGAAAACAGCACACGCAGCTACATTAAACCTGTAATTTTAGTCCATATATTCTGTCCCAGCATTAATCTGCTGCCATGGGACAGTTTGTGCCATATGCCTAGCATGTTCAGTTAAGTCCTAGGAAGTTTCTTCATTCATTGATTTTATTTTGCCCATATACTCAGTTGTAATACTGACTGAGGAGGGACATAGAGGGGATTTTGAATGATGAATCTCTTTCCAAGTACCTACATGTCTATTTTGTGCCAAGTTCATTAAGTCTTTTTTTTTTTTTGGTGGAACCAGGGATTGAACTCAGGGAAGCGCTTATTCTACTGAGCATCTCCCCGGCCCCTCCCATCATTAAGACTTAATAAATTGTTTTCATTTCAGATCATTTAAGTGCTATTTTTGGGGAGGGAGTTTTCAGCACACCTGAGGTTCCAAACTAAAAAGTAGAGAATATAGGAAGAATTGAAAACAGGAACAAACATTTCTTGGTCATGTAGTGTGGGTTCATCATGGTTCTAAGTTTTGCCTATAACATAAAAACCATAATGCCCCATAATCCTCATAATGGAATTAGTACTAAGTCAGTTGCCTTGCCTCAACAATGATTAAATAAAAGTCTTTCTAACTTCAAGACCACCTCTTGAGCCCTGCTTTAATACTTTCCTCAGCCATAAGTGGTCAAGACAGCGAAAGGGCAATGCATTTAAAAATTATACTATTCAATATTTCCCCTGATGGAACAAAACTTTTTATCCCTTTACATGTTTGAATATCTCTTTTCAACTGCAGATATCATTGGAAGAAAATGCCATATTATAATAACATTCCAGTAAATTTTAAATGTCATATAAATACATTATTCTGAGCATATTTGAGGAAAAGGATTGGGACTAAGAGCTCTGAGTATATGTTTCTGATCCTTTTCCCTTAAAATTGGCCTTAATATTGGCCTACTATATTTGAAAGTAGGCCAATATTAAGAGAAAAGGGTCAGAAACAAGAGCCTGGGGGGTACTGTGCCATTTTTACTATTTTGCTGAAGGCGGATGTAAAATATATATACTTGTACTTCCTGTTCTGTGAGATTCTTCTTAACACTAGTAATAAATAGCAAGGCACATGATTGTCTTTTTTCCACCTAGTTTAGTGGTTTTTGATTTGGTGCTTGATAAAAACTTGACATTACATCTTTAAATATTTTTATTGTGATTGAAAAGGCTCTACAATTTCTGGTCTTTCAAATCCATCATACTGGCAGAATAATTTGTCTTCCTTTTTAAACAGCTGCTATTTTGCTAAATGTGTAGTTACTGAAACCATTTTTTTGTGATTTACCACAGTTACCTCAGTTTAGATTTTAGTAGATATGATTTAATTGCTGTTAGTACTGTGAGGTCAAGCTAGATCTCTCTGGGCCTGTATCTTTCAGATGTAGGCCTTTGTAGTTGTTCCAGTTGTCAAAACAGACTATGTATACTTTGGAATTTAGTTTAATGTATAATACTCTGTAAGAAACAGTGACAACTGGAGGGTAACTTATTTATTTATTTTATTGTTTATTGATACAATTTAGACATAAATAATGATCACCTTCATCATAAGGAATCTGTACCTCTACATGATATATTATGATTCCTCTTTTTTCCCATTTCCCTCCCTTCCCTTTAACCCTTCTTCCCTTCCTTATTTACTCAGCTTTGTTTCCACGTTATCCTTCCTTATATACCATTATACCACTTCACAATTACATATATCAGGGAAGTTCTAACAGAGTAAATAAAATACACTGAAATCACTTGATCTCTCTACAGTAATAGAAATTATAAAATTATATGTTCTTTATCATACATGTTGCTTATGATTGACTGAGAGACACAAGTCACTGTTGAAGGGGCTAGATCTATTCACATTTTTCAGCAAGTAGAGGTAATACAATAAGCCTTGCCAATTTAATTCATCTCTTCTGTCAATTACTTGGTTAGGAAATATTTATAAATGTAAATTTGCATCTAGACAAGCGCAATTATATACTTTATGACATAAAATTAATCAGATACATCTACTTAGCTGTAGAATGGAAGGATTTTCACTCTATGGAGAATAAGAAATTAATATTGGGTGGGAAACTTTTTAGAATGACTGGCTGTAGGAAAAAATTATAGTGACAGAAGCCATGTGCAGGGAATTTGAATTAGTGTTCTTCAGGGAGCTACCAGAAAAATATAATTTACAAGATAATCAAGAATGTAAATAGATTCTCCGTGGAGTTGTTGGCTGATCACTGACATACTCATCTGTACTGAAATGACTGCATCCTAACAATTACAGAACCAGTAGGGGTGAGATATACCACTTCAAGAAAAGCAAACTGTATGGCACTACCAATATAAATTAATAACTGTTGAAATTGGTAAATTTTGTATTTGTGCATAATGTTTAAAATAATTTACTTTGGAGAGGCCAGCCAGATAGCTCAACAGACTAAAACACCTGCTTAGGCATAGCACAGTGACCGGAGCTCAATCCCCAGCATGCCATGCGAGCCCTGTCTCCAGGGCACACTGAAAGGGTGATTGAGACTGGGTGTGGTGTCATCAACCTGTAATTCCAGCACTTGGCAGGCTGAAAGCAGGCGGATTACTACGAGTCCAATCTATGTAGTGATACCCTGTAGACCCTGTACCAAATACATAAAAAAATAAATAAAATAATTCGCCTTGGAAAACAGTGATAAAGTAGCAATGACTTCTGATTTCTGGAAAGGCTCTCCCCTATAGTCCTTACAAATACTGTGTGAATGAAATCTAGCATAATGACAGTAGTAGCAAAGGTATGCTTTAAAAGGCACTCGTGTACTTCATTTCTTAAACATAACATCTCACTTTATAGGGGCTAAGTGGCTATGTTTTGCATCCTTTAACAAAAATATGCCACGACACAGCTATGTGACCTTGACTATTATTTTCTAATATTTATTAGAAAATATTTATTAAAAGTCATCACTAGTTCAATACCTTGAGCATCAATTCTTCTTGATAACCCTCATGAACATTTATAAATACCTTAAAAGAGAATTTTGACTCAAACCAAAGAACTGTATGCTTTACTTGGTTGCTGGCCAGGATACCATTTTAGAGCCATTTCTGGCTTTAGAATCTTTGGCGTAACAGCTTGTCCCACCTTAGAGCATCAGGAGAGAAGACTAGTTTGTTGCAGTCAACTTTGTTATTGAGATCACTAGGAGGCTTATGTGTGTCACATATTTGGGGAAGAGTAAGGTATTTGAGTGCCTCATTTAATCTTGGGCTAGTGAATTAATGTTTGAATTAATACTGAAGTAACCTTGACAATGCGTGTACAAAATCAATGTGTCGTGATAGCCTGTGATTAAGATTAGATTAGCTCTTGCTTCGAGGCATCGTTCCCTGCTCCTACCATTTATCTAGTGGTAGATAATATATAAAATGAAAAATTAAAAAGACATGGCTGAACTTTAAAGCAAGATGAACATCTCTATGGAATGGAAATAGCTTTAAACCAGGAAATAGAAAAGAAGAAAGCAAAGTATGTCATGGTGAGCAGTTAGCTAAGTTTGTGTGCTTTTGGCCCTGGCAGTCATGATTGAGATCAAAATTCTCCTTATAAGGTAAGAGTGCAGAGTCAGGATTACTATTGGAAATTGAGGCCCTATATAAGAGTTCTTGGAAAGATATACACACATGCTGCAAAATGATCAAAAACAATTCTGACTGCTATAGGGGACCACAGTTTATCTGTGGGCCTAATTCGTGGAACCTGAGAAAGGAGAGCGCAGTAAGCAGGAGAGCCTATTAGCTTTAAACCAGGATCTAAACCTGCCTATTGTCTGGTGATACAATTAGCAACATTTCCACATTCTTATAGGCCTTTTCAGTGGTGTGTGGGAGCTGCCACAAAACTATTGATAGAGATGAATTTAGAAAGAAGTAAATTTAAAGGAAACATACCCACATACACATGTGCATATGCACGTACAATATCTTTTAAACTGTGTTTCCAAAGTAGAATCTAAAACACCAAAGAAGTGAGACCCCCCATTACCAGACAAATGTAAAGTGACACAATACCACAACAGTAAAGACTGCTCTTGCTGGGCATGGTGGTGCATGCCAGTGCCAGGCTGGACTACATGATGGGAGAAGAAGAGAGAGGATGTGGAGAGAGAGAGTGAGAGTGAGAGCGAGAGCAAGCACTGGTGTTACTAGGTGTATGCTTTAGGGTTTATTTGGGGGTATGTTTGAGGGATTTCAGAAGAGAATAGAGGAAATCACAGAGACAACATTTAAAGCTATAATAGCTGAGAACCTTCTAGAATTGAAGGAGCATGTGAGTCTTTAAGAAAATGAGAAGAGAAATTTCAGACATCTGGGAAGGGAAGAAAGAACTGCATAAAGCAATTGGTATTCCTTACAAGTCAGCTTTGAGAAGCCCTGACTGATTAAAATGAGCCTTTTCTGGTTTTCACTAGAAAATACACTAACAAAATTCACTTTGTTGTATATACCAAACCATGTTTCCTGAGCAAAGACACTTATAAATAACTCACAAAAGGAGAGTCTTGTGGGCAGATCTTTCTAGCAAAGGTAGTGTCCCGTGAGTACCTTCATGAAAAGTAGATAGGAATACAGTAATGATTTGCTGTACTGTCTTGAACTCTATGTCTAATGATGTTTTCAAAAGTAGCATCATGGGTGACTGAGTCTGGTAGAAAGATAAAACTTGAAAAAGATTTTAAATAAAAAATATTGTCAGTTGGAACATTTCAAGTGAACACAGTTTCCTTTTGGCAAGTAACTGCTAGGGAAAAAAATAGAAGGTAGTGTCTGTGGAATGAGGCCTTGTGAACACTGGATGCTGATTGAAGTTCACAGAAACATTTAGCTGATTGCATGTTAAGTGGTCAGAAATTGGATTTAATTAATATGGAGAACTGCATGCATTAGCTCACACCCAGAGGACCAGCGTGCAGAATCCGGCTGAAGCTCTTATCTCTTTTATCAAAACAGATTGCTATGAAACAAACTGCAAAAACAACTATCCTTGCAGGTTTATAGTGATAGAATTTCAATCAGTACAGGTTCTGTCCTTTTAGATTGAAAAAAGATCATTGATTGATTTTCTGCAGGACTCTAAATAAACTCCTGTAAAGCTTATCATATTAGGTAAAGGGTAGGGTTTAAGGAAAACAGAAAAGAATAACAACAAACCAAGACTGTATTGAATTTCATTTCTGCTTCATTGAAGAGAGCCAGCATTTTGGACCTGAACATTTTGGAAGACATGGCATTCCCTGTGGAATGTTTTTAGAATACTGAGAATATGTTTCCCTAATAGGAAACCTGACCATGAGATCTTTTTGAACAGGACATTGGGAAACTCTTCTTACTTCCCTGTCACTTACATATCATGTCTCTTTTCTTAGATCTAGATTTTCCCATATTTGTGGGTAGGAATTTGTCTTACCTGATGAAATAATCATCTATGAGCACCTGAAATTTGACATGCTACTTTAGCACTTAATTTAACTGGTAAAATATTTCAAGAGTTCTAATCAATCACTAGGTATCAAATATCAGAAGTATCCTCAACTAGAATTTTACTCTCAGTAAATCTTAAAGCATTCGGGACCCTGGTATGCACTAATACTGTTTATACTTCTTTGACAGTAATTAAATATAACTGGAAGAATGCAGACTAGCCATAAATATACTTACACAAAATTAAATTCTTGGCAACAGGCATTAATAGGAACAAAATGTGTATTATATGCATCAATAAAATGCAGGAAAAAAGCCAGAGTTTTTTATGCATCTGATATCATAGGTCAGCAAATAAAGTGGATTACAACTGGATTAAAAGGAGAAACAGGGCTGAGGATGTAGCTCAGAGGCATAAGTGCCTGCCTGGCAAGCACAAAGTCCTGAGTTCAATCCCTGGTACCAAAAAAAAAAAGAGACATTAACAGTCCCATTTTACTTTAACATTCCTCTTAACAAAATTTGATAGCTATAAAAATCAAGAAATTATTAAGGATATAAATCATTTGAATAACAGAATCAACACTGTATTGGAAGACTACCATTCATATGAGAAAATACCCACTTTAAAATGTTCAGTGAACATTTTTATTAGAACATGACTGTGAACCAAGTCAGAGAAAAAAAATATTGCTAAATTTTAAAGGATGATTATCATACAGATATTCTCTGATTTAAATGCAAATAAATTAGAAATGTGCACTGGAAAGATAAGTAAAAATGGAACTATAAAAACTGCCCTCCTAAAAGACTGTTAAATAGAAAAATAACAATAAAGATTACAAAATATGAAACACTGAATTAAATCAAGTGATACAGATCCATACTTTTTGTACACAATTAAAATGGTTCCAAGAAGAGAATGTATGATCCTAAATGCATTTATTTTAAAATGTTAAAGAAAAAATAATTTGGGTATTCAGTGTGCAGGAATGAAGGGTGTGGAACTCGATTGTTCTCAGTTTAATCTAGAAATTCAATATAATCCAGATCCAAAATTTCAACAAAGATTTCATGAAATGTGAAAATTGGTACTAAAATCATAGTAAAAATCAAAGACATGAGAATAATCAAGGCAGTTATAAGGAAGTAAGGATGGAAAAGCCTGCCCATACTGATGGGTTAACGTTGTACAGAGCAATGGAATACACTAGCCCAAAATGCACAATTGCCTATTTGTGTCCACTTGCTGTATTGCAGAGATACTGTTGGAAGACAGTGGGGAATAGATAAACTGTACATTAAGGGGAGTTGGTTGCTTTATTTATCTACCAGAGAAAAGTAAAATTAGACCATATGCTCACATTCAGCACAAAAATAGAATGAAGGAGAATTGAAGCCCTGAATGTAAAAAACACAATTTTAAACTTTAAATTATAGGTGTAGGGAAGATTTTCTTAAGTTATACAAAGCAGGGAACATAGGCAACTATGTTGAAATTTAAATCGTTTGTATCATAGGATGCCTTGAGCACAGTAAACTACAACAAGGTAAGAGCAACAGCTATTTTCCATGCATGTAAGTGACAAAGGATAATAAGCATTGAGACTATATTAGGAATATTAATAAGAAAAATGTAATCCACAAGGAAAATGCATAAAGGAAACCTGAAAAGTTAGTTAACTTGAAAGAAGTCCAGCCTCATAAGTAACAAGTGATGGGCAGATTAAAATGCACCCATCAGATTGGCCAAAATATTTGCTATGCCAAGTCTTTTAGAATGTGGCCAGATGGTGAACCTCATTCACTACTGGTCAGAGAGGGAATTGCTACAATGATTTAGAAGAGCATGTATCTGCTGTGTAGCAGTATTGCAGATACTGCTGCACCCCCACAGTTCTACAGCAAGATGTACTCTGTAGAGAGTCTCTTGAACAGGTATCCAAAAAGCAAGATATACAGAAATTCATTGCATCATGATTTATAGTAGTGGGAAGTTTGAAACAGCCTGAGTATCCATGGACAGGAGAATGCTTTTGGCATTTTTAAAGAATAAAATGATACCTTAGGTAGTAAAACAGAAAGCTGACATGTGTTGACATGGATGAATCTCCAAACAGCCGTTGAAAGAAACAAAAACCCAACTCTTAGAATTGTGTGTACATTCCTAAGCAAAGAGGTCTTAAATGTAAAGCTTAAGAATGGAAAATAATGTTAATAGATTGAATCACATAATATAGCAGTTTTGAGATGCCTATTAGCATGTCTATTAAGGTCAGTATAACATTTGTGGATACGTTGATGATAATGGCGGACCAAGTATTCAGTATGGCATTTTCCTGGAAGTGATGGTGAGGAAGGGCTGGTATCAATTCAAGGAAGGTATGCGGAGAGCTGCTTCTTTAGCTGTCATTTTATTTCTTCAAAGAAGTTTGCAGAAAATGTGGCAAATGTTAATCGTACTAAAGCAAGGTGGTGGGTACATGGGTATAATATTTCTGTATTTTTAGTCGAAAACGCTTGATTTTTTACAAGCAAATGAAAGTGTTGTTAGAGGTATAAAATTTTTAATCTCATGGTATTATAAAGAAATATTTACAAAATGATGAAATCCTTTGCTGCTTACTTAGTTGAACATAGCACTCCTGAGGATTTTAGTACAACATAAAAAATTTAAAAACATCTCCCTTCACACACCAGTCAAAAGCTTTGAATTTTATTTTGTTCTTTTAACATTGGTAAGATCATCATCATAAAAACCATTCGTTGGTGCCTCTCTTTTGCTTGCTCTTGTTTGGTGGTGGTCAGATTCATTCATCTGCCATGCAGTGTGAAATCTGATGATGATAATTCAATTTGGCTTTTTCTCTTCTTCTTCTTCTTCTTCTTCTTCTTTTTTGTTTCTACTCCTTTATTGCCAACAGGAATCTGCAAGCAGAATACGATCGTCTGAAGCAGCAGCATGATCACAAAGGCCTATCCCCACTGCCGTCCCCTCCAGAAATGATGCCCACTTCTCCCCAGAGTCCTCGGGATGCTGAGCTCATTGCTGAGGCCAAGCTATTGCGTCAACACAAAGGCCGCCTGGAAGCCAGGATGCAAATCCTGGAAGACCATAATAAACAGCTGGAGTCACAGTTACATAGGCTAAGACAGCTGCTAGAGCAAGTGAGAGCCATATCTCTCTAACATGGAATATTTACACATATTAATGGTCCCCCTTAAACCAACACAAAACTCAGAGTCCTTCTTAGAAGTGCCCATCAGTTCTTAACATGTATAGTAGGTACCCAGAAAAGGGCTAGGTGTTATTTCCTGCCCTTCATTTTTTTGTGACTGGGTCTACAATAACTTGCCTAGGCTGGGGTCAAATTTGAGATCTTCCTGCCTCAACCTCCCAGAGTGATGGGCTTAACCACAGTACCCAGCCCAAACTGATTATTTTAAAGAAAAACTTGTGCTTTTGAAAATGGCACTGGTGCTTGAACCCAGAGCCTCATGCATGATAGGCAAGTGCTCTACCACTGAGCTGCATCCCTAGTCCTGTCAAAATGTTTTGTATATGACCAAATGAAATGCATTGTGGGCGGAAAATGCCAGGAGGTTCCCACTAGCTCTCTGTGGAAACTTTACCTGTCAAATTGCAACATTTGATTGAAATTAGTTCTCTCTCATTTTGGGGAGCTTTTTCTTTTAATACCTAATATTTTTAAGCCTCCATTTAAAACCTAGCAAGGTATTGGCATCATAACAGTTCCTACCCAGACATCTTTCTGGCTTTCTGGGAATTTTAAATTTTAAAATATGTTTTCTCTATCATGTTATTTAATATTTTCCCAAAAATGCAAATTTACCATTATATTTTCAGATCTCATGTTGCCTCATCATTCCCACATGGCTTTTGTTTTTAATTTATGTAATTTTTCGTTTATGTACGTGTTATAGAGTCTCACTACGCAGCTCAGACTCGTAGTGATTTTCCTGTTTTCGGCCTCCCCGGTGCTGGTATTATAGGCATGTGCACCACCAACACCAGCCTCAATGGCCATCTCAGTGTGCCCTGGGGGCGGGGCCTACACATATGCAGTACTGGGGATTGAGCCCCGGTCACTACGTTTGCCAAAGCAGGCAGTCTGCTGAGCCATTTTGACAACCCTTCCACATGACTTTTGAAATCTTTTAGTTTAATGATTTATGTTTCTTATCCCATTGCAGCTTTAAGTTTTTCTCCTTTTTTACAAAGCAACACAATTCAGATACAAAAATAATATCCGTGGATCACATCAACAGTAAAATATCCCAAATTCAATAATCTTTAGAAGGTTTTTAAGCAAGGAGGGTTGAAATTTTCTGAATCCTGAGTGTTTATAATGTTTTTATCTTATATATTTGTTTAAATGTTTATTAGGAAAAATAATTCTTTTTTTATTGCCTGCCTTAGCCCCAGGCAGAGGCCAAGGTGAACGGCACCACGGTGTCCTCTCCTTCTACTTCTCTGCAGAGATCAGACAGCAGTCAGCCTATGCTTCTCCGAGTGGTTGGCAGTCAGACTTCAGAATCCATGGGTAAGTATCTTAGGTCCACCCCAATTTTGTTCTCTGAAGCTAGGGGTTGCGGGTAGCACACAACTGTAATCCTAGCACTTTGTGATTCTGGGACTCTGAGGAAAGAGAACTTGAATTTCAAGCCCATCCTAGGCGACTTAGTAACTTAGTGGGTCCACTGTCTCCAAATCAACACATGCAGTGGTACTTCAGTTCACGAACTTCTTTCATTCCATGATTCTAGGGAAGAAGGCCCTGTTGTGTTACTGGTACAAAGACTGCTGCGATTGTGTTCATCCCATGATGGATGCAGACTCTGCCAATGGAAGCAAAATCTTTCGAATGCTTTCATTTGCAACTGAATTGTTCAAAACAGAGAGGTTCACAAACTGAGGTCTATTTTGTGCGTGCGTGTGTGTGTGTGTGTGTGTGTAAATAAGATGTAGCTCGTGCAAAAGATCTAGAGATGGTGAAATGTTTGCTTGTAGTTCATGTCATTTGATAAATTATCTAACTACAGTTCTCAATGGGGTGTTACATACATTCCTTATAGGATGCCAGCCTCTCATTAATTCAGGAAAAGACACAGTGGCACAATAGTTCCAAGTCATTTCAGAGACCAGGCAAAGAATTAGGACTAATTGATATTTGTGAATGGTTTCAAAAGATGGAGTAGGGACCAGATATATCCTGAAATAGGAATGGTGACAATGAAGGTGTAGAAATGAGATTGGGCAATGGTGGACAAATGGCCAGCAGTTCTGTTAAGTAGCAAGATAGGGTCCTCCAAGTAGGAGACAGAAGGAAACAGGCCACAGAGTGTCGGTATAGTGACACAAGTACTTAACAGAGGTGTTTGACTCATTTAGTGTCAGTGAGTGCCTTAGTCACCTTGTCCCATTGGAAGGAAGAGAGGTTTATTTCTGTTCACAGTTTTAATTCCTGGTTGGCAAAGTCCAAGGTAAGGCTAAGTGGAAGTGTCTGGCAGAGAAAAGCTGTTCACATCAAGGCAGCCAGAAATCTGAGAGTGACAAGTGGAGCCAGAAAGTAGATACATCTTTCCATATCATGCCCAAGCAATGGTCTCTTCTAAGTGCATGTGGGTTTGGCAGGACATGCAGATACAAAATCATAAGAGGGAACCACTGGAAAATCACATAGCAGCTGGGAAACCCCTGCAAAGGAACTTTGAAAGCTGTATCCTAGCACCTATATCTGGCCCAAAGACTTTTAATAGGCAAGAGAGGCAGTTACAAAGGCCAAAATATTTAAGTCCTGAGAGCATGCATTTGAAAGATGTGGGAAGAGATGATTTGGCGTGAGGGAAAGAAATAAAGGGAGAATTTGGTTGGCAGAAGACAATGAAATTTTTGATTGTGGACATAATGTGCTTGATGATCTGGCAGGTCTCCTAGGAAGTTAGAAATCCAAGTATATACGTGGCTTACAAGGGCAGTCTGTGGAAATGAGCTACTAGGATTGAGTGCTGAAAGGTGTAGTCCAAGAAGGATATAACAAGGTACTTAGACACAGTGCCTTGGAGAAGACCTCCATGTAGATAATGGCATGATGAGTGACTAAGGTTAAGAATAGGTTCACAAGGAAGGTGAGATCAAAAAATCAAATGCACAAAGAGAGCTGAATGGAAATGAACATCAGTGGATAACTGGAAACACACTGACCAAGTGAGAGAATTTTCAGCCAAGAGATGGGAAATGGGAAAGTTTGTGTCTCTTCAGTGAAATAAAGGACCAGGTCATCTTAGTGGTCTGTCATTATTTAGCAAGGTTCTTTGCCTAGGACTGTCTCTAAGGAAGCTGGAGTTGATGAGGTGTAAATGGTAAAAGAGCAAAATAGCAAGGTGCATTCCATTGGCAATAATGGTAGTAGCAGGGGCTGCTAGCCAGCTGCTTATTAGTGTTTCCAGTTGTGCTAGGTTAGGAAATAGTGTTTTGTGAAACCCACAAATATTTGGCCTTTTCCCTTCATTTCTCCTTCTGCGTTAAGGCTGAGTGAGCATAAGTCAGACCCACCTCCTATCTTACATTACTCTGGGCCCTAAACTGGTTAAACAAGTTTCTCAAAATCTTATAAAATCAAACAAGGTGGCATACACTTGGAGTCCCACCTACTCCTGAAGAGGTGGGAGGATCCCTCAAGCATAGTATTTTGAGAAACCCAGAAACATAGCAAGACCCCATTTCAAGAAACAAAAATTCACACTTAAAAGCTCTATTGCCTGGTACAGTGATGTGTTTGGAAATTCATTTCATATTTGAGATTTTTCATGGGGTGTAGAGTAAGTAGAGGGCCTAATCCAAATGGAAAAGAGAGGTCAAAAGTGTGAATAAGTTTTATGAGGAAGATTAGGAAACCATGGTTGGAAAAAGTTTGAAGTTTAGAAACATTGTGGACGTAAATATTTTTAAGCTATTCCTACATGCAGATACAGTTTTCCAGTGGGCTGCTGAAGGTTGTACCTGGAAATAATTGAGGTGTTACAAGGTTGAGAAGGCCAGGTTGTGAGGCTTATCTGCAAGTGGTGAGACCCATATGGTGCCAATGCTGGTAGACCAGCGTATGAAAAATGTTGAGGAAGATGGATAAAGGCTGAGAAGAGGTGAACGTTTCTGAGGAACAAGAGAAGTCAGGTGAAGCAAATTTTATGACATTCAAGAATCTGAATCACTGAGCTTTAGTACTGCCATTGTTCTACTTTAGGATTTTTCTTTTTGTTTCTTAAGCAAAGCATGTAAAATTAAGTCTCATATGTTAGCAGTGAGATTCAAAGCTCTGGGTGTTTTGAAACATTAATTATTTATGCTGTCAGCATTGGTAAAGAGGTAGCCTGCCTATTACAGCACCAAAATTAAATTGAGCATCAAGTGGTGGGGCTGGTGGTTTATGGAACTAGGAAAATGTGGCAGAGCTGAATACAAGGACAGGAGTGCTACATTTCAGCAGCTGAGCTAAGCTCAGAGATAACTTGCCAATATAAAATGGCGAGGCTGTGTTGGTAAGTTTGTTCTCTGAAAGAAAAGGCTGAATTCAAAGGGGCTTTCTTTTTCTCAGAACTGCATAAGCCACATTCATTTAAGGAGGGAAAGAAAAGGATTCTTTGAAACATGCTCACAGGTGTTTAAATAAATGCAGTGTGTGTCCTTGTGCTTTGAAGGTTTGAGATGTGATAAGGCTGGGATTTGCTGAGCCATATTCTGGAAAGAGAGTCCTTTCAAAACACAACTGTGATGATTTTCTTTTAAGTGCAATGTGGGAGAAGTCAGACTAGGTGATCTGATGAAAGAGTTGGAAGTATAGTTAGTGTTCCATGTCTACAGATTCTGTACCCATATATTCAGTTAGAGAGTATGGAGGGGGGAGTATTCATGTGTGCTGAGCATGTACAATTTTTTTCTTATTATGTCCTAAATAGAGTATAGAAGCCACTTCTGTTGCATTAGGTATTATAAGTAATCTAGCATATGAGAAGTACTTAGTGATCATCGTTGGGACTTAGTACCTGTTTTCCTGGTAAATAAATGAAAAAAGTTCTTGGTATTTTGGAGATTCAGGCCAAGCTTTATTGTCACAGGTGCAATGATTAGAAACAAGAACATTTGAGCATATCTATTATAGCTATGCAGTGTATGATTGCCCAACCTATAAATAGTGGTGTCATGCTAGGTTTATGGCCAGGGAAGTACCCGGCTATGAATGCTCAAGTCTCTCTGTCTATCTGGCCACCTTTTCTACTGTAGGTTGAAAGAGCCTGCTCACACTTCCATCAGTACCTCTGCATGTGTTGTGTACTCTAACACACTTCCCTCACACTCATAAGTCCCTTAAAGTTTTCACCCAGCTGCGCCTCATGCATGAGGGCTTCTAACTGTGTTTTCTGCAGACTCTCAGGATTTGGCACCTCTGTAAGATTCTGATTTTTGTTTAGCAATGTTAGTTTTGTGAAAATGGAGTTGTTTGGGTGTTCGTTCCTATAACTGCCATCCAGAACAGTGATAGATAGATAGATAGATAGATAGATAGATAGATAGATAGATAGATAGATAGATAGAGCAAGCTTTGATTGTGTTTGTGTGTATGGTGGTGGTGGTGGCAGCGGCAGTAGTTCTGCTTCTGGTAGTTGAACCCAGGACCTTCACACAGAGCTATATCCCCAGCCCTTTTTTATTTTGAAGCAGCTCACTGAGCTACATAGGCTGGGCTCAGAATTGTAATCTTCCTGCCTCCATCTCTCAGAAGGCTTGGGTTACAGGTGTGTACCACTAAACCTAGCTAATTCATTTTGGAATGAAAAGTAACGTTACTGTTTCAAATTTTTGTTTTCATACATGTTTGTGGTATGTAATAGATAAATTTATCATGGTAATTGGTATATATGTCATATCTGAATCCCTTTACTGCCATGTCTTCTCTCCTTCCCATCTCTCCCCATCCCTTGATCCCTTTCACATCTCTATAGGATTTTGGAAAAAGCATTCAAAACAGCCTGGCCCAGTATCTTGTAGTACAATGGCTTTACTTTACATCCAGGTTTTATTTAGCTGTTTTAAATTTTTCCAGTGTAACGTGACATGGAAAATAGTAGGCATTATGCATTTTTTAGTCAGTGGATTCACCTCTTCTCATGCATATAGGTTATAAATCTGATTTAAGTTCTTGAAGGGAGATGAATTGAAAGCATCTTGAGAAAACTGGAGCATTTTAATAAAAGAAGAAAAGGAGATTTCACTTTAGTTAAGTATTCAAAAAGGTTTGAATGGGGGCTAGGAATATACCTGAGTGCTAGAAAGGCCCTGAGTTCAATCCTCAGTAGAAAAGCAAAGGAAAGAGGAGAGAGAAAGAGAGAAGGAAGAAAAGAAGGAAAGAAGATTGAGTGATTTGGGGTTGGGGATATAGCTTAGGAATAGAACATTTACGTAGCATGTGTGAAGCACCTGGTTTAAACCCCTCTACCATTTTCTAAATGGGTAAAGTTATCACTGCCATGGAAGTGATGACTTTCTATTAAAACAAGCCAGTATTACATCTGTACTTGGATTACTTCTATTTGCAACTCACAGGTGATAGCTTATCTGTAAAGATGAACTTGGCTGACATCACTAGATTGATACTTTATAATTTGATCCTCAAGATAATTCAGGGACAAGAATGCCAGTCACATCATTGAATTTTACCTGAATCTTAGCACAGTGCAATTGAATTCCTAGAGCTTCAAAACGATATAATTAAACTGCCAGAAATATGAACATCGATGCTCATGAGTGTCACTGTTGTTCTTATTTATTCTGTGAGACCTACTGTCAGTAAAGTGGCCTTTCTGCCATTAAAAAGCTTCATGTTTCCCAATTAAGCACAAATTTGCATCTGTAATGCAACAAAGAGATGTAATTGGCCCTACAGTTGTTAGAATCCTGTTTCTCCTGGTATTATTTCATTCGTTTTCCTCTTGAGCAGCTAATGGTCACTTAAAACACTACAAGAAAAAAAAAAGAAACTCAAAATGTTGAGTGCTATTTTCTTTTCTAAAGGCATAAACTTACACGAGGGTGTGTGAGTGTGTGTAAAGACAGAGAATCTTTCTTTTCAGCTTTGTGACCTTAATTATTCAGGATGCCTTTCCTTTACTTAATATTTCAGAGAGGCTTCCTATGGTATATTACTATGAGGCAGAATTAAGAGACTTTTCACCAATGCCAGATTCTTAGCCCTTCATTCTAATAATGATATGCAGCCTCATGTCCACCTGAGATAGTATTTTTTCTTAATGGTTAGTATTGGCAGTGATTCTTATAACTTGGTACTATTAAATGTATAAGGATGAAAACATAGAAATGGCTCTGCAGTGATTTTTCAACTTTGATGTGAACCTGAGGCTGTCCTTAAGCATGTTCATTATTGCTGACTTGCTGAAGCTGTATCTTGTCTTAGGTGGAAATGATAATGTGCTGAACAAACAGAACTTGGAAAGAAGTCATTTTCATTATTAGAAGGTTGACTATTGTGAAAAATTAATTTCAGAAAACTTTCAAAATTAAAATTAATTTGAAATTCCCTCCCAAACTGCACATGCTGTTTGAGGTATATTTCTTTCAAACATGACCAATCAATAAAGATACCAGTGCACAAAATCTCCAGGGGATTCCATTCTCAACAAAGACCATGCATACTTACTAACTCTTTTACTTCTGTCATATAAAGATATTCTCAAAAATTAAAAAATAAATCCTCCAAATAAAATGCTCCAGTCCCAAGTAACGAAGAGGAAAAATACATTACTCATTTCCCTGCATGCCCTAAATCTACGTCTTCAGTATAATTCTTAGATATCTATACAGATCATGTACAACTTCTGGTTCTTTTATGCTGAACTTTACAGGTACTTGAGTGTTGTTTGCATTTTGGATTAAAAGTCAAAGGAAAGAGTGGAAACAATACCTTAGTGTCTCTACTTCCCTTTTGCCTTCTGAGGAATGAACAAAATGTCACAGTTTCATGCTTTTTGTGTTGAGAGACACTGCAGGGTGTACTAATACTGTTTGGCTATAAAGGACAGCTTCACATGTGTCACTGGACCTGAAGAAAAAAGTTTGTCAACTTTACTTCAACTTCTAAATAGATACACAGGTTTCTTCTCCAAAAATAATGACAGATAAATTACCTCATGGCATTCTTCACTTTGAAGAATTGTTCTCTGAATATGAACCTGGAGGACCTTTGCTATTTATGATTTTATGGTGGGTTTTAAAATGTGATTGTGATGCCTTTCTCTAGTGCTTCAGTGTTTTTGTGATTGATTGATTGATTGATTGATTGCGTTACTAGGGATTGAACTCAAGACCTTGTGCTTGTCAGGCAAGTGCTTATTCTACTGAGCTATCTCCCCGGCCCTACTTTGGTGTTCTGCTGAAGTGTAATTTGCTGCTGTTCGCATTTGCCTTTAAGGTGAGGAAGATCTTCTCAGTCATCCCCAGGATACAAGCACAGGGTTAGAGGAAGTGATGGAACAACTCAACAATTCCTTCCCTAGTTCAAGAGGTAAGCCCCAGTACCTAATCCCCACTCAGTCTTACAGGAATTAGGTTACTCTCGTACCCAAGTGATATATGGGCTGTCACTACAGAAGCCCACATATATTGCCAATTTCCATACATGGTGAGAGGTGTTTGTTTGTTTGTGTTAGTGGAAATTTATGGTTTGTAATATTATGAATTGAGATATCTGCCTAGTCAAATGCTTCTATAAGTAAGAATTGTATTTTATATTTCTCAGATGTTTTACTTCTTTCACACATTGGTCTCCTGAACAGTTAATTAAGAAGGACTTTTAACTTAAAAGCAGTTATTATGTGACTTTTACAGATGGGAAATTGCTTTTGCTAGGACCATATAGCCATTGGCTCTATTGGAGGAGAAGCCTAGAACATAGCCAAGGAAGTGGTAGAGGGCAGCTCTAACTTGCGCTATGACATTTATTTAAAATTGTGTCAGGCCAGGCCTGGCGGCACACACCTGCAGTCCTGTCACTCTAGAAGGCCACGTAGGAAGATCACAAGTTGAAATCCAGCCTAGAAGCCTTAATGAGACCCTGTCTTAAATTTAAGAAAGAAAGGGAGAACTGGGTATGTTACTCAGTATGGAAGTCCTGTGTTCAATCCTTAGGTATCACAAAAAAAGTGTCATATCCTAATATGTAAATACAGAATGAGGTCTTCATGGGTCCATCTGTTATCTTTTCTGTTCAATAGTTGGCTTTGCCAAGAAAGACATTAATATGATGATGTTTCTTTGTTCCTACAATTCGACCTTGAGATTTTGGTCTCTCATAAAGAAGCAACAGTGTCCTACCCACTTGCATGAGTTTTAGATGTCTTGCTTCATTTGAGGATATATTTTGGGGCTGCTGTTAGTTTGGGGGACAGTGCTTTTGTTTTATTGTTCTCACATAAAACAAAATCACCAGCCCACCTCTCTTCAATGAAAATCAGAAGGGTACCAGTCAGCTATGTGCAAACAGGCAGCAAGCCCAGAGGCACAGAAAAGAGAAGCCACACGGCTTGGTAGCTGGTGATTGGCATCCCTGATGGGCAGCCTGGGAGGGAAGTTCGGTGGCAAATCTGCACTATTTGTTCTTCTCCATAAGGCAATGAGGAGGGTGTTTTGAGTAGTGTGATTTTCCTATCTTTTTGTTCAATGTCAGTTAACAATGGCCATTTCCTAGCCATCTGATGTGCACGTGAACGTTGTGCAGTGCACATTAAAAGCAATAATGTTCTGGTACAGCGTTGCTAAGGAACTGTCAGGGGAGGCTAATTTTAAAAGTCTGCACCAGCCATCTTTTCACTGCAGAGCACCACTGATGTGTTGATTTTAACAGATAAAAACCTTATTTGTCTTCCATTCACCCCCACACTCCCCACCTGCCAGCCTCCTCCCCGACCTGGCTATGTTAGCTATCTCCTCTTCCTGGAACTCATGATTCACAGAAGACTACACACAGGCTTGACCAAAATCAAATGCTTTTGCCTTTATTTTCTTTACTTTGTCTTGTCAGCTTTTACTAGTCTCTGAAAAAGTACTAGAGATGCCCAGAAGAAATGAAAGTTTCCTGCCTTCAAAGAACTAATAGTTCATTATTTATGGACACACACTTCCAAAGAAGTTCACATCACAGTGCAATAATATGATTGCTGTAATATGACATAATTAGTATGAATGAAATCCAGAAGCTTGTTGATAGTTATTTAGGAAGAGATCAAACTCAAGTGGAAGTTTCTTTTTCAAGGATCCATGGCTACTTGGGACCAGAACTTTTATCTCCACATCTAGTATACATTTCATTGCCCCCAAGCTTTCTCTTCAAGTCACAGACTTGTCTTCTTCCAGCCCTTTCAACTAGTTGTTTGTTTACCTGCCCTGTGGGATGTTGAGAGCTACCCAATTGAATCCCACAGCATTTCTTCCACATCTAGACCGCAAGAATATAAGCAGCAAGACACCATAGAAAGGCTGCTGGCCTTCCTTTTTGTACCCTAATTAACTTTTGGTGAATGGCTTTGCTCCATCTCCCCTTTCAGAGTCTATAAAACAAGAATGAAGCCTCCCTGTAAGAATAGAGATTTACCTCCTCTGATATGGTATTTGCAGGTAGCATCTCTATGCTACAGTGACTTGGGTGATATTGATCCTTTTGGGAAACTGTTCAGGCTCCCTGGATAATGTATACTAAATAAGTGCTTACAGAATAGTACATTAGTTCTCAAATATGGGATAAGCGAGCCTAGTCTAATACCAATTCCACTGACTAAGTTTATTCCATGTACTCAGTCAATCCCTAGTGGACTGAACAAATTAGTTCATATTCTTGGAAAGCAAAAACATAAAACAAGAGAATAACTAAGGTGATGGAGGATTTGACAAGTCTTTCTATGGTGTTATGACCTTGGCTTCCTGCTATGTTAGGAAGTGATACAGGCCTTTTCCTCCCAGAATTGAAATGGATGAAAAATTTCATAGTTGTAAAAATTGGTTGATTATTGATGTACTCTCAAAAGTGTTTTCTGATGTTTTGTTTATAACTAAACCCAGTTTTGTAATTTTGAAAGGATAGCATGCATCCTTATATTTTTTTCTCCATGTATTTATTGCGGGGTCGGGGACAGACAGACAGACAGACAGATGATTGAGTTAGGTATGAATGTCTCACCAGTTGGTAAGTATATTAGACTGACCTCATCTTCGCATCACAGATTTCATAGATTTTCCCAAAAGGAATACCCTTGAAAGGCCATCTAAGTATTTTGACATTTAGAACAGTGGCCATGTGGCAGATTTGACCATTGTCTAAATAATAGAAAGACTTTTCACAAACTAGAGTAAAAAGATACAAAAGAAATTATGTGTGAGTATAATCACATGTATACATGGAGATCAGAAACAAGTCTTATAAAGCAGTACCTTGTCTTAACACACATAATACATGTTCCATTCTGTTTATTTTAAAATAAAATGCTGGTTACAGCCCAGTAATGTGATTTTCTGGTTCAGTTGTTTAAGGGGAAAAAGTACTTGTATAACTGATTTCAGAGTTCCTTACTCAGGTGAGTATCTTCATAAAAAATTAAATTTTAATAGTTTTAGTGTGGAAGTATCTGCCAAGACCTGGCTAATATCTTAGTTGACTTTGTTGTTTTATTCTGACTCTTCCATCTATGTTCCTATTGTTGCATTGCAAAAAAAGAACTTTGTAGTTGCTACAGCTGTTTCAGACAGCTGTTTGAGTAACACAAAACAGATGTCAGAGCCAGAGGTCTGACATTTAGTGGAAGTGTGCTATTAAATACCACCTCATGGTTTATATAACCCTGCTAGTTAATTGCCCACAGAGGAAAGGCCTGCTTTTGGAAAAAATATGCTTTTTCATAATTATATAAAGTATATAGATAGGTAAGTTGTGTACTTCTTGATTACCCTAAGCTATAGTTTTGATTTAGATTTGAAGCTTCAGATAGCAGCTGATGTTTCATTTTTGCAGAGTACCTAGAAGCTCAAAGAAGTTAAGTTCCTTATTCATGGCTCTTTGGCAAGTTAAATTAGGCATTTGAACTTACCTCAATGGCCCCACTAAACTGTTATCCAAATTAATAAAGGTAACGTTGCCTCTCCATTTAGTGAGGTGATAAACCTATGGCTAGCACCATCTTCTATAATAGCCAATATAAACTGAAGTGTGTTCAAGGTGTGAATGTGTGCACATTTAGTTTTGCAATTATATCTTTCCTGATTAATCTCTAGATAGTTCCTAACCACTTGAGGGATTTCAGTGGCTCAGTGTATATTTAAACACTGAACATTAAGCCAATTTTAATCTAATCTATTTATCTAATTATAATCTGTCTCTCTGTGTGTAAGTATACTAGCATAATAACAGTCATTATCTATTCTAAGACTTTTTCTAAATCTCGACCATTATGCTACAGGAACACTATCTAGTAAACCAAGCAAAAGAAATAATTTAAAAAATAAAGCCTATAAGCAATTTGTCCATAAACCTCTGGTCATTTAGCAGTCTAAAGATGTATTTTATATGTACAATATGTGCACTGATAAGAGAAACACTTTCCTGGGGTACTGTACTTTCTAAAATGAGGTGCCACTTTATATAGGTTAATGAAGAGAGGATCCAAGATAAGCTTTTAGTGCAGTGCAACAAGAAAACAGCAGTGCTATGTGGGCTTTCTGCTGCCCTACAATCTCTTTCCTACTGACCTATGCCATATAATTTTTATCCCCAACAGCCCATGCCATCCTGTCTTTCTGATACCATCCCTGCCCAAATAAGCACACATACATTCTTTCAGATGCTCTTAAATTACCAGCCCAACAGCTCTGTAAAACCTGTGGTCTTTCAAATTTCAAATTTCAAATCTTGTTCCATGGGTCTTACGTGAAAGAGCAACATAAAGAACAAATGCAGAACTGGGTGTACAGAGCATGTTTTGTGTGCACGAGCATCTGGGTCCATCCCTAACACACACACACACACACACACACACACACGGACACACACACAGACACAGACATGCACACACAGCAAAGACAAAGTTATATCCCTTTTGCAGGCACCATATTGATTTTTTCCTGTCCAACTAAAGATTCGACTACTTGTCCCTTTATTTATTTTTTTTTTTTTTTGTTTTTTTGAGGCAGGGTCTCACTATGCAGTTCAGGTTGGCCTTAAGCTCACTTTGTAGCTCAGGCTGGTCTCGAACTCACAACAATCCTCCTGCCTCAGCCTCCCGAGTGCACTTGTCCCTTTATACCTGGAAACAGCAACATATAAACCCTCAACCCAATCTGACCATCTACCTCTTTTTAGAAATAAAGTTTTATTAGAACACAGTCACACCCATTCATGTTGTCCATTGTTGCCTTTTCAGTGTGGGAGTAGAATAAGTGTGACAAAATTATGTATCTGCTCCAGAGGCTTTGGATCTTGCAGCCCTTAAAATATTTACAGGGAAAATTTGTCAGTCCCTGTTTCACACTACTATTTTCTGTCTGTTCTGACTCATTGCATGAATACAGCCATAGGTTTCAGTGCTGATCAACTTTCAGCTCAACAAAAGTACTGCAGAATTGATTTATACATTTATATCCTTGTTCATCAAAGAGCCTTGCATGTTCAATATTTAAAGCAAGGCCATTTGGATCATCTTTGACTCATAATGAAACAGAAACCCTAAAAAGGGACTCATTCATTCTCTCTTAACTTTTTAAAACAGTCAGCGAACTGAGATAAAAGAGGATAAGGGCACCCAGAGACAAAAATGCCCTGTATGTATGTAGTTCTGACTCTGAAATAATGACTCAGTCATCGCAAGTTGATACTGCCTCCAAAAAACTAGACATCTCCAGGGCAACCAGGTCCTTAATTTAGACCTGGGACTGGCCCAGAACACTTCCTTTTACTCTTGATTCGTTTCCGGACAACATATCACTTCACCAGATGCACACCCTAACTGAAGTTCTAAGGAAGCTTCTTTCCAAAGAATGTCTTTATGAAATAAAACTTTATCTGCTCTTAAGAAATGCGTGAACTCTCAGGAAAATTAGGAAGGGAGACAGAGAAGTAAGAGGAGGAAGGTAAAAGGCAGAAAAGGAAAAGGGAGGGAGGGAAGAAAGAAGCAACAAAGAAGGAGAAAGAAAGGAAGACAAGGAGAGCCAGAGGAGGGTCGGTCATGCTTAGAGAACTTCATAATGCAACTGGAAGTTTGGAGCCTTAAATTTGAGTTCTGAAAGGTTTCTAAATTTCTTTTGTAGCACCTTCCTTCACTATTCTAAACTAATAGTTCTGAAGTTGTTTCAGGAAATCAGTCTTGGAAGCACTGAGCATTGTGGGGTATATATAGAAAAGCTCTGCTTCTATCTGTTATAAATGCTGCAGTTCCATCGAATGTGTTAGAAAATATCCCATTGTTAAAGGCAAATGGCTTGAAAACCAGTACTGTACTTTTTCAAGAGTATTATTTTATTTCATACTTCTGAGGATGGAACCCAGGGTTTCGTACATGTTAGATAAGCACTTTATCACAGAGCCACAAACCTACCCCACTTTTGAAGACTGGAGATAAAAGAAATAGCTTGCCTAAGACATGTTAGGTCGGAGAAGAGGTGTCTAATGTTCTTTCCAGTTGTGAATATTACCTTAGAATACTTCCTCATTGGAATCTCTCTTGAAAAACAGGATCCATGTATACACATGTTGGATTCTATGAAATAGGGCTAATGGGTCTTTAGCCATGAACTTTCAATGCCCTTGGTATTTGCTGGATTTTTCTGAGGATGAGAGCAAAAGCTCATTCTTGGATCTGGCCCTGTGGCTTGTCCATTAGTGGGACTTACATCTTCCTCTCATCTTTTCTTCATTTTCTCAAATGCTCCAGTTCCATCAAGGACAAGCTCGGCTTCTACCAGACAGAACAAATGACCCCAAGAATATAGATAGGTTCTAGCCACTCAGGGAGTTGTACTTTGCATTTGGGATACTGACTACATTTTGTTTCAGTGTATTGATTATCAAGTCAAAAGTAAGGAGATTTTATGGTTATTAAACATTAAGCTTGAGATTCTTTAGTCAACCTCGAAAATAACACTCAGTTTCTTAAATTTCTATTCTGTGCCAGTTTTCATCCAATTTAATGCATGGAATCTGTAGATTCTATAAATGATGTCTCCTGGATCATGTTACCTATTTATACTGAATTTAAATGTGTGTAAAGGTTATTTGACCAGCTGTGTCTTTTGGGTTCTTGTTTTGTTTGTTTGTTTGTTTGTTTTCTCCAAAAGGGAATGTAAATGAATTGTCATCTCAACATTTGTTTGGTAAAAGAAGCAAATTGGTATGAAACTGTATATTTATGCATGTTTTTTCCCTTTCTGATATCTCTGCCTCTTCCTCTCTCTATTCCTAAAGGAAGAAATCCCCCTGGAAAGCCAATGAGAGAGGTTAGTGAGACTCAGGCCCACAGCCATGGCTTCTGTCTGTCTCATCCTGCTTCCTATGTTTGGCCTTTGTGTAAAACTTGTGTGTGTGCACGCGCATGTGTGTATTACACATTGTATCATCACATAAAGATGGTAGTCACCTCTTTGCTCACAGCTCATAAGGAGCATTCCTCAAATATTCATTGCCCTTGTCATCACCATGACAACAGGACCAGGGGTGGTGGGGCAGGGATCTCTTTAAAATGACAATCCTTTGTAGTTCCTTGGTCGGGAATCCTGGCTGTCATCATCTGTTGCCGTTTGCAACACAAACAAAGTCTTCCAAATAAATTCAGCTTTGAACATAATTAGTGAGTCATACAGCTTCCTTCTAGTTCCAGGATGGTAGAATTTTCTGCCAGTGCCCTTGGTTATGTGCTTCTCGGATGACTTCACTTTGTTTTTGTTTTCTTCCCCTACCTCTTTCCTACACCCTTTCTTTCCCATTTAGCCTAACATATTTTTTTTTACTTTTTAGCACATATAGTGTCAAGCACTATTTTGAGCTCTTGCTATTTTTTTCCATCATGTAATCTTCATGATGAGGTAGGTACTATTTCTAACCCCATTTTACAGATAAGAAAACTGAGTTAATGAAAGGGTAAGCAGTGTGTCTAAGGCAACCAAACCAGGATTGGCCTCCAGGAAGCCCCGTTGCAGAACTACACTCAACTCTGACACTGTATGGCCAACTAAGAAAGTGATGCTAAAGAGTGGCTTGTGACATCTCAACAAGCCGCTGAGAAGCCATCTCTCTTTCATTGGCACTTGGAGCCAGATAGAAAGATAACTGATCAAGTTAGAAAAATAAAAATCTTGGAACTTTGAGGGTTTTATTAATGACTTTTCAGGGCTTGAAAGGGCCGGATACAGCAGCATCACCAGATGTGATTTGGACATTTACAGTGAAAGTTGCTCCTTACTCCTCTTCTACTGGGAATATTTTGTTGAACACTGAATTACCTAATCAAGGGTCTTTTGAGTCAAGTAAGTGTGGAGTTACACAGCACAAGTGAAACAAAATTATACTTGCCAAGGGCTTAATATAATGGAGGGAGAAGGAAAACTCTCCTATTGGATGCCAGTAGCACATGTTGTAGAAGATAAAAGCTAGATGGGTGGAAAGCTTTTATATGAGATGATTATAGAGCTTTAGCAATGGCATGGACTAGCATGGCCACTGATTCTTTGAAACATAAGATATCATACTAAAAATCTGCCAACAACTTAAGGATCCTCAGTGTGTCTGTTTCAAAATCTCAGTTCTCCCTTAAGGCCAAGGCTTTAGGAATTAGGTGCTAGGCAAAGAGTGGCTGTAGACTGGGAATAAAAATTAAACCAGAATCAGTAAAACACTGATTATTCCTACTTCTCATACCTCATATGTAGGACTTCTTGGGTCCATTTTTATTATTTATTTATTTTTGGTAGAACTGAGGATTGAACTCAGACCCTTGTTCTTGCCTGGCAAGTGCTTATTCTACTGAGCCATCTCCCCAGCCCAGTTGGGTACATTTTTATGGTAAATGTCCCTTAAAATTTACTTTCAGGTTCTGTGAAGAGTTAAACATAATTTTGTCACCTGCTTCAAACATATTTTGTTCCTGAACAGATTTTTTTAAAGGTCAACACATAGAATTGACATCATAAAAGCATTTGGAAGGGCCTGTGAGATAGCTCCACAGACTAAGCACATGCTTTGGCAAGTGCAGGGACCGGGTTTTGATTTATGGTCCCATATGCCACACTGGCCCCACCCCCAGGCAGGCTGAGCCAGTGACCCAGTCTGGGCATGGTGGCACACACCTGCAATCCCAGTCCTGGGAAGGCTAAATACAGGATCACTACAAGTCCGAGCTACATAGCAAGGCCCTGTACCAAATACATTAAAAAAACATTGGTAGACTATTATCTCAGATGTATGAGAGATGACAGCTAAGTTTCCAAATGCCAGAGAATCAAAATAATAATGACTACTTTTTATGCCCTGAAAACACCCAAAATTCACAGTAGGCCAGATTTTCTTTTTTCAGACATTAAGTTATAGAGAAGAAAAGAAAAGCAAATTTGACTGCGATATTCTGACTTGGCTTTGGCCAATTGAATGCTAACCATTTATATGGGAATTGTATTTTAAAAAAAAAGAGTGCTAGATTACTATTGAGGTCTTGGACCTTTGCCAGAAAGTCTCAATTCCAATCATTGTGGAAAACAACTCCCTTAGGCAGTGGTGGCTTGTGAGACTAAATGTGTTGCAGTTCGTGCCAACTTGGAAACACATAAAACTGCCCTAATGTTCAACGTATGCTGCCTTTGTGTTCAATAATCCTTGCTTAAGAGATTAAATTAATACTTTCTATAGGCATATTTTTGTGTCAACTTGTGCCTGAAGCTGATTGCAAACGCCTGAATCCTGGCTGCTCTTCAGTTCCTCTTACATATAGCATGAGATTTTAATTTTGACTTTAGAACAAATCTGTCAGGTAAAGTTAATGACTGCACTGATGTTCTTCCTTCCTTTCATGGATAATAGAAGGAAGATACAAATCTGGTTTTCTATGTCCATGTAACAGTACGGTTTTGTCATCCACTGGATTGAGGTGTGATGCTTTGGAGCAATATTTGGTCAAAGGGAGGTATTTTTGTTGTGTTTTTTTTCTGGATCTTATGAATACCTCTACAGGAAAAAAAAAAACAAAACTGGAATCAACATTCTGGTGAAACAGGTATTTATAAATGAGGTCACCAAAAGCTTAATGTAGATATGGTAATTAACTCAATTATTTGCTTTTATAGCATAAGAATAGTTTACAAGGTCAGTTGTGAATTTTGAATAATCTAAAACAGGTTAAAGGCCACCCAATACTTTACAGGAATATGTATGCTATATAAGAATAATGAACCTCTATTTACCCCAGAAAATTTCTTAAATAGACAATATCCCTAGAACTTAGACCTCTTTAGAGGCATAAGAATTTTTCTTCTAGTTAGAGACTGAATATGCAAAGAAAAGAAGTATCACCTGGATACGCAATCTGTAAATATATTTACTTACGTTAAACTATCTTTTGAACTGTAGTTCACTTCATCTAGTATAAAATCTAAGAAGGTACTTTTTCCTAGATGTAGTGTTGCATGCCTGTAGTCCCACCACTGAGGAGGCTGAGGAACAAAGATCACACCACATCTGAGGTAGCCTGGGCTTACAGTGAACTCAAGTCCAAAGTGTGCTACACATGGAAACCACTTAACAATAAGCTGACAGGAAAAACTGAATTCTTCCTTTTTTAAAAAATGTATTTGGTTGTGTGTGTGCGTGTGTGTGTGTGTGCATAACTGGGGATTGAACTCGGGCCCTTGCACTTGCCAGGGAAGTGCTTATTCCACTGAGCCATCTACCCTGCCCCTATTTGGTTTTTACAGCGTCTTACTGCACAGTTTTGAGTTGTACTGATCCTCCTGTTTTCGCTTCCCCAGTGTTGGCATTACAGGCGTGCTGCACAATGCCTATACTCTGGACGGCTCATCCCACTCTGGGGGCAGAGCTGGCGCAGCATGTGGTGCGGGATCAAACTGTAGTCCCTGTACTTACCTAAGCTTGCCTAAGCAGGTGCTTTAGTCTGCTGAACTATTCTCGCTAGCCTTTCCCTTTTTTGTTTCATGTTTTATAATGCATTTTATTGCTACCAAAAGGAATACCTTGATGTTTTTACTTGCTTTGTTAATATCTTTTAACATTGCTAGTAATTCAGAATTTGCACTTCGTGTGTCCATTTTCAGTTATGTATGAGCAATTGTGCTGATTTCCTAGAATAGATGTACAATCAGAAATAAGATGCAAGGGAAGTTTAAGATACATATTTGTATTCAGAGCTCCAAGGAGCAGCATTGGACACAATGTGTTTTCTTGTGGTTTTCATAGCATAGAAAAACCAAAGATGATTTCAGGTTTTATTGCAGGCTGCCAAACTACTCGTTCATTTTATGAAGACTGTGTTTTGTTTAAAATTTTTACATTTTACTAAAATCCAAAGTGATTTTTAAAGAAAAGATAATTAGCTCTTACTGAAATTCTTTGCACTAATAAAACTCAGAGATTTACAAACTTGATCATCTTAATATGAGTGCTTGAGTGGCACTAAACTTTTAATAAGTCTTCAATTTGATCTGGTGCCATTACTGTTTAAAGGCCTGCCCAAGAACATTCTTCCAAGTTTCATTTAAAAAAAAAGACCTGAAATATATTAGAACACAGAACCTGCTTTAGTCTATCTTTAATTTTTATTGGGATTTTAAACAATTATTATGAGGATCTGTAAAGTTGATAATGGCTAAGTAGTAATAGCCCAGTAAAGCATGTCAGTTTCAGAAGCAGGACTTGAAGAGCAGAATGATTTACCAGTGTGCAAGACTTAAAATTAGCTCTATAAAAATATGGGACATAGAAGAAAAGGAAATTTATAATGCCTCAGATTATCTTACTCTACAGCTGAACTTTGCTACAGGGTACTCAGGAACATCATGCTGCTCTTGTGTTCCATGCTGGAGGATAACTGCTAGGTCATGCCACATTATTATTATTAAAAGACTATACTGATAGTTAACCATGATATAGAAAGAGATCAAAGATAGGTTCACAGGATCTATGTATTCCATGTGGGTCATATTATAATTAGGCACTAGGATAATTTGGAATGGCTGATTTTTACTCTAAGGCTTTCTTCTTCAAATGTTACTAGTGTGTGAAAAGATGAACTCAGAAGTTTACTTTTCAACCAAATAAAAGCAGAGAGAAAAACAGTTACCTCCATCATCATACTCCTACCCGTTACAGCTTGAAACATGATGATCTATGTGCTGTGTGATGGTGGCCATGATGAGAATAAATGCAGTGGTAGAGTGGGTGCTGTTTGCACTGATGAGGGTGGTGATCGTTATAGTGGTGATAATTTCATATAAAAAACCATGAGTACACTTAAGCCCTAAATACACCAAATAGAAAAGGCATCTCCTACCTTGAAATAGTCTTGCTGTCACAGGCATCAACTGATTATCCATGGAAACCTTTTCACAACATCTTTACATTGGCAAGATGTGTGTGCCCTTTTTCCATTTAAATGGTATCATTATCCTGATCCAGTATTGAGCTGGTACTAACTGTGTGAGATGCTTCATTAACAAGCCTTGCTTCTTCCTGGAAACTGGTGCAATTCAAACCCTTTTGTGTTCAAGTGCACCTTCTGTGTTGTCTTCACCCAGAAGTGGGGAATTATGTTCTAAATGGTAAATAATCACTGAGCTGAACCCTTCACTGTTTTAGTCTTCTTTTTCCCTTTTGTTTTTCAGGACACAATGTAGGAAACCTTTTCCACATGGTAGATGATTTGAACAGAGCAATGGAGTCCTTAGTTTCAGTCATGACAGATGAAGAAGGCGCAGAATAAATGTTTTACAACTCCTGATTCCCGCATGGTTTTTATAATATTCATACAACAAAGAGGATTAGACAGTAAGAGTTTACAAGAAATAAAATCTATATTTTTGTGAAGGGTAGTGGTACTATACTGTAGATTTCAGTAGTTTCTAAGTCTGTTATTGTTTTGTTAACAATGGCAGGTTTTACACGTCTATGCAATTGTACAAAAAAGTTATAAGAAAACTACATGTAAAATCTTGATAGCTAAATAACTTGCCATTTCTTTATATGGAACGCATTTTGGGTTGTTTAAAAATTTATAACAGTTATAAAGAAAGATTGTAAACTAAAGTGTGCTTTATAAAAAAAAAGTTGTTTATAAAAACCCCTAAAAACAAACACACACACGCACACACAGACATGTGCACACATGCACGCACGTGTACACACACACACACACACACACACTGAGGCAGCACATTGTTTTGCATTGTTTTAGCGTGATATTCATATGGAATTCATGGTATTTTTCTTTTCTTGCATATTAAAGGTAGGACTTATGCTAACACCATCAAATGACTTATTTCATGTTGCCCTTTTGAGAGTTATTCACTAGGGCTGGCTTTGTGCTCTCATATTACACATCTATATGTCTATAAGTATATAAATACTATAGGTGTATAGATAAATAGATATGAACTTCTATAGACCTTTTTACATTTCTTCAAATGTTCCTACCACTTTGTGATTGGAAAAAAGATGTTTCTAGTCATCCAGACTTAACTACTTGATCTAGAATGAATTTCCCCTGGAGCCTGAAGCCAGGAGGGAGCTACCATGCTAAAACAATATCTGGGGCTCCAGATATTTCTCATTTTAAACTTTTTGCTGACAACTAGAGTATTGAATTTTTTACAAAAGAACATGTGAATGAATACACAAGACTTGTGTCACTTTACTCTGTTGGGTGACATATTCAGATTCCTGTTGCTGCCTGTGCCACGGTGTAGATTTAATGATGCTTCTGTGGAAGTTCATGCACCACAAGGCTAATTAACTCCCAGGCAGTAGGAGGATGATGGTAGGGCTTGGGAGGCTACAGAGCCCCAGCCGATCCATGTGAGGGAACAACCACTCCTGAAGTACAGCTTCAGGTGAATGTTCATAGCCATCCATACGCACGCTCTCTAGTCACAGCTGATTCCGCCTTCATCTCACAGTTACACAGAAGTGGGTGGTTGTGATGTTATTGTTGTTTCTTTTGATTTTTCCCCATCACAGTGTGTTTTTAAATGCTGCAAGACTTACTTTAAAATAACTCTTGGAAAAATGTATTAGACAGTAGCCCCATCACATTGTGACACTGATAAATGCCAATCCAGAAGCCCATGAACTGTGTTTCTCCCTTTTGCATTTCCCTGCAACTAATTCCACATAGCTTTGTAAGTGGGAAGAGAAATCGATTCTAATGTTTCAAAAGCAAAAGCTTCTCCACATTCTTTCTGGGGAATTAGGCAAGTGGTAAATACATCAACAAACACAATTGTTCAAAAGGAGGAGAAAAAGAGATGAGTGAAAGCTAAGGACTGGTAGGAAAAAGCTTTACTCTTTCATGTCATTTTATTACTCTTTCATTTTTAAAAGATCATTAATTCAGTAGAAATTACTGTGTATCTTGTTATTTTGCAAATCTGTTACTCTGCCATCAAGTGTAATTAACTTTTAGAGAGTGGGTTTTGTCCATTATTTTATTAATGATAATTAACATCAAACACAGCTTCTCATGCTATTTCTACCTCACTTTGGTTTTGGGGTGTTCCTCGTAATTGTGCACACCTGATTTCACAGCTTCACTTGTCTATTGTGTGAACAGTTTTCATTTTCTTTTTCCTTTATGATTTTTAAAAGAAAACCCAAAGCTCTAAGGTAAGAAATTACAAGGAGATTTGGTTTTAGTCTTGGATTTTTTCCTTTATGTGATGTTGGGCTTTTCCCATACTCACAGGTTTGTGTTAAGATTTAAAGCAAGGGGTTACTTTACATCCTAATGAGTTTTAAGTTTCACTCTAAAATCAGAGGTAGTGTGCATAATTTTGTTTTAATCTTTGTTTTCTTTTATCTTTTAGATATTAATTCTCGAGTGAGTCTGTCAAAATATTTGAATAAAAGCTGAGAGCTTTATTGCTGAGTTTAAAGCTTAATTTGGATATTTTGTGTTCTTTATAACCACTGAGTATTAAACTGTAAATCATAGTCAATGTAACTGAAGCATAAACATCACATGGCATGTTATGTCATTGTTTTCAGGTACTGGGTTCTTACTTGAGTATCATAATAGATTGTGTTTTAACACCAACACTGTAACATTTACTAATTATTTTTTTAAACTTCAGTTTTATTGCATTTTCACAACATATCAGACTTCACCAAATATATGCCTTACTATTGTATTATATTACTGCTTTACTGTGTATCTCAATAAAGCACGCAGTTATGTTACAAAAAGTATCAATTGGGCTGTAATCTGTTTTAAGTTGTTTCATTTTACTTGAGCCTATTTATTTTAAGATGGAGGTATCATTGCTGCTCGGGCTGACCCTGAATTCTGCACTGAAGTGACCTTCCTTTCTCAGCCTGGGGACTATAGGCACACACCACCACACCCGATTTAGTTTCTAAATATATAATGCATTCATAAGATTTGAGAATGAAAATCTAGACAGCAAAACATTGAAAAGACTCCTAACTATCATAGGTTGGTTACACATCCCTCCCATTACCTTGTGAGCAACCACTATTACTAATCTGAAGTATCTTTGTATAAACAATTACAAATATGTTCTCTTTTTTTGTATTTTAATACCAGGTCTATAGGGTATCACTACACAGATTGGGCTGGTAGTGATCCTCCTGTTTTCAGCCTCCCATGTGCTGGGATTATAGGTGCATGCCACCATGCCCAGTCGGCAAATTTGTTCTTTCATGTCAGAATATAGCATTGTCTATACCCAAGTTGTGCACCTCCTTTAGACTTAAAAAGGGACCCAGGAGGACTCCCAATATATAAAATGTTTTCCCACTTTTTCATGGTAGTCCAATATTCCAGTTCACATGAGTAGCATATTTTATTGAAAACCTTTTGGTGAGATAAGTTGTCTTTTGCTATGATGACACTGCATATCTTCATTATTTCACTTCTACATAAATCTATAGGACACCTTCCTAGAAGTGTTGAATCAAAGCGTAAACGTGTCACTCGAGAGATTTTCTAGGGCAATAGTCATAATGTTTCACTTCTTATTTTAGTAATAGTGTATGGATTAAACCCATTTGCAATTTACACTTTGCTTCTTAAGAGAGTCTTATGTCAGTATTGGTATTATTAATGGCATCATCTCATGATATGTAAATGGTAGGAGAGGTACCTACAGCAATACTTGAGTACCCATTGGGGGAGGGTTCTCCAACCATAGTCATGACCACCACCAGGAGAGTCCCTCCTTACCCTTGCCCTGCTCTCCTCCTGTGAAGGAAGTAGGGTGGATGTGCAGTGATGCTAGCTTGTTCCAGGAGGTGTTACTTTTGCCTCTCAGCAGTCATGGGAGAGGAGGTCCCATTAGAGGCCAGATGCTGGTGGGCCAATGGAAAAGCAAGTCCACTAGGCCCTACTTTTGCTGACAATTTTGGAAAATATAGGAGAGAGTCAAGCTCAAGAGTGTTATGTGTGGTGCCCTGATAGGGCACCTGAAGTCCATATATACCAAAAGCAGTCATCAGCCTCTCTAAACAAATATTTCCTGAGTCCTTTCCACGATTATCCAAACCTATCTTTGTGGAAATACCCTGACTGGCTCTTTTGATGGCCCATACCTAGCTAAGTGAGGGATCTTCAGCATCTCATTGTGTCTGGGGGAACTGTGTGTGTGACTCTGCAAAGCATTTGGCTTTCCTTGCTTGGCACATGTTGGAGTGGGCAGAAGTAATAAAGTTAAAAATTAAAACAGAGCAAGTTGGCACAGTTGTGCACCAGCAAATAAAATATGTATTTGGAGGCAAGCACTAGGACTAAGGGATGTGCTCCATGGAGACTTTATGGGATTTCCCTACATTTTTTAATTCTCTGATGGTAGGGCGAATATAAAGGCCAGCATTAGCACATACGTGTGGACTTGGCCTTTATGGAAAGTGGAAGAAGGATGTGAATCATTCTTTCCCATGGTAGCAAAGACGCTGGGGTGGGGAAGTGAACCTATTAGCACTCCTTGGATTCAGGATGCTTCCATCTCATGGTATATTCCACAAGGTGAGAATGGCAACGTGCCAGGAGTTAATGTTCCCTCCAGATAGTGCTTTTTGTGTGCATGTGTAATTTGAGAGTGGAATTTAGGTATGGAAAAGCACAGTAACTTGAATACAGTAACATTTTATAGAAATGTGTGTTCTGTGTGTAATTAGGATAATTTTTCATCTCTTCTGTAACTTAATTTTGACAATTCAAACGAGAAAAATTAAAAGAACAGTACTAAGAACTCCCATATATCCTTTACCTAGATTAGGTAATTGTTTACATTTGCCTCACTTAGTTTATTATCTTGAGGGACAGACATTAGATTTTTTTTTCTAAATCATATTCCCTTGCAAAACTTCATTATAGGGCTGGCCAAGTAGTGGATTAAAGCACTTTCAAGCAGGTACAGGGACTGGAGGCTCAATCCCTGGGCCTGTCATGCTGGCCCTGCCCCCAGGGTGTTCTGAGATGGCAACTGAAACTCCCATTAGAGGCCAGATGCTGGTGGGCCAATGGAAAAGCAAGTCCACTAGGCCCTACTTTTGCTGACAATTTTGGAAAATATAGGAGAGAGTCAAGCTCAAGAGTGTTATGTGTGGTGCCCCGATAGGCCACCTGAAGTCCATATATACCAAAAGCAGTCATCAGCCTCTCTAAACAAATATTTCCTGAGTCCTTTCCACGATTATCCAAACCTATCTTTGTGGAAATACCCTGACTCCTCTCCCATGGTGGCACATGCCTGTAATCTCAGCTCTTGGGAGGATGTAAACAGGCAGGTCACTACAAGTCTGATCTAGTAGTGAGACCCTGAACACCCTGTAGACCCTTCCCTAAAAAATAAAAAAAAAACCCTACCTTATAGTTAAAATTAATGTGACATTGTCCCAAACTGTTATCTACTACCCATGATGAAATGTCAGTTGTGCCAGTGTATTTTCTTGTTAGGTGTTTCTCCCTGGTCTAGAATCTTAGTTCACAATTTCATGGCATTTATTTGTCACATTTCTTTAATCTCCTTAGATCTTGAACAGTTTCCCTGCCTTTCATTGCCTTCAAACACCTTGACATTTTTGAATGTACAAGCCAGTCACTTTGTAGGATGTGCCTCTCTTTGCATTTGTCTGATGCTTCTTTAGGATTTGACTCAAAGTTTGAATTTTTGGCAGAAACACTACCCAAGCCATGGTGTGTGACCACTACATCACACTGGGAGGTGCACATGATGGTCTATCCCATTTCAGTACTAACTTTGGTGTTAGATAAGGTGGACTCTGTCAGGTTT
Source organism: Ctenomys sociabilis (assembly GCA_004027165.1). Lineage (NCBI taxonomy): Eukaryota > Metazoa > Chordata > Mammalia > Rodentia > Ctenomyidae > Ctenomys > Ctenomys sociabilis. The sequence continues at coordinate 195,729 of PVKA01000229.1, forward strand.
CTCCACTTGGTATATATGCATTTGAAAACTTAATTATTCTTGAACCTCCTGGTCCAACCTACAAATCATATTTTTCTATGTATAAATGTAGATCAATGGATACAAAGCAAGAAGTCACTTTCAGTGAGCAGGAACCTCCAACTCCAGCAATCTGCATTCTCTGATTCTATATTGCATTCTTACATTCAATTTGCTTTATTTTCAAGCTTGTCTAGTGTCTAACAGAGAAAACTTTCTATGCCAAACAAAAAACTCTCCCCAGTACCTAACTCATACAGATGTAAACAAATTAAACCCATAAATACAGTGAATCTCAAGTTCTCTGAAATGTTTCACTATCACAATGTATGAAGTAGTTCTAATTTTCTTATATCATTTGTTTTGAAATCACAGGTGTAAAATCACACATTTTAAATTAGAATCTAAGACTGATTTCTCCAATTTGCTAATATGCCAAATTGCCACAAACATTTTTAAGTCTTTAAGCAAATATAGTTTACCAAAAAATGCTCAACATAGAAGTACAAAAACCAGAGACTGGGGTGAGGTAAGTAGCTCAGTAGCTTGCCTGGTATGCACAGGGCTCTAGGTTAGGTCTTCTTTGTTGCAAACAATAAAATATAATAAAACCAAACTATGGATTTGGGTTATTCCAACTTCTCTTGTTTTCATGCTTACACTCAACTAGGCTTCCAAGATTTCCTTGGTAAGGTGAGGCTTCCACTGTGTCTCAGGATTGAAAAGGTCTTCAAATCTTACAGCCTTGGCAATGACCAGATGAGGCCTGTCACCTTCAATGTCCTGCACTTAACTAAAGATTCTGTACAATTACTAATCAATTTCTCTGTGGGCCATGACATGAAACATCTAGGCAACATGGCACTAAGAAAATACTGTTATTGTCAGAGGGGTTGGTGTTGCTGAGGAATGGAATATTTCCTATCCAGACTAAAATGAAACATTCCAGGAATGCTAATGATTTTTATTTTAGGGATTTGTCACCCAGATAATAACTCCTGTCATAGGAGGAATTCAGACCCTTTCTCGTTTTTCTTTTCTTGAAGGGAGAGGAGGTCCTGGAGTTTGCACCCAGAGAGGACTGACCTCCATTCCCATCCAACTCTCCCCTTTTATTTGGGAACAAGATCTAAGTTGCCCAGTCTAGCTTCAAACTTGCAACCCTCCTACCTAAACCTCCCAAATAATTGAGATTATTACATGTGTGTCACCATGCCCAGCCATTCAATCATTTTGAACATGAAGACAATAATTAGGAAACTCCAAACCTTTATGCTTCAGATATGACTGCCATCACATCCCATGTTCTTGAGTTCAATCTGCCCATTGACTTATGTGGGTAGCTTCAAGCCCTCAGTAGCTTTTCCAGCCTCTTTCACATTTATTCCTCTTTTCTGGACCCCACTGTCTATAGCACCCTTACTGTCTCAAAACTGCTGTGGTTAGTAGGTACCTAACTTCTTTCAATCACAAATATTTCTGAATAGAATTATAATTGGTATGTGGGTTGGGATAGTTCTTCATTATGTACAACCACTGTCCTATTTGTCATTTCCCAGTTACTGCAGTGATAAAACAGCCTCAGTACATTTCCACATGCCTCCTCAGGAAGAGTAAGTTAATCATTTGGTTGACTGTCTGAATCTAGGTTATATTCTTGTCATAGTTTCCCTGTCCGTATTTTGTCTAGTTCTGTAATCACTTGTCAAAAGTAATTTAATAACATTTCCCTAGCTCAAAATGTTGACCATCTGCTAAAAGCCAGCAAACAAAGAGATTTGCTTTTCCCAAGGTGTAATAAAAAGCTATCTGCTTTCATTTGCATTCATTCAAATGTAATATTCAACCCCAGCCAGGGAATCTGACACATAACTGTGATCCCAGCTCCATGGGAGGCTGAGGCAGGGGGATTACAAATTCAGTTTGATCCTAGCCTGGGCAACCTAGCAAGATTGTTTCTTAAAAAAAAAAAAAAAAAAAAAAGGCAGGAATGTAACTGAGTGATGGGGCACTGCCTAGCAACCACAAGGCTTGAGCATCGTCATGGCCATGGGTTCAATCTTCAGTACTATCCCTGCACACTTATACCACACACACCTACACACACACACACACACACATACGCTTGTGCACACACAAGCACAAATAAATCAAACTTTCAACTTCTTTAGTGCACTTGCAGTTTGTAGAGGCCACACCCCTTCTTGTCTTCAGGGAATCCACTCTTCAGGGGCTGGGACTATCAGCTGTTAATGGGTCACAGCTGGGTCTACCCCTGGACATTGTTTTCCTTCACAGAACCGTCTTGCCTGGGGTAACAGTTCCTCTCACAGGAGAACAGCCTGGCTGGGATCCGGCTCCCCCCCCCCCCCGGGGCCTCAATTTGGGACAATTTAGAAGAACTCAGTTGCAGGTTGCAGAGCACCTTTCAGAATCACTTAGACCTTGCCTGCAGTCTCAACACAGCCTGGCTGTGTGCCACGCCCCCCAGCCCCCATCCCCATTTGCCTTCCTCAGATTCTTTAGCAGCATCCTTAATGAGCAACCTGCAGAAAACCTTCTGCAGCTGAGGCCTGCAGCCAGGGCGGCAAGAAAACCTTGTCTTTTTCCTTGGGAAATCAAGTTGTGAAACAAGAGAAACCTGGACATTCTCTGGCTCCCTTTCCTGTTCCCCACTATAGCCTAGTCTCAGGCACTCTCTGTTGTATTCTTATTCTCAAAGGTCTCATCTGAATAGCCTAAGTGCACACTTCAGCTTCATTTCCTTCCCTCACACTGAGCCTAATTACCCTCCTCTTTCATAGTTTTACTCAAGCTTGCTTCCACTGAACCACTACATGGTGTGTGTACGTGTGTGTATATTCTTCACAAGCAGTTCCTCTACAAACCTCCTAAAGCTCAGTCCTTGAATCTCTTTATTTACATGTATACTTGTGCTAGGATGTGAACAACTGTCCCCCAAAATACAAGTATTAGAACGTAGGTTCTCGGTCCATAGAGCTAACTGGGAGTTGATGGACCTTTAAGAGGCAGGCCCTCGGTGGAAGAAGTGAAGTCTTTGTGGGGCGTGGCCTTGAAGGGGATCCTGACCCTTCCTCTTTCTGCTTCCCCACTGCCTGAAGTGAGAGGCTTTGCTTTGTCAGGGGTTCCCAGTATGATGCTCGGCCTCATCCGGGCCCAAAACCAACACAGCTGACTTTGGACTGAAACTTCTAAAACCGTGAGTCAAATTCTTTTCTCCTTGAAAGTTTATTATCTTGGGCCCGGGAGATAGCTCAGTAGAACAAGTGCCTGCCTGGCAAGCTCACGGTCCTGTGTTCACTCCCCGGTACCAGAAAAAAAAAGTTTATTATCTAGCTTGGTTGCTACAACAGTGGAAATTTAAGAAAATTTGCTTCGTTGATGATCTCATTCAATCTCAGGGCACAGTGTACCTTCCAGAGGTGATGAGGACGCCCAAGATTGCTATCTAGAGCCAGAACATCATCTGGAAGTCCAGACCTGTGGACTGCATGCCCCCCTCAACATCTTCTTGAGTGCTGTAACAGTTATCTCCAGGCCACTGTCTGATTTGTACGCCTCTGTTTTCTTGCCTGTGATCCTTCCTCTCCTCTCTGTTGCTCTCATTTTACTGTCACTTTCTCGAGCACACCATGCAGGATTAACCTCAGAAGATTTCATGCTTGCTGTTTTCTTGGTGCAGTGTGTTATGCCCAGCTACTGTTCTGCTGAGTTCCTCAGTTCCTTCGGATCTTTACCAAGAACATACCTTCCCAGTCAAGCCTGACCTAGTCACTACTTAGAATTAGAACTTTTAACTATTGTCTCCCTTGGCTTTATTTTCTATATCACATGTATTGCCAGCTATCAGGATTTCTTTTTCTCATAGAGTTTGAGTTTGTGGATTATCTTCTCCACTGAATAGGGTATGTTTTTCGAAGTAGAGATTTCAGTGAGTTTTGTTCTCTCCACTATCTGAGAGCACCTAAGACTCCTGGTACAAAAAAGTCCTCAAAATAAACTGCAGAGGAGACAACAAAGTCCACTATATAAGTGACACTTATGAATTTCACATACAAGCTTGTTTTCTCTGAAAGTTAATTATACTTTTTATGGGGGGGTGTTCAGAGGTCTAGAATGAAAGAGACAGGCTAGAGTCATTTCAGCAGACCAACAGAGGTAAGTCTACTAAGGAAATGAGATCTTCAAAGAAGTAAATAGATATTCCTTTGGAATTGCATACCAAAGGAAACAAACCTGGACAGATAATTTAACATCTTCCACTGTAGGAGATGAGCAGCATCTCTCTAGCTCTACTGAAAAGAAAAAAGAATGAAAGGAATCTAAATACTAGCTTGAATTTTAAGTGATACAAAAGGAATTTTATATAGTATAGATTGCCCTTCAGGTTTGGTAATATTTGGCAGCAACAAGGTAAAGGCTAAAGTAAGAATTTGAAATTGTTTGTTATAAACCTTTCCTTATTTGCTCCGACCCTCTGATTTGTCTTTTACTACTTTGTTCAGCTTAATGTCTCAGCTAAACTATTTTTTTCACATTGGACAAGACCTCCTTTCCAAATCACACAGTAGTACCCAGTGGTCATTCAAGCATTTTGCTCAAGTGTGAGTCAAATGTGCTTTTATGGTGATATTAGAGTCCTCCTCACAGTGATATTAGAGTCTAATTGTCTTTATTTTATATTTATTTATTTATTTATTTATTTTCGGGACCAGGGATTGAACTCAGGCCCTTGCACTTACCAGGCATGCTCTTATTGTACTGAGCCATCTCCCTAGCCCTCTAATTGTCTTTAGATAGGTATGAGAATTTTCCTCCTCAAATCTTTCTTGTACTTCTTCCTACCCTGTTTCTCTTAAAAGTCTTTGGCAGCCTAAAATGGTATAGAATCACCTGATAGACAGATATGAAATATGACATTTCTTTACCACAGCCATGACAGCAGTTGTTATTGTTTGATTTCTGAATGATTGCCATTCTTTCCAGAGTAAAATGAAATCTTAGTGTTGTTTTAATTTGCATTTCCCTAGTGGTCAGATATGTTGAACTTTTAAAATATATTTATTGGCCATTTGTGTTTCTTCCTTTGTGAAGTGTCTGTTCATTTCTCTTGCCCATTTCTTGACAAGGTTTTTACTTTATTTATTTGTTTGGGTTTGTTTTTTTTTTTTTTTGTATTTTAGGGAAGGGTCTACATGGTCTTCAGGGTCTCACTACTAGATGGGACTCATAGTGATCTGCCTGTTTACAGCCTCCCAAGAATTGGGATTACAGGTGTGTGCCACCACATCCGGGCTCAATTGTTTTCTCAGCAGCAGACCCAGGGATCAAAATAGCAGTCCCTGTAGCTACTTGCAGGTACTTTAATCTGTTGAGCTATTTGGCCTGCCCTTAGGATTGTTTTAATTAGTAGATTCTTTACTATTGAGTTAATTCCATGGCTCGTGATTGGGTTGTTATGTATATTTTTGTCTTTTTGGGTTAGTTTTATTAGTTCATATGTGTTAGGAATATGTCCATTTCTTTAAAATTTGCTAATTTGTTGGAATACAATTTTTCAAAGTAATACTCTGGTATTTCTTCAGATCATATACATCTTTCGCCTTTTACAATTTTTCAAAGTAGTTACTGGGGGGCCAGGGAGATGGCTCAGCAGAATAAGTGCTTCCCTGGCAAGCGCAACAGCATGAGTTCAGTCCCCGGTTCTGCCACACACACTAAATAAATAAATAAATAAAATAAATAAATAGTAAGACGTTTCAAAAAAAAAAAAAGTAGTTACTATCTTCTGGATTTCAATACTGTACTGTGTGATTTCACTTTTGTCATTTCTACTTGTATATGAGTTTTTTCTCTTTTTCTTAGTAAGACTTGTCTATTTTATTCTTTTGAAGAACAAGTACTTCGATGTGTTAATTTATTTTATAGTTATTTTAGTCTCAGGGCTGGGGCGATGGCTCAGTAGAATAAGTGCTTACTTGGCAAGCACAAGGTCCTGAGTTCAATCCCCTGGTACCACAAAAAACTAGTACAGTTATTCTGGTTTCATTTTCATTAATTTCTCTTTATAATTCCCCTCCTTAGTATCAGTTTAGGACTAGTTTGTTGTTGTTTCTCAAGTGTCTTAAGATTTCTCATAAGGTTATTTATTTGGGGTTCTGTTTCCCTAATGTGGGCATTGATTGTAGTGAGCTTTCCTCTTACAACTGCTTGCAAAGTGTCCCAAAGGTTTTGTTGGGTTATTATTGTCATTAAATTCCAGAATTTTTAAGTAAAAGGTAAAAGCTGTATACCATCTAAAGAAAAATCAGAGTATCTAGAAGATTTTATCCTATATCATAGTGAGAAAACACTGACATGTGCCCTTAAATTAAGGAATATGATAAAGGTACCTACTAACATTGCATTATTCAGTGCTGTGTTGGGGTTCTTTTTTAGTGTGTTTAGTGCAGGATCTCACTAGGAAGCTCGGACTCACAGTGGTCTTTGTATTTTCAGTGTGTTGGAGTTCTTAGCTAATGGTTTTGAGTGCCTAAATGTTTATATTTTCGAAGATAGTTATTAGGTTTTCCTCATAAAAAATCATTAGAAAAATCATTCAAATGTGAAAATTAGCCAATTTTCAGGATCCAAAACTCCATGAATGAAAAGCAATTATATTATTATCAGAGTCAGGAAATTTTTGTTGTTGTTCCCCCACGATGGAGGTGAAATCAGGCTTCCCAAGGGCTAGGAAGCATTGTACGACTGAGCGACACCCCTAGCTCAGCAAAAAGCTGTTTCTTAAGCTACCATTTTAAATTGTCTAACATTCAAGGACATAGAAATGCACCTAGAAATAATGTGTAAGATATTTACACAAATTTGTTATCAAACATTATTATAAGACATTGAAGAGAATATAAAAGCATAGAGTTGTATTATGATTGTAGACTGGAAATTATAATCTCAAAAGTGATGCCAGTTGCCTCCGTATTGATCTACAGATATTTGAAAACACAATTAGTTATATGCCAATAAATAAGTAGTAATTGGAAAAAAATGTGATCTATTTATATCTGACATATAAAATTAAATTTGTAACAGTAAAATACCTTTGCTTTAAGTGGATTTTCTAGCCCTAAAAGCACAAGTCTAAACAATAGTGTCAACAGTGATAAAAGAAGCATGCATTGGGTTTCTACTCTGGGCCAGGCATTTAAAACGTACAGTAAAAATGGGGTCTACATATGTCATTCCATACCTCATGTTCCACTAGAGGAGCCTGGTGAGAAATTTTTGCCATAGATCATGATATGAGGCCCTCAAAAACTAAAGTTGTAGCATATGGAAGAAATATTCTTCAAATAAAGAAAAATCAGACAAAATTTCAAAGAGAAAATCCTTATATGAGATCAAATCATTACATTTGCAAGCACGATGTTAATAGTCTTTCATGTATTTTATTTGGAAAAAGGCCTTTCCAATTAATTTGGTCTTCTGAGCAAATTAATGTTCCTTCCAGTGTATTACTGTCATACAAAACTCCTATATGGATTTGGCAGCCAAGTGTCTAATAAAGTAAAACATAGCCCAAGGATTATAAGTGCCAGTAAACAATTCCATATTTCCAGTCACATTTAGCAAAGATAATTTAACAGTTAAGCATTAGTATAAGCAGTCTGCATCTACCAATGTCCCTACCTGAATATCAACTATAACATACATGGTAGATCCTAATTAATCCTGGTTGGAATTCTCACATAAATGAATCAACAGATTAAGCACATAATATATTCATTGCTTGATAGATTTCTACAGCCCCCTTTCATCCAAAAGCCAGTATATCTCGTGCTTTCTATTAAACATAGCAGATTTCTGAATTATAAAAAAAATGAAATGAAAGAGTCATATTAATAGTAAGAATTGTTATGCTAATTGTGAGTTATTTGTGCTCTGTACTATTTTTTACTGAATAGTCATTATCTTACTCCATGTTTCTCTTTCAAATCATTTGGAAAATATAAAATGAAGAAGCTGAATAAGGAGATATGCTTCGACATCTGCATTCTGAAATGTCAAATGAAAATGACCATATAAATTCTGCCTAACTCAAAGCCAAGTAGAGCTACAAAAGTTTATTTGGAAAATTATGCAGTCAGGAGGTTCTAGATTGTGCTACAACAACAAGCAGCCCATAAAATCCTACTCACTCAGCCCCAAACCAGCTTATATCTAGTCCACAGCCCAGATCAGGAGCAAGGCTCCATTTTTCCTGCAAATCCACCATTTCTGAGGTCTTTCAATCAAGCCACATGGGCCAGCATGAAAATATTGTAGAAGACACACTTGTAGGCAGGACAAATCATTTGTAGTCATCTTATCATCAGAAAAAAAGTCAACCATGGTTTCCCAGCTTAATGCAAGAAAGGATAGAATGTATAGTCTTTCTGGGAACCTAGAAAAATGAAATGGATTGGCTACCAGATTTGATGCAGAGGGAAAGAACTTAACACACACATTTTTTAGAAATCAAAGGCTGTTGTATATTATGTCTAATCAACCCACCAAAATGCAACATAAGAACAGCGTTAGTATACTGACATTTCGCTGACTTGAATGCCATTGAACAATCATTGAGAATCATCATAGGTGCTGTCCATGCCATACATTCATTCATCTTTCATTGAACAAACACGCTGCCTACTTGCGGTAAGCACCTTTACAAACACTGAAAAAAAGCAAAAATAAGATCCTTCTTCCAGTGCCATAGTGAGACTAGCTCTTATCAGATCAAAATGAGAAGCCGGGTCCTTTCAGGAACTTGGGGGCACAACCTAGGAACTGTAGATATACTGGCAAAGACCAAATGGATAGGACAAGACAGAAACAGAAAGGTCCAAGGCCCAAGAAAGGTAGAAGGGAATAGTTTTCACAAGGCCCTGTATGATAGTTGTGGCCTTAAGCAACTGTCATAGTTGTTGGTTCCTCTGGTGGGAATCCACTAAAATAATGTATGTACAAGAATACCAAGAGCAGAAGGATGCTCTTAATATTACCCTGCCTGTTGCATGGGACATAAACTAACAGGACATAAGGAGAAAGCTGCGGCTGCCATGCTTTTGCCATCAAGGCTATTTTGGTGGAGTTACTATAAACCTGGGCATTGTGAGATGGGATGATTTTGAGGCAGCCCCAAAAGCAAATAATTCTTTTTCCATTTACAAAATGAAGTATTTTGTTCTACTTTTATTTTATGCTCACTGTGATACATTCAGAAAATACAGAGGCAAATGAAAATTGAAAGTCATCCATAATCCAATGTGATGTGAAAACTGCTGTTAAAATATTTTAGTATATATTGCCTTCCATAGTTCTCTTTGTGTGGTTTTTCTAACAAAAATGTTATGATCCCTTAAGAATGAGTGTAACCTGCATTTTTTTCTTAGGGATATATCCTAAATATTTTTATGAAGGAATAAGTGGAGTTTGAGTTCATAATTTTTCATGGCCACAAGAGTGTTCAGCTAGTTGAATATTCTCTGAAGCAATGTAGAGAGCTTAACATTCTGATGATGGGACCTTAATTCATATATCTCACTATCAGACAGCATGAACTACCAAGAATATTCATGACCATCCTATCCAAAGGCTTTTATTAATTTTATTCATGAAATGTCCAATAGAAATTATTAGATCCATTTGTACTGACAGTGGTACAAGCTGCCCACTGGGAAAGTCATAGCTGTACCACTTGTGGTTCAAGCCAATGAGAGCTTGTTAAACTCTAAATTGAAATTGCCTGGACTCATATCCTGGTCAGTAGCCAGGGATCACCCAGATTTTTTTCCGAAGCAATAGGAGGATTGTGAAAGCCAGACATCCAGCATCTGCATGGTAGGCTGACAGACTGGCCAGTGCTTGAATGAATTGGAACTGTGGCCTTTCCAAGTTGACACAAAAATCGTCATGTAGCCATGAATCTCTACTACAAACTACTCGATGCTGTTATTCTATGGCAGAGCACATGTACAAATATGTATGGCAGTGATCCCACAAAATTTTACTTAAAAGTTATGGGGTGAGAATTGATCTATAGGTGGTAGTTTACTGTCTCCTATTTTTAGTTGCTTTTGAGTTGTATGACTATGGACAACTAAATTCTGAGGCTTAAAACAGTTTTATCATCTTTAAAAAATGGGCATAAAACTTTCAGGCTTTCACAGAGTCCAAATTGGTCAAGCATTGGCCATAATTCATCCACTTGGCTGACACTGACAAAGGATCTACAAAGTGCAGTACAGGGCTTCAGGATAAACCCTTAGGGTACATGACTGACCTTATCAGATGAAAACGTTACATTTCTTGTTACATAGGTCTTGCTTTATCTTGGCCTTAACCATCTACCAGAAAAGTATAAGAATGAGATATATAAAGTTGTACTAATATGCTAAGCTTTAAAAGGCTCTAGTCAACAACTTCTGTGGATAACCCACTGCCATTGTGGACTGCTGGACCATGTTGGAGGATTTTTCTGAATGCAAGCACCTATAGTATTTGGATGCCAGTGGAGTACCCATCTCTAACGGGACTGGGCAAAAGGGGAGGATGAAGAGGAAGGACCCATTTTGTATTTGTATATGCGGAGTGGTTGATATAGATATACAGGTTCTTTCACTTGATTCTGTGACAAGAGGGATTTGTGGTAGTGGTGTTTGGACAGAATATCCTGGCCTGCTTCTTGTACTGTGGATGGCCACTAAGAAGATAACAATGTAAAATGTATTGATTATTGAAAATGTCCTATTAATCAGCTTTGAAACTGTCTCATTGATATTTGTTTCTCAATAAAATAAAGAAATGGGAATAATCTGAATTCAAGGGCTTAATTTGAGAATCAAAATAGTCATTATTTATGGAAGACACAGCGCAACATCCAGGCATATGCTAAATATCAATAAATCTTCCTTTCAACATAATTATTTATTTGATATTAAATGACAACATTATTTTAAGTAGGTTTAGTAGAGAGTAACTCATGTATACTAAGCTGTGGCTATTTCAAGTGCATAGTTCGAAGAGCTTTAACATAGCAAGTATGCTCGTCACCCTCAAAGTTTGCTTTTGACCCTTTTTCTTTTGTTCCCCCTTGTCCTTGTCACCCCTCCCAGGCTCTGTTCCGATCCCCAAGCAACCACTGATCTATTTAACATCACTGTCCTACTCGCCACATTTTGATTGTTTGCAATCTCTTGCTACTGAAAACCACCAAGTCACATTCACAGACAGATCTTCGCATATGTGTTCAATGACTGCCTTAGGATAGAATCACTGTTTTGTACAGTATGTTCAGGTAATACTGCCCTACATAGTTACACATTGCCTTTCAGAATGGTGTCAAAGTGCGACAACTGTTTGTGCACACTTTTGTTATGCTGATATATCTGCCTGCACAGTGATTCTGTGTGTTTGAATCAGGAGTGTGAATGCATATTTGATGTACTAAGAGACAAACATGTTAGATGGGCTCTGATCAAGAGCTAACTCTTTCTGTGATTGTGGAGCAGGAATGAAAATAAACATCTTCTTTAAAAGAAATTATATGATATTTAGTCTTCTGCCTCTAGTTTATTTCACTTAGCATTATGGTCTCAAGGTGCATCCAGTTTTCCAAATGACTCAGATTTATCCTTCTTTGTGGCTGAGTAATCTATCTATCTATTTATCTATCTATCTATTTATATATATATATATATATATATATATATATATACATCTATATATAGAGAGAGATAGATATAGGTATAGATATAGATGATATAGATATAGATATCTTGATGGGTACCCAGGGTGTTTCTAGAGCTTTGCTATTTGGAATTGCATGGTATGAAGAATGTTGTTGATATTTTAATACATAGTATATATTAAATTTATAGATTTCTTTGTTAATGCGTACATTTTGATATTAATTCTGCCTATCCAGGAAGAAAGGATAGCAATACACTTTATAATATCATCTTCAATTTATTCCTTCAGAGTTCTGTACATTTTTGTTTTAGGAGTCTTTCACTTCCTTGGTTAGGTTTACTACTAGGTCTTTAATTTTTTGAAGCTATTTTGAATGGATTTTTTTTTTGTATTTTAGGGAAGGGTCTGCACGGTGTTCAGGGTCTCACTACTAGATCGGACTCTTGTGACCCACCTGTTTACAGTCTCCCAGGAGCTGGGATTACAGGCATGTGCCACCACACCCAGTCTCAATTGCCATCCCAGTGCACTCTAGGGGGGAGGGACAGCACAGCAGGCCTGTGAATCAAACTCCTGCCCCTGTGCCTGCTTGCAGTTGCTTTAATCTGATGAGCCACTTGGCCGGCCCTATTATGAATGGAATTGTTTTCCTAATTTTTCTCAGTGGGTTCATTGTTAGTATATGAGAATAATGTTGATTTTAGTGTGTTGATTTTATAGTCTACTGCTTTGCTGAATTTTTTTTAATCAGTTCTAAGTGTCTTCTGATGGAGTTCCTTGGGTCTCCTAGGTAAATGATCATATCTGCAAATAGAGGTAATTTGACATCTTCTTTTCCTATAAAGTATAAAATAAAGGAGAAAAGATTAAGAAAGGCAGATGGAGATGGGGAAGGGATTTGGGGGAAGGATAGGGAGTATAGAGATTGGAAATGATCAAGGAGTGTTACATATCTGTACCACTCCCCTAATATAAATGTAACTTATGCATTATAAAAATACATTAATAAAATTTCTAAAAAAACATAATTATTTTTTCTTGGTGAGATTATCAGTGTTCCAAGGAGGTGGCTGGCTAGGACATATTGTATAGGCTCTCATAATCTTATGTGAACAAGATTCCAGTCCAGGAACCTAATTTTGCTGAAGTTGTTTGCCAAATTGGCTTAGGTCTATTTGTTAATCTGAAAGCAAGGGGGGTATACCTTATTGTTTTTATTTCCATTTGTGTTTATAGTCCACTTTATCTTCTTAAGGCTTTTGAACTATTGCCCTTCTTTTGTGAATTCCTTTTCCATCCTCCTATGACCATTTTTTTCCTGTCGTATTAAATTTTTTCTTATTGGTTTGTTAGAGATCTTGTTATATTAAGATTACTCTTTTATCATGAGAGTGGCAAATGTTTTCCCATTCTTTATGGTGGTTTTTTCTACAGTAGCAAAGACTGTTAATATTTTTCTTTATGATTCTGAACTTGGTGTCATATATAGAAAGTTTTCTCCTAAGAGTCTATAAATAATCACCTGGATTTACTTCAAAGGGTAAGAATGTTTATTTTACATGTTAGAAAAAGGAGATAAGAGCTGAAAGTTTAATGTCCTGTGAAATGTGCTCAATGGTCTAAAATTGCCTTTCTGATGGGACAATAAGAAGTAAAAATGGTTTTGGTTATAATTTATGAAATTTGGTCTATCTTTTGTTATTTCTCTCTCCTTCCCTCCTTCCCTTCCTCCTCCCTACCTTTTCCTCTATATCACTTTGAACAACCAAATAGAGGGCAGGTAAATTTGCAGGCCCATGAAAAAAGGGAACATGAGGCTATGCATACAGAGCTATGACCTTCACCAGTGAGACACACCAGGCCTAGCCTTTGAACTAGAAGTTAGCAACACAAAGCAGCAAGGTGCTGCCTGGCCCCCACTGTGATGCAAGCAGCAGCAGACCCAACTAGTTTCCAGAGGCAACAGTGGCAGAGCTCTGAGCAGTTTTGTCCAATGCCTGGCATCAGTGATGTGATCAGTACTGCTTGTTAAGGGACAGAGGCAGGATGGCTTCCACTGTGGCAGTGCTGCAGGGCTTTTCCAGCCCTGCTAATAATATGTGCCTTCTCTTATCCTTGAGTGACTCACCCTTTTTGTATGCCTAAACTAGCAAAGGGAATTCTGTTGTTTGTAACTAAGAAATCTGTCTGACACAGAAACAGGACTAAGATTGGCTATGGAAACAATAACCTCCATGTAATGAGTATGTGGATGGCTTGGTTTTGTTAGCCTGGGGAGCTTGAAGAAAAATGAACATCCAAGGCCTGCATGAGCCTCTGGTAGGGGCTCCCAAATAGTGATACTCATTGTTCATGGATCGCAAAAAGAGTAAGTGTACCTGTCAATAATGTCCATCCCCTAAGACAAATCCACTTGAAAGTAGTCAAATGCTATGAAATTCTCATTGGTCACCTGTCTGGAAATCAGCCATGTTCATGCATTGTCTCTGCTGGAACTAGATTTCTTTGTAGCCTGATTTAAAAACAGAAAAAACAAACACCCACTATCATTTCTTTATATATTTGAATATTCTATACCTACCTGAAATTAAGTTTATATTTGTGCCTTTAAAGATTTTTTAGCCAGAAATCCTGAAAGATGTTGGGGTCATTGATATCTCAGGAGCCTAGATTATAATACAAACCTTGCAAAAACATGCACATCCATACATAATTAAGACAGACATCTGGTTACCTTATGTTAAAAACAGGACTAATTCTTATGGCCTATTCCAAGGTATAATTTTTAGCTAAAAATCATAATCCAATTTTAAAGGTAATAAGTGAATATTTGTGAAAGATAAATGAAAACCAATGGTTCCATGTCAACAAGCCAACTTCACATATGACTGCTAATGACAATATATATCAAATGTTGGCAAAATGGAGATTATTTTCTAATGGAAGCTTCACTTAGCCCACCCTATCTCTAGGAAATTGACTTAGGGTGAGGTAATACCTTAGGTAAACAATTTAGGAAGTGTATCCAAATGGCTTAAAGTGCTCTGCAGACATGAGCTAATTCTGCCTTGTAAATAAGTTTGTGTAATTGGATTCATGTCCACTGTTCCCTTTGAAACTGTCTCATGGGAGGAGTTGGCTGAAGAAAAGGTGTTGGTGGGTAATGCAGGCCCACCCCCAAACTCAGGGCATCTCTGGAGACCCCTAAGATGATCTTCCACTTTTGTAGCCAGACCTCCTGTTTAGGTCATAATGTCTTCCTGTCTGTGTCCCCTGGGGCTTCAAAAATGAAGGAACAGCTGTAGGGGAAGACAGTGGGGGAAACCACCTTGAAGGCAATGAGCCTGGTATTGTTAAGTTTCTTTGAATAACATCCTGAGACCATACAAATTTTGATAATTTCAGCCACTACCTCCTTTGAACTTTGGAGTTCCTGGGTAGCACTAAAAATTAAGTTAAATAGTGGTTTTGCTCTTGAAACAAGTTTTAATCTCTTCTCGTCGCACCCCATTCTGAGATGACACTAGCCATGTGATGGACATGGTGGTGCCTACCCTGATTTTTCCTTTAGATCTGAGGTCCTCATCCTCCCAGATGCTGGTAGGGTTCACTGATGCTAAGTCATGGCTTCATTTGTCTCAGAAAAACATCCCCAATTGAAGACAAAGCTATGCCCACTTTGTGGGTAGGGCCTGCATTCAATCGCTGACAGGTAGATGTATAAGGCCCTGTTTTCCAACCCAAATTTAAGATGATTTTGAAGGACTATCCTGACTCTAGAGTTCACTGTGACATTGGCTGAGGGTTTAAATCCCAGTTGAACCTCTCTCTCCAGCCAGCCCTAATTTCTTCAGTCTCTCATAGGTATGTATCTCTAGAGGACTCCACAATGAACTTACTGTACACTACCCTTCACCTCACAAACTGTTTCCCAAAAACCTAACCTAAGATACCCTCACTTGAAGTATAAGGCTACATCTGGAAAAGTCAGAATAATTGAACAAGCTTACCTCATTTAATTCTTTTAAAATTTTATTACCTATAATTAAGGCACCTTGAAGGGAGTACTGACTAGCCTTGCCCTTTGACTCATGATTGTAGCAAACAGGGCTGCATGCCAACAACAGGTTTCAGGGTTAATAATTATCTAAGTACAGCAAGTCCAGCAGGTTTAGAATAGGACACAAAGGGTCATTGATGTATTAACTCTAGAGGTAATTAATGCCAAATATGAACCAAAGAAGGAAGACAGGAAAGAAAGTGGTAGATAGAGATCAATGTGTATTCAACACCTACAGTATAAGCAAAGGGGAACCAATATGAAAAAACAAAAAACAAAAAACAAAAAAAAAACAGCATGGCTCCTCCTTAATGAGCCCCACAGTCTAGCAGGGAAAACAAACACAGAAAACATATTAAGTAGTAAGGGGGAAGTGCAGGCGCCATGACAGTACCTAGTAGCAACATATAAACCTGACAAGTGTATCATTTGCCTGGGGAAATTAGAAAGAAGGATCAAAGTAAACAAATAATAGACAGGGAAAAATAAGACTTTAAGGAATTTAATCCAAGGTCATGATAAGCAAAGAGACAAAAGGAGAAATCAGAAGGAAGACATTCTTTTAGAATGCTGGAAGATTGGAAACAAGGCAAACATTCAACAGGGGAATGATGACATTAGAACACTAAACATTTGTTAAAATGAAAATAGTGAAGATTATATCCATTTATGGAACTATAATATTGCCATGGCTTGTGTCTAGATGTCTCCCCAAAACCTCATGCCATTATAGGTGGGGCTTTTTCAGAGGTGGCTGGATCTAGAGTGTATGATGCTGGAATTACAAGTGTATGATTATTAAAATTATCCCACTGTTTGGTTTAGCATAGCTCTGGATGTGGATAACAATAAGGCCTATCCTGGGTGTGTGAGAGTATGGTCTGCCCTAAGGACAGGTCACCTGGATATAGTATAAGGGACAGAAAGAGGGCTGTTATGGCTGCTTACTGCTTGCTTCTTGTTGCTTTGGTGCTTTGCTGTCTTCTGCCTGTCATGGACTGTTTCTCCTCTGCAGTGCCCCTCTGCCATGCCACTCTGCCTTGGAGCCAGCCAGCTACAAACTGAAACCTCTACAAATCGTGACCTAAATAACCCTTTCTTTCTTTCCCTTTGGGTGTCAGGTACTTCGTCTCAACAATGAGGAAAACAAGAAAGATGTGAAATCATATTTACTAAGAGAAGCAGAAATGTTACAACCTCACTGCATTATGACTGTATTAAAATATGAATTTCTATTAGCAGTCACTTAAAAAGTATACACTAAAGGAACAATTCAATGTCATAGCCAGTTTTAGTGGTGCATGCCTACAATTGCAGCATTTGAAGGCTGAACTGAAGGCCAGGCTGCAGAGTATAATAAGATCCTGTCTCAAAAAACAAAGATAACTTAATGCCTCATATTTTCTTTCTCCTTCTTTTTCTTTGGATTGATTATACCATCTTTCTGGCCTGATTTCCTAGAAGATTTCTTTTCTCTGTTATAAAATAGTTACATATGCATGTACGAGTTCAAAAAATGGTTTTTTTTAAAAAATATATTCTGGATATATTTAAAATTTCCTGCTCTTTTTCACAATGAAAAAAGCAGCATCACCCTGTGAAAAAAATTAGTGTCTTAGTTTATGTGTCCTTTACTCACAGTGAATTGAATACTTGAAAAGACTTATATATACATATTTTAATAAGAAAGTTACAGTATTTTTGGAAAACCTTTGACATGCACATCAAAGACTTTAAAAGTACACAATCTTTGTTTCAGTAATTCCAGTTGTAGGATGTGCCTAGTGCTGTGGTGGTGAATGCTTACTATATGTCTGGGGGAAAGTCTTGAATCTATAGGGTTTGACAATTTCCATGCAGTAAATACTCCCATCATGGCTAATAGGATCTCAAGAAACTTGAAAGCAGCCAATTGTTGTGGCACATGCCTATAATCCTAGGACTTGGGAGGCTGAGTCAGGAGGATTGTGAGTTCAAAGCCAGCATGGGAGTGATTTCTGTATTTGCTTGGGCTACATAGTGGAACCCTGTCCTTAAAAAACATATGAAACAGACACCCACAAAAAAGATTATATGAGAAATTTCATACCAGGATTATGAAAAAATAGCCAAAAAAGAAAACTATCCAGATGTCTGTCAGCTGAGGAATGTGGTGCAATGCATCTGTATGATGGAATACTCAGCAGTGCAAAGGAGTGAACTACGAACACACTAATGAACACAGATAAATCTCAAAATAATCATGTTGAATTAAAGAAGCTGCAAAAACAGCATATAATGAATGATTCCATTTGTAGAAAGTGTAAAATATTGTGACAGACTGATCTGTGACTTTTCAAGAATATGAAAGGCCAGATGAAGGGATTAAGAGAAAATTGTTGGAAGAGATGATTGTGTTCATTTTTTCTTGAATGTGGTGATGGTTTCATGGAAACATGCATATATTAAAAGTTAGCAAGTTGTACTGTTTTTACAAAAATGTGCTATTGGGCATTGAACACAGGAACTTGAATGTGCTACAGAAGAGGTATGCTACTAGTTATATGCCCCCAAGCTCTGTGAAATCACACCTTTTAAACTTCAGCAATTTATTATGTCAGTTATCCCTCCATAAGGCTGATGTTTTTGAAAAACTAGTCACAGTTTACTCTGCTCAGATTCACGTCTGGTCTTAAAATTTTGTCCCATGCACCCCACCTTCCAAGTGCTAGCACCCATATCTATATTATAAGCCTATCCTTGGGCTGCTATAACACACTGTCCTACCAGCTGGTATATTCTTAAGAGTTAACATGTTCCCTGCTCTTCTCCTTTTTTTCCCTCTCCCACAGGCAGCCTTGTAATGGACAGGATAACTGAACTATTAATACCATACTGATGGGGGCCAGGGATGTAGCTCAGTGGCACAGCACTTGCCTGGCAAGTGCAAGGTTCTTGAGTTTGATTCCCAGTACCAAACAAAAATAAAATACTATATTGGTGGGATTAAGTTCAAGTTGCCCCTTATATTGTAGTTGGTCTAACAGTGAACTCTTAGATGAGACGTTTTTCCCTTTCTGTATCACTTTTCTACTCTTCCACCCATGTCCATGCACCCAAATACACTCTGTGAACACCTATCCATGTCCCAAGGATACCTGGGGGAATGCAGATCAGATAGAGTTGTCCCTTTGGTGAAGTTTCTCATCTCAGAATTTGGAGAAATATTGATTTGAGGATATGAACTCCAAGGTGCTACCCCTCTCTAATGCTAAGATCTGGCACAACAGATTTTTTACCAAGATGGACAGGTAATTAAAAAAAATAAAAAGCATTAAAGTTATCATAATGCCTCTTATATCATCTGAAGACAATACAGGGAGAGATGGATAAATTACAGGAAGAGGAAACATTAGTCAAAAATTGGGAAACATTTGTGTAGGCTGGATTTGGCAGAAATAAGCATCTCTCTTAGCATTTCTTCCTGTAATAATGTCTACAATATATATTTGTTCTAATGAGCAACTTCATCTTAGCCAAAATCTGTTCCATGTGCTAATAACATGGAACTGAAGAAGACAACATCTTTGCTTAGACAAAATATTCCAACAAGAGGAAATAGATAATAATAGTAAACAAAAAATATGAGAGTTTTCAATTATTTTCAGAGCATAAAAATGGGTTGGCTGAAAATAAGGTCCAACAGTTGGCTGTTCTGTGCTATGGTGGATTTGATTTTTGTTCAGCAAGTCTTCTCCGGGTAGGAGGATTATTCCACCATGGATGTTGACAATGTGATTTGATTTGGACAATGGGAAGGCTGGAGGAATAACAAGGTTTGAGTTCTAAGTTTGGGCCTTGAGATTCTGGGATTTCATTTGCTCATCCAGGAGGCAATCCAGACTCTACTCAGAGCAGATCACTCCATAGGATCATGAAAACAGGAGTAGACGCTTGCTGCTAAGCCCCTGAATTATGAGATGGTCTGTTAGGAAACATTATTACAGCAATATCAGACTGATACACAGTCAGGGAAGTCTCTCGGGGATGAGGTTGAAGCTGAGACCTGAATGCTAAGAAGCGGATCCTGTAATGATACTCTAGGCAGAAAGAATGTGTAGCACAGATGTTTCTTAATGCAAAGATGAACATTTGCTTGGCGTGTTCAGGGAAGTGGAAGATAATCTGTGAGGTTAGACTATGTACATGGCTGAGTGGGTGAGTGATGGGAGATGAGAATGAAGGGGAATTAGGCAAAGGCCAGTGTGTACAGGGGGTTTCAGACTAGAAAAAAGGAGTTTGCTTTTCATTTTGAACTGCATTGGAAAGCCCCTCGAGGATTTAAGCAATGTAGTGACATGATCAGATTGATTTTTTAAAAAGAAAGATCACTCTAGCTGCTGTGTGGAGAATAGATTAAATGAGAAGCATGCATACTTTTAATTTAAACCAGACTGCAGCCTCCAAATCTTCCTCCACAGAATTCCTGAACTACTAAACGAAGTTAAAAATCTATATGCCACTTCTACATTTCATTGGTGAAATGAAGATAAAATATCTTGAGTTATTGGTTTGGTCACATGTAACAAACCATCCCCAAACTTAATGACTTAACAGAGCAGGAATTCATTTACTTACACATTTTCAACTTCGGCCAGGCTTGATGGGGGCAGCTTGTCTCCACTCCATTTGATTTCAACTTGGGAAACAGCATTTAAGTTTGGAGAACCCACTTCCAAGATGGCCTCAAGCATACAGTAGCTGGCAAGTTGAAACTGGCTGATTTGCAGGGGCCTTTGTTGTCTTCCAACTAGACTGCACATGTGGCTACTTGTCTTTCTCAATTTGCTGGGTAAGCAAGCATGCTAAGAGTACAAGCTCTAGTGTTCAAGCTACATTACAGTCCATTAGTCTTTGGTTCCCACTCCTAGATATTGAACCCAGGACCTGCACACTGAGCTATTCTTCCAGCCCTTTAAACATTTCTTTTGAGACAGGTTCTCACTAAGTTGTTCAGTCTGGGCTTGAACTTGTGGTCTTCTTGCTTTGTCCTTCCAGAGGGGTGAGATTACAGGCATGTAGCATCACAGCTGGCTAAAAATCCACTGAGTTTAAGAAAAGATTTGCTCTGTCAAGAGGAAGACAGTCTGTAAACTCATAGCAGGATAAATTTTCAAAATTTGTTAGTTCTGAGTGACTACATAGACTTCCTTCTAGCATCTATCCCATCAACCTTTTTAAAATGTATTCCATTCAAACATAAATAAATAAAAATGTAAATACGTCAAATAATACACATGGATACAATTTATATAAAAATGGCTACTCATTTTTTAAAATAGCACATCAAATAGTATTGAATTTTTTTTCCTTTCTTGTCATGCATGTTTCATATTCCAGGAAAACTAGAGTATATTCTACTCAGGGCCACCTCAGGCTTGCAACATGCTCCTTGGCAGCATAAAAAGGGAAGATATTTATGTGTCACCCTTCACTTTGTCTCTTTTGGCCACAAAGCTTTCTGCCACAGCTTTGCCCATATATAATAGAACTCCTTTCACCTGCCAGAACCATGCTTGGTGGAGATGAACACCAGGTAATGTGTTCCATTTGCAGCACCTAGACAACCCAGGGTTGGCTTTAGTCTGTCAGAGCATCGTGTATTTCTGTTGATTCAAAGTATACAGAGAACTTCTGTGTATTTTGCCCTGCCACTATTGTAACCATGAGCTTTTAATGCTAGATAAGCGAGGCAAGCTTGTCCAACCCAACGCAGAGGGAGATTCAGACCCTATTTAACACTTCTATTTTCCTTTGAAGGAAGTAAAGTTGTGGACTTTCACCTTCAATACTTGAGGAATGTAAGTCACAACACTGAGGAGAGTGTTTAATTTCTAAAAATTAAAGTACATATGGACAACCACTAGGAAAATAACAAGGTAGAAAGTATTAATTATTGAATCTGTGATATAATTCAGGTATAAAAAATAAGATAAATAAACAGCTACACTATCTTAATTCACTGATTAGAAACATCTGCTAGAATAATGTCTGTAAGTATAATATCATGTATGCACCTTGTATGATACCAAACCATCATGAAAACAGTTTGCAGTGTATTAATTTATTGAATCTATCCTGTTAATTTGTCTTGAAACTGTCTCATTGCTATTTGTTCTTCAATAATATAAATAAAAAATAAAATATATAAATCACTATGGGATACTCAGAATCAGACACTTATAAGAAAGAAGAATCTGGGTGACCATGTATATGCACTATGGTCACCTTTCTCAAACTAATGAATACAAGAAAAATGGCTGGTTTTTCCTACTGTCAATTGGAAATGTATCAAAAGACTAGTACGAGCTCAGGTATTTAATTTCCTGGCCAATTACTTAATGAGTGACCCTGAAGGAGACACTTAGCTCCTATAGCCCCAGAGCTGAGATTGCTGGTATTAAATATATAATCTCATCTGAAAAAAAAAAATTAAAGTACAATTTCCATAACATTAAAAAAGGACAAGTTTAAGCGCACAGCTTGATGAGTTTCTATACCATTGTAACCACCATCCCAATCAAGCTATAGAACATTTCCACCATTATAGAGGTCTCTTTTCCATCCATTCTCCTGTCAAAGGTAATCCCTTGGGCTTCTGTCACCATAGCTTACCTTGGACCCATTCTCAAACTTTACATTTGTGTGTGTATCTTAGGGTCTTTTTACTCAATACAGTTTTAAAGATTCATACATGCTAAGTGTATCAGTGTTTTATTCCTTTTTTCCCTGGAAATATAACAATCTTTCCCCCATATTTTTAGTTATCTTTTTTTTTTTTTGAGGAACTGGGAATTGAACTCAGGCCCTTGCTCTTGCAAGGGAAGCACTTATTCCACTGAGCCATCTCCCCAGCCCCTATGTTTTCTTTTTAATTAACAATCATTGTAAATGTTCATGAGATACAATGTGATGTTTTGATATGTGAATGCACTGTAGAATAACCAAATCAGGGCAATCCATGTATCTTATCTCCAAATATATGTATTTTCTTTGTTATGGTAATGTTTAAAAGCCTTTGATCTATGAAAAAATGTATATTACAAGCTATAGTCCCTGTACTGTGCAATAGAATACCAAAACTTAATCCTCATAACTGAAACTTTGTACCCACTGACTAACTTATCTCCTTTTATGGTTAACCCATTCATCTCAGTGTTTGGTAATTACTGTTCCATTTTCTAATTTTATAAGCTGAACTTCTGGGGCCAGGGAGATGGCTCAGTGGAATAAGCACTTCCCTGGCAAGCACAAGGGCCTGAGTTCAATCCCTGGTTCCACAAAAAATAAATAAAGTAAATAAAATAAGCTCAACTTTTATAGATTTCTCATGTAAATGAGTTAATATAGTTTTTGTCTTTCTGTGCATGGCTTATTTCACTTAACATAATTTTTGTCATTTCATCCATTTTGTTACAAATGATAAAGTTTCCTGAATTTTTTGAAAGTTGAACACTAGTCCATTGTATTTATTTTACCGTATTTTTGGTCCATTCATTCATTGCTGAACACTTAAGTTGTCTTTGGTATTGTGAGTAATGCTATAATGCAGATGATATCTCTTTAACATATTTCTTCCCTTTTCTAGCTGTATTTCATTATAGAATATAGTAGGGTCTGTTTATCCATTGATGGATATTTGGGAAGATTAATTTTATGAATTAAGTTGTGATGAACATTCCTGTATAGTTGTTTTTGTGTATATACATCTTGTTTCATATTTACTATACTTAGTAGAATCTAGGGGTCATAAATTAGATCCATGTTTAATCCATCCTTAACTTGTTTGAAGTGGTTATATTGTAGTATGCATATCCTCACCATATTTTCACTAATACTTAGCTTTGTGTTTTTGCCACTAGAAAGCTAAAATGATATCTCCATAAATAACAGTTATGTTCATTTTGGGGAGTTGGTACAAATGTTTAACATATCTTACTCATTTTCAATCCCTTTTCTTCCTTCCCTATTGTTCCTCTCCCTCTACCTCTGATCCCCTTCTCTGTCTCTAAAATGTCTGCCTCCCCATTTTTGACCATCTCTCCTTTATTTAACTATTTATTCATAGATTTGGTTTTGTCACATACTAGACAGTATTTAACTTTTGTGTCTGAACTATTTCACTTAACATTATGGTCTCAAGATCTATCCATTTTCTTGAAAATGACATAATTTCATTCTTCCTGAGAGTTTATACATTGAATCTTTACTTACAAAATTCACACAGCCAAGCCGCTAGAGGTAAGATAAAATGTCAGTCCAAATTTCTTCCATGTTTAACCCAAATGTGGGTCCAGATCTGTCATCACAGTGAACCCTTGTTCACTCTGGGTTAGCATGGACTTAAAATTCCATAAACAAAGGATTTTGTTGAAAATTGGTATCGTTCCATAGTGAGCAGGTTTGATGTACCTTGTTGATGTAAATAGCACAAATATATGATGTATAACTGAAAAATAATCAGAAACTGACAGAAATATTTCAAAGTTTCTCTGTAACACTGAGCAAACTTCAAAGTCACTGCTAAAATCCACGGGAATTCTCACTACAGGAAAGCTAAAGCCTCACTATTGCAGACCCTCACCTCATGACTGTAATCAGATTACTTAATCAGCCACTGTTCTCATCTATAAAAGGGCGTGTCAAATCAGGGATTTTGTGCGTGATGATAATTTGTTAAGTAGGAAAAAAATCCAAACTCTTGAAAAAGGATTCCTACCTAAGATTGTTATCGTAATCACTTCACCATTAGATTTTAATTTTCTTGTCAAGTACAAGGAAAATTAAATAAAATAAAA
Source organism: Ctenomys sociabilis (assembly GCA_004027165.1). Classification (NCBI taxonomy): domain Eukaryota; kingdom Metazoa; phylum Chordata; class Mammalia; order Rodentia; family Ctenomyidae; genus Ctenomys; species Ctenomys sociabilis. Next base: position 220,392 of record PVKA01000229.1, read on the forward strand.
GGAAGGAGCGCCAGGCTTTTCCCTCCACTCTTTATTTTTTTCTCCAGATGCTATTTCTGGATCTCATAGCTAAGAATAAATAATGTTCACTGACCAAATTTCTTCATTTCCTCCAAGTAGCAACAAGGAATAATTAGGATAGCATCTTCTTCACATGATATATCCCAAAGCTGCCTGTAGCAGATGATAAATGATGGGAAAGACATAGAAAAGGAAAGGAAAGAATTGGAGAAAGCAGAGTGATGCATTCTTTGGCTGGGATTTGACAAACCTTGGTAACTAGAACTGCGGCCAAGTGTTCAACACATTTGGGAGATGGGAGCTCCATGTTAGGGATGTTGGTGTTTTACTGCAGTGTGAGAGCCCTTTCTCAGCTGAGCAGATGATGTTATAGAGCACAGGCCTTTTATCTACCAATTTCCCTGCTTACTCAAAAATTTATTCTCTATCAGTGACCTAGCAGCAGAATTCATTATAATTCCAGGTAGCAAGTTGTGTGGTAGAGAACATAAGAAACAACAGTACAAATCATTTGAGGTTTTTACCAAACATTTTCAGTTTGCCACTTTCTAGGTGCATGGTGACGATGTACTTCCATGTCCCCTTTGGAGTTAGATCATGTGCTGTATCATTGACCAGTGAAGTGTGAGCAGAAGTGACATATGTCTCTTCCCAGTGGAAGTTTAAAGAGCCAGTATGCAATATGCTGTCTTAAGCTCACCTCTCTGGTGAACATGAAGGGTATGTGGAGATGAGGCCTTGTCAGTTTGGGTCCGTGTGTGGCCATAACAGGCACAGCCTCTCACTGATGTGCAATGGGCATGTACCATAAGCACATACTTTAATGGCCCTGAGACTGGGGACCTGCTTAATTTTATATGCTAAAATATAACCTTTACTCACCTTACTCTGATCCTAGCCCCAAGAAAGAATGAAGCTTTTGTGTTAAAACACTGAGATTTAGGAGGGATTACTCATGACTTTGGTAATCTATACCCCACCGATGGATAGATCATCCCCCTATTTAAGTTTAATAAGACTAGGCAGACACCAGGCCTGCTGGTTCTAAAATGAGCATAGGCCTTCCCTGACCTGGGGAATCTAGGTCTGAAATCACTTCTGAGGATTTTTTCTGAGTTCAGCCATGACTCTTGGGAAAACAGAATCCTATCAAGTAATCAAATTAAGCAAACATAAATATTCCTTATGTGGTAGACATGGCCAGAACACTAAAAATGAGCAAGCCAATGTCAAAATGAAGTTTTGTGCCAGAGTAAATAGAAAATATGAGGGTCAATAGGCTGGTCAAGATTCAAATGAAATGTCATTTCTGTCCTTCTTAGATCCTATTAAAGGTAGAAAACTTCCACTAATCATGCACATACAGACTCTCCACGAATTGCCTTCTGGGGTCAAATCAAGCTGTATACAGGTCCATGTATACAGTGACGAGCATAACAAACTCTTGTCATAACACAGCCTGTAATACTACTTATTACAGTGCTTTAGATATGTACCTAAAAGTATGTCATTTGTCTTCAAAATAATTGACTAGTTAAGTGGAATGCGGTGCAAAGTTGGATTTGTTGGAATCCCATCATCATGATGAGCTTTCAGACCTTTTCGAGAAAATCAGAGTAATTTCCCGCAGAGACAGCACGGCCGCAGAGTAATTTCCCACATTGCTACAAACCTTTAGATACTTCACATCATTATGATGACTGGCATATCTTGTAGCCTTTTGCTGGGAAATTGCTGAGCTGCTTGGAGAGTAGCCCTAATAAAGACGAGACAGAGCTTAAGCCCAGGTGGGCCAGTTAGCTTCACTCAGAGAAAAATCTTTCATAATCATACACTATACCCACAGTTGTGGTCTCCAGAAAAATTCTGTCAAATTAGCCACAAAGGAGCCCAGATAAGCACACCAATAGCTCCCTGCACCCCATTATTGCTAATGGAAAAATAAGCCCTAACATCACCTCTTACTACATATCTCTTCTCTCCAGGGTCTTACCTTGCTAACATGATGTCTTTTAGATATGTTCTTCCTGAAAATGTTACTTTAAAAGAGAATAAATGCCCACAAAAAAGCAGATTTTTCTGCAGATCCTGTATAGTTGTGTGAAAATTATGATGCAGTTAGCACCTTTTTTTCCTAAACTCTGAACACAGGAATTATTTTTATATAGGGCATCTTCTCTTAGATAACCCAGTACTCAAAAGCTCAATCAAATCTCAAATCATTATATTCTTCCCCATGCTCAGTCTCCTGCATCCCCATTCTAAGAGAATGGTGAATGAAGTGCTCCTCACTGCAGAGCAGACAGGAAGCAGAAACTGAAGCAAGGACCTGTGCAGGCCACAGCCCCAGAGACCCACATCTTCTGACCAGACCCCACCTAATAGCCAATCAGCTGCACCACCCCACAGTCCAGTCACCTTCTGAACACATCATGAGGCCCTCTTCGATCTAAGCCATAGCACCTCTCTTTCATTCATCACCTACATCAAATTCTATTACTTTCCACCTCAATGACACTTGCATCCCATGCTTCCTCTGCATTGTGTTTGGCACTGCCTATTTATTCTCTGTGCCCCATCATTATAAAATCTTCTGGATATTTTTTTTTTCTCTCCTGACTGCCTCTGCTGGAGAAATCTGGGTGAGACAAAAATCTGATTCTGACTCTTCCTTGCTTGAAAAGTTTATACCTTCATGCTTTTCCTCAAGTGGAATCACTAACTGGAAAGTCCTTCTCCTTTTGTTTTGTTTTGTCTTGTTTTGAGACAGACTCTCACTGGCCTTGAACTCATGGAGATCCTCCTGTCTGTCTCCCAAGTGCTGGGATACAGGTGCACACCACCACACCCAATTACTGACTGGAAGGGAGACTTCCCTTCAAATTATGCCTGGAAAATTTTTACTTATAAGCTCAAACGTGACTTCTTCAGTCTCTTTCCTCTGTGGCTCCACAATTTCCTTGTTCAGAAAATTTGGATCTCAACTGAGTTTCATGATGTTGCAGTACAGGTTCTCCTATGTGCTAAGTCTTCGCTGACCTTGAAAGGCTAGGGCCAAAATGTTGGCTGGCCTTGTGGCTCGTCTATTTCTCTAACTCTGATTTGTGAACTTAGCTTGTTAACCATCCAGAAGAAAAGCTGATTAGTATCCTGCAGCATATGCCAATCTATAGTGTGCCTGGGGAGAGTCACATGGAGAGAAAACTTTCACTCAAGCTCTCACAGAGAGCAAACTGGTCAAGCATTGGCCGTGACTCATCCACATGGATGACACAGACAAAGGATCTACAGAATAATGTACAGGACTACAAGATAAACCCTGAAGGGACTACACTGACCACATAAGAAATATAAAGTACATGTGTTGGTATATAAGTCTTGCTCTATCTAGATCTTAACCATCCAGCAGAAAAGTATAAAAATGAAGTATACATCGTGGGGCCATAATATTAAACTGAGCTGTAAATGACTGTGGTCGACAACTTCTTTGAATAACTCACTATTGTTGTGGAATGCCGGACTGTGTTAGATAGTGTTGTCAAGTTCAAGCACCTAAGTTAGTTGAATGACAATGGAGTGCCCACCTTTGACAGGTGTAGACAAAGGAAGGGGTATAGAAAGAAAAAATCATGATGTGTGTGTATAGACAGTACAGTTGGGATAGATAATGCTGTGCTTCTATATAATCCTATGAGAGTCAAGATCTGCACTAATGGTGGTTGGACAGGATATTATGTCGGCTTCTAGTACTGTGGTCATCCACTAGGAAAATAATTATTGAATTTTTGATATAATTCAGGTATAAAAAATAAGATAAGTAAGCAGCTACACTCTTAATTTACTGATAAGAGACATCTGCTATAATAATGTCTGTAAGTATAATATCATGTATGCACCTTGTACGATACCAAAACATTATGAAAACAGTTTGCAATGTATTAATTTATCAAATCTGTCTTGTTAAGGTGTCTTAAAACTGTCTGATTGATATTTGTACATCAATAAAATAAAAAATAAATTATAAAAAAAGTGACTTCTTTGAGGGCATTCTTTAATTTTCTTCCTTTCTTTTTGTGGGATCATTGTACTGGTAAACCCTTCTTGCCTTGTGTTTCAGTACCTTTCTGCTGCATAGAAATATCTTTCCTCCAAAAAATATAGTGTGTAAAAACAAAATTCATCTTATGTTGATTATAATTCTGTACATGAACTGTCTTCAAAGGGTCATTGTTCTCTTGGTGGTGTCACCTAGGACTACAGTCATCTGAAATATCAGAAATGGCTCATTCAGGTGACTGACCACTGGTGTTGACCACTATATAGGAATTTAGACTCTTCCTTGTTTCTATTTCATGTAGTTTGATTTCCTCACAGTATGCGGGCTACAGAGGAAGAGTGTCCCAAGAGGAAAACTACTATATAAAAGAAAGAAAATTGTGCTCATCTTCTTGAAAATGCCAGAATGGCATTTCTACCACATTTTACTAGCAAAACCGTCACTGATGAGCAAACTTAAGTACAAAATCTAGAAAGAAGGAGCAGCAGAATGATCAAACAGGGAGTAAAGGATTTGTTGGGTCACATCTGGGGACTAGCTACCATGTCCTTTTATTGGTAGTCAGCCCGCCTCCCTCATTCGTAAAGAGTGGGCAGGATAGGCATTATATTTTAATTAGCTGTTTTACCCACAGTCCTTAGACAGGTCCTAGAATATTGTACTCACATGCTTCCTACATGTTTAATGATTCTTACAGTCCAATTAAATCAGAACAAATCAACTCATAGATTTTGAGCACTTATTCTGTGCTAATCTATCTGGTTGATTGCTGTGAATTTGATGAAAGAAAGAGACTTTGCCCTCCAGGAGCTTATGAGTCAGGGACAATATTGCACTAATGGCACACAACAGATAAGGAGATAATTAATGGTTGAAGTTAATTGTAGACAGGATTTCAGTGGACAGTCTACGATTGATTTTCATGTTGATTCTGTGGGCAATGATGCTATAGATTTTCATAGGAGGCCATATTCTCTTCACATAGATGGCTTTCTGGTATTGGATCTGAGTCTGAAGATAAGGTAATATCTTATCAATCAGGTAAGCTGGGAATTAGAATGGGAGAAAAAAAGATGAACAAAGTGCAATTTCTAGAACAATTATGTAAAGATGGAGCCTAAGAAGTTGTATTCACACACACACACACACACACACACACACACACAAACACGCAAATCAATTGTAAACATTTTTTCTTCAGAGAGACCTGAATCATGCACGTCTTAGCAAATGAGCAATAGTGGTCAAAAATGTCAGTGTAAAACAACTTTTAAAGACAATTACTAAGAGGTAGCTGGTAGCACCTGTAATCCTAGTCACTCAAGAGGGTGTAGTAGGATGATCATGAGTTGGAACCTAGCCAGATCAACTTCTTGAGACCCTCTCTCAAAACAAAAACCAAAAGGGATGGGGATGAAACTCAGCAGTGGAGTGCCCCTGGGTTTGATTCTCAATATAGGAGGGAAACTAGATGAAATGGATAAAAACCTGCATGCTCAGTAAATACCACATTTTCCTCAATACTTCCCAACATCTCTTGAAGCTGGCTTTGGCTGACATGCATGCAGCACCTGGCCGAAGACTTTGAAGAGCAAGTGAGAGAGCTACATGTTTCCCTTTTTCTTTCGTTATAGTTTGAAGTAACAAATTCTGAGACAGTACAATTGTAAAACAGAATTTAGCCTGGATCTGTAAGTTCACCATCAACAGCAATCCATGAAGGAGCTACTTTAGCTGCATCAGACCATGATGGGAACAAGAAACATATGTTTCCTCCAGTCATTGGTGTTCTGGGACCTATTACCTCAGTGTCACTTCCCCTACTATACCTAGTGTTCTCTGAATGACTTGAATGCCACATAATACAAATTATTAGTCTTCTATTTAAAATGATGATAAGAAATAGATGAAAGAAATAAGATAAAAGAAAACTTGTAACATATTTTTTACTTCTGTAACTTAGGGTTATATTTGCCTTCCTAGGAGCAAACGATTAAGTGATGTCTAATTAGTAAGCATCTATAGTACCATATGAGCATTGGTTGAATTCATTCATACACTGGTGTACAAAATGCTCTAAAATAACTGTAATTGTGAGCAACAGAAGGTAAGCAGTGGGCATTTTACTTGAAACAATATTCCTCAAACCTCATTAACTCAAAGTTTCCTCCTTCCAGACTTTTAAGCAAGGTCATTAACAAGTAGCAAATGACTCTCCCTGCTTCCTTTTTCTCCAGTATTTATCTGAATATGTCCACTAATTAGATGAAAGATAATCAAAGGGCTAGTCACCCAAGAAAAGGAAGGAGCCAGAGACATTGGCAAACTAGAAATCTGGGCTCCTTAATCCTGAAGGCCAGTGCTACCTGTCATGACTCTGTTGCCAGAGATGATTTTAAATCAGGTACTTCTTTCTGTCATCTCCCTTTATTCTCTGGCCTGAAAGAATGTTCATTTGCATGTGGGTTTCTGGATACCCAGGAACTCCATAAGCTGTGTGTGAAGCTTTAGCCAAAAAATGAGTCTTCAGGGTACATTCCCCTTAAATGAATAGAGTTGCTGAATAGCCAATCCTGAGAATAGTCCCACTTTATCCAATCAGCAAAGTATATTAAAAAAAATAGAGGGGCTACTTAGCTGTCCTGTAGAGAGGGAGGAAGAGAATGAAGAGCCCAATTTCATTCTCTTTCTTTCTTTGCATCTAGTGCCAGTATTTCCCATTGATCAACCTCAACCAGAAACTAGAGCACACAGGGCCCAAGGATGCAGTCCATGCAGGTCAGCCTCCCCTCACCTCCCCTCACAAGGGCTTTAAGTAAGATGGAGGATAGAGAGTAGTGCTATAGAGGCAAATGGAGAATATCCAGTACAAAACTGAATAAGACTGGTAGGTTTTATCATCAGAAATAGTTTATATTTAACTGAACTAATGTAAGCTAACTGAACTAATGTCAATTTATGTATATTCAATACAGACCATGGGTTTATCTAGGTTCAGAGATCTTTCCTTTGCTCTTTAAGATGATGACACCCCTACACACACACACACACACACACACACACACACACACACATTGAGGAATTGGTGACTGGAGAATTTTTCTTCTCCAGAATATAATGGGAGTGGGGGCCAGATATTATGGCTCAGAGATACAAACCCTGCCTGGTAAGCATAAGGTCCTGAGTTTGATGCCCAGTACCAAAATAAAATGGTGACAGAATGTAATTGATATGGATTTTGGACACGTCTTATTAATATCCAACCAAATAGGAGCTGCCATAAAACTTTTCTATGGCCCTTGTGTTAAAAAAACTGCCAGGCAGTAAGGTCAACCAAATTGCTTTAGAGCTAGCTACTTTTTGTTTGATCAACAGACAGAAGCACCCCTTTCTGGTGAGCAGTCTATGGCCTGCTCCTGGATTCTCTGTGCCCTTAATGTCTGGGAATCCCAGAAGCCTTTCCAGGTGTATGAAAGCATACAAGTACTGCATAAAAGTACTGATGAGGGTTCCGGGTGACGTTGCCTATATCTGTAACCCCAGAACTCTTGGAATCCGAGGCAGGAGGATTAGTATTTCAAGCCCAGCCTGGGGAATATGGGAACTTTGTGAGATGCTATCTCAAAATACAGCTCAGGGATTGACAGAATGCTGGAGAGGTTGTTCGGTGTGAAGGTCTTAGGTTTAATTCCTAGCACCACAAAAGAAAAACAAAATTAAACAAACAAAAAAACCTAATGGGAGCTGGCGAGATGGCTTGGTGAACTAAGTGCCTGCTTAGGCAGGTGGAGAGACCCAGGTTCAATTCCTATCAACACACACCAAGCTGACCCAGCCACCAAAACGCAGCATGGTGACACATGCCTATTATCCCAGCTTTGGGAGGCTGAAATAGGATTATTAAGAGTCTAAGCTGTGTACTGAGATCCTATACCAAATACATTATTTAAAACAAAAACAAAAACGTGATGACGAAATATTTAAACTTGGCTCTAAAACCTCAGGTCGGCCTGGTTGTTATGGGTTATCTTTTTTTTTTATGTATTTGGTTGTTATAGGGTCTCACTGCACAGCTCGGACTTGCAGTGATCCTCCTGCTTTTAGGCTTGCCAGTGCAGGGATTATAGGCATGCACCACTACATCCAAACTCTGTGGCCAGCTCAGCCTACCCTGAGGGCGGGGCGGGGCCAGCAGGTGGCGCCAGGGATTGAATGGCGGTTTCCGAGATGGCCTAAGCTTGTCTAGGCAGGTGCTTTAGTCCATTTATTTCTCACTAGTCTCCAGATAAATTAGTTATCTTTGGATGTCTGCTGTGTTCCCGGATTCTAAGTGAAACAAACTTTTCCTAAATTAGTATGCTCAAAGAAAAAGGGGACGGGTAACCTAGAGTGAACTAGAGTTTAAGCTGGAGTTTCTTTCTTGTTCATGTTTTTGGTCAAAAAGATAGGACGGCATTTCTCATACCAACTACTTTTGTCCCATGCAGTGCACCGTAGGTACTTCCTGCCGTGGCCATTTATGTACTTTCTACTTCCGCTTTACCTCAGACTACCTCAAACTCTTCTCGAAGTCGGCTGTTGAGTGATATTTTTCTCCACTACCATGGGAATGCCACGAGGACCTCGCCGTGTTCGTCTTCGCAACCATCGCCACCGGTGCCCTCTCCGCTCCCCAAGGGCTCGATCTAGCTTTGTAGCCTTTGCCGCCTTTGTGCTCAACATGCCGACTGTGCCGCCACCTCCAGCCCCGCCCGCGCAGGATCCACCAAGCTACCATCCTGACTGCGAGGCTTCGGTCAACGTCCAGATCCAGCTGCAGCTCCACGCTTCCTACGTCTACCTGTCCATGGCCTTCTACTGCAGCCGTGTCGATGTGGCCCAGAATCACTTCTCAGATTTGTTTCTGCGCCGTTCTCAGCAGTGGAGAGAAGGAGCTGAGAACCTCATGTGGATGCAGAACAAGCGAGGTGGACTCGTCATCTTTAATGAGATCAAGAAGCCTGACAGCGAGGAATGGCCAAGCAACTACCACATTGTGCAATGTGCCTTACAACTGGAGAATACCCTCAAGCAGAGCCTCCAAGGGCTGCACAGCCTTGCAGCTGACAAGAATGACCCTGTACTGTGTGCTTTTGTGCTGTGCCACTACCTAAACCCTCAGGTTCCGGTCCTCAAGGAGTTAGGCGAGTATGTGACCCAACTTCGCAAGATGGGGGACCAGGAGGCGGGCTTGATGAACTATCTCTTTAGCAAGCTCAGCTTGAAGAGTGGCAACAAAAAGAACTGAGCATTGACTGTCACCAGCACCACGGGTTCCTTCCTTGCTCACTAGGCAGGGTGTGTACCTTTTTCTGTCACTTTGTTCATTTAAGTTCTTTTGGTGAAACTGTTTCTAGTAAAGTTACTTGGTTCTTAATGAAGTGAAGGTGTCCAGTTGATTGATGTGTACAGAACTCACACTTTTTAAAAATGAGGACAGATCCCTAGGGTGGTGTAAAATGGGTATCCAGGAGGCTCCCTACACAGCAGGCACACAAGGATCACCATGATGGGGGATAAAGGTGGAATGGGATGATGTAGATGATTTTGGGCTCTGATATCTGCGCCGTGAAAGTGTTAAAATGGGTCTATGGGGCACGAGTTTAGAAAATGAGATTGTGCAGGAAACTTAGTGGTAGCTTGACTACCAAGCATACAAAGGGCCACAACTTCTATCCCAGAACAATGAATAGTAACATAAATACAGATATATTCAGCTTTACCTGAGGAGTTGTAGTTTACTAAGAAAGATACAAATGTTAATGTCTGTTGATTCTTGGTAGCATGAAAGCCTTGGAAAATGACATGGCAGAAGATGTCCTTCATAGGAACATCCTGGGCTCTCAGGAAAGAGCCTTAGGCTGGCCAATTAGTAATGTGGAACTTTGCAGTTCCAAGTCCTTCTATTTACATTACCATGTTGTATTTTTATAAGAACCCTAAAGAGTAAGAAGAGAAAGAATTATCACTGTTTTTACAAGTGAGACAAAGGGAGGCTGCACGGGAAAGTTATGGAGATAGGACAATAATATTTTTTTAATCCATACTCTCTGTGGCTTTAATCCATACTCTCTGTGGTTTCTTTTCCTTACCCCAAAAGTATATAAATGGGTTAAAGAAGATTGTGCAGACAGACTGGGAATCCATCCAGATAACCAGGCCTAGAAGGGAGGGAAATCCCCAACACTCTTAAAGACAACCCTGAACCCTGTAGTTGTTCCCCCTAATTACATATATGCCTCCCAGCTTCAAGTGAAGGTGACTTCAAAATCTCAGCCAAAATCTTCCTCATAAGAAAGAAAGCTTTTAGAACTAGCAACAGACCCTAGAAGAGTTAACAGGGCACCTCCCAGGCAGTCAGTCAGCACCTGAATCCTTATGTTGAGGCCCTCTTCCCCAACACAGGAAGCAACACTATTGCTTAGTTGGCACCAAACAGCTGAGTAGACCTTAAGCCTGGAAATCCCCAGGGAAGTGCACCATCACAAAGATGTCTTCCCTGGGAGTAGTTGCTCTTCAGAGACAATAGGTAAAGGGGATGGATACAAAATGCTTCCCCTACCTTCTAATTAGCACATCTGAAAGTATGCACAGAGAAGCCTATATGTTGTCATATGCGGTATGCTATAATGTATTATGTTATATATATGCATATATATACATATATATATATATATCACACTATTATATATAATGTAACATTATATATAATATATATATATATATTATATATATATATAGCACAATTAACCACTGTCTGTTTTCTCTTCACTAGGATCTATAGCTGATCCCCGACTCTGGCGACCTCCAAATCCCCTTTTCCAGGGCAATGCAGATAAGTTTACTTATACATCCTTTTGTTTTGCCAGGAAAAAGCAAGATTTCCTTACTTGCAAGAGTCAAAGACAATGATGATTACACTCTAGTGCCTATTATAAACCACTACTTGCACTGTGACTTTTCACTGCTTTTCTTAAAGAACCCCTGCCAGGGAAATACTGTACAGTGGTAACTCAGTTAGTTGTATACTGGTTCTTCTTCACAAAAAAACATTGGCACCCTAAGTCCTCTCCTTTTGTCACAAACCTTTCAAATATATGGGACAGAGGTAAAAAGAAGTAAGAAACTTCTAGGATGTTTGCTGTTATACTATCTAGTGTCTAGACTTTGTCCCTGGCTGCAGGTCTCCTAATTTTCCCACCTTCCCTACACATACTTAAAGAAAGGAGAGAATAAACTTCTTATAGTATGTCACATCCTCAATTCTTTGATAACTGGACTTTCAGTAACTGGGAGTGAAATGTGACTTGGCCTTCCAGCCCTGAAAAGTACCACCCTGAGACACACAGCTGGGTGATTGTCAGTCATTTGCTGTGCTTTGCAGCTTGGGGTAATGATGTCTGAAACAGTGGCTGTTGCCATGGGTACCAGAGTCTCAGGCAATGATAATATCAGGACAGACTAAGGGAAAATGGTAAAATTGATAACTTCATCTCAGGCTCAAACACGGATTCAAATTAACTGTGTTGACTAATTTACCTCTGGGGGAAAAATCCTCACTCTATCACAAAAGGAAATTTCTTAATAGATGGTTGTCACTGACAACTTGTACATCATTTTCCAGAAAAAAAGGGAAAGTATTTTTTTCCTCAGAAATGTGTGACAAGCAGTACAAAGTACCCATTAAATTCTTCTGAATCTTCTCTACTCTGGAAATTTGTTCTTCATTTCTCATTTTTAAATTCTTCCTTAATATTTATTTTTTTCATTTACTAGCAACTCCAATTTCTTTTCACAAAACAGAGAAACACATTTAATTAGGTGTTCAGTAGAGGAAGGCATTATAAGTAATGTTGGAAGTGATACTATGCTTCATCTTATAAATTCTTCTACAAATAGGGTGCATACTCATGTATGCATGTGTGTGTGTGTGTGTGTGTGTGTGTGTGTGTGAGTAGTGGTAATAATACTAGTAGTCCTCAGTTCTCAGAGGATATAGATAGAGAATTTGCTTTAGGAAATCTTAAGTCGAAAGTGAATGAAGGTAATTAAATTAGCAAAATGTTCGGATGCCTGAGAGATAAAGAAAATAAATTTACCCCAAATCCAGGGGTAGCCAAAGGGATCATTGGATAAGAGTAAAGGAGAGTAAGAATGGAAAGTAATAATGACAACTTTTTTTAAGAATTGTGTTTCAGTTTGGATTGCGATAGGTTATGAGTAGTAACAAAGTCTGGAAAGGTAAGAATTTGAAGAAACTAGGTTTCGCCTGCCGTGTGGAAAAGGAGCAAGGAGCAAAGCAGCTTGGGGCTGCTTGGGAAGTCTATTACATTTCGCTGATTCCAAAAGGCCCAGTTTTTCATGTCTGTGGGCTCCACTTCAAAACTCAAGAGTGTTATCACTGACTAGGAAGAAAACCCTGGAGACATTAGAGGAGTACTCTTCAGAAATACTACATTGCCTCAGAGGATGACATGAAGAGATGCGAATGATTCTGAGTACAAAAGTGATTTAGAAGAGTTGAACTTTGAATCTGAACAAGTTCTGACAGTACTTTAAGTTCTTTAGTGAAGTTTCCTATTTGTATGTATGCATAAGAATGATGTAATGAGAAAACCTGTGCCTAGTAAGAGTAAAAAAAGTCTTTCAGTAAGTGTATATTGAAAAATGTAAGAAAAATCTAAGGGCTAGGAAAACATTGTTTACTCATTTAATTGGTAGCATTTTTTTCTTCATGGTACGTAAGATAGTTTAGTGCTTTCAAATTGACAATTTTTTTTTTTTTTTTGCGGAACCGGGGTTTGAACTCAGGGCTTTACTTTTGCAAGGGAAGCGCTTATTCCACTGAGCCATCTTCCCGGCTGTTTTGTAAAATATATTACTTTTTTTTTTATCTACTATTCAGGACTCTGGGCCTAAGGTCACTTCATGATTCATATTGGCATTTAGAGCTCAGACAATTGCAATAACATTCCACAAGGGAATGGGGCATTTGTTAGGAGAAAGAATAGAGTACAAATATAGTCACAGTGAGATCTGAGTTAAGGTCTGGTGGCTTGCTATGATCTTCGATGCTTCTGGGTAACAGTGTCATGAGAAGATTTGTTTTTATTGCAAACCAGAACTTTCAATAGAAGGCTTCAGGCCTGATTAACCTGTAGGTGTGCTTTTCTTGGACTGATTGTTTTAGTAAACATTTTAGTTTGGAATACTTTTTTTTTTTTTTTTTTTTTTTTTTTTTTTTTTTTTTTTTTTTTTTTTTTTTTTTTTTTTTTTTTTTTTTTTTTTTTTTTTTTTTTTTTTTTTTTTTTTTTTTTTTTTTTTTTTTTTTTTTTTTTTTTTTTTTTTTTTTTTTTTTTTTTTTTTTTTTTTTTTTTTTTTT
>PVKA01000230.1:0-10451 GCA_004027165.1 Ctenomys sociabilis
TTCTTGAATATAGTGATGCTGCAGCTCCATCTTCTGTGAAATAAGGCAACCTTACTACCAGGACTACTCCATAGGAATTTCCATGTGTATGTGTTAGTGGTGTGTGTGTGTGTGTGTGGGGGGGGGGGGAATGGTGTATGTGTGTGTGGTGTGGATGTGTGTGTGGTGTGTATGTGTGTGTTAGTGGTATGTGTATGATGTGTGAGTGTGTGTGTGTGTGTATGTGTGTATTGGGGAGCATGGATCATGCTATCACTGGCTATATTCCCAACTGTTTTTTTTTTTTTTTTGTCTTTTTGAGACAGGGTCTCACTATGCAGTTCAGGCTGGCCTCGAGCTCACTTTGTAGCTCAGGCTGGTTTCGAACTCACAACAATCCTCCTGCCTCAGCCTCCCGAGTGCTGGGATTACAGGCATGCACCACCACGCCCGGCATCCAACTGTTTTTAAAACAGGATTTAAAAAAATTTTTAAGACAGGTAAATTTTTGTTCTTGAACTTGTGATCCTTCCCTAGAGTCCCAAGTTGCTAGTGCAGGCACTTGCCACCATGCTGAGCATTCCGTGGGATTTTAATGATAATAGTGAAAATGCTAACATTTACTGAGTAATTACTATGTACCAGAACCATTAATAGTGGGTGTACAAGCACACCAATAAGTTTATGTATGTATGTTAAAATATGTATTTATGCTAAAATATGTATTTATATATGTACAGTACAGTACAGCAACTATGTATAAGGTTGAATGAAATCATATGTATTTGTACATTTGTGAAACCACTACCCAGATTTAAAAATACACAATATTAACAATACTCTACAAGAGAACTTCTTGCCTCTTCCCAATCAATAACCTCCAAGTGTAATTATTGTTTGACCTCTATTACAAAACATTATACTTATTTTTGACCTTTAAACAGAAATGAGCTGGACATAGTGGCACAGCCCTGGAATTTTAGTACTTGGAAGGGTTGAAGAGAACAGTTGTGAGTCTGAGGCTAGCCTTGACTATATAGCAAGATTCTGTCTCAAAAAAAAAAAAAAACAAGTTAAATAAATGATAACTAGAAACATACCAGATGTGTTTAGAATTTTTTCTGACTCCTCATGAAACAAGTGGAAGATTACATACGTTGCATATAATAGCACTTCTCATTTCAGGTAGTATTTCATTATATGGCTATACTTGAATCATTTATAAAATCTTATTAATGAATATTTGAATTATTTCTACATTTTGCTACTATGCATGAAGCTACCATACTATTCTAGTAGAAATCTTTTGATGAACACATTTTCATTTTTTTGCATATCACCAGAATAAATAGGCACATAATCTAGAATTTTTAATTTTGCCTTTAAAATTAATTGCCAACCAATTTTCCAGCATGACTCTAACATCAGCAGCTAAATATAAGAATTCAAATTGCTATCTGTCTCACTGATACTTGGTATTGAGAGACTGAAAAAATTTTAGTCATTCTAAGAAGGCTATCTTGTTGGAGCTTAGCTATACATTTTCCTGACTGTCTGAGTTAATTTTCTCATTGCTGAGACAAAATACCTGATACCCAAAGTTAAGGGTGGTAGTGGGGATTTACTTAGCTCACAGTTGTGGCAGTTTCAGTTCATAATTGGTTGGCTCTAAGATAGTGTGAATGACACATGGCAGAGGGCCAGCAGCTCATGGTGGCCAGAGGCAGCAAAAGTGACAAGAGGAGAGCAAGAAAAGGCTCTTTCTACCCCTTGCATAGTGTCCACTCTGCCTTAATTAGAGTGGTGCCAATCCATCCTTTGGACTGATCCAGTAGTCATTCACCCTTAATCCCAGCATCCTCAAGCCCAGAATTTCACTACAACTCATCCCACATAGACTCAGGGAAACCCTATGATCACATGAAGCTTTGGGGAACATCTAGACAGCAACTTAACAATGGTGATTTATAATGCTGATCAATTTTCTATGTTTACAGGTCAACTAGATACCTTCTGTTTGCAGGTCAAGTTGCCATTTTGTAGCTTGTCTTGTCATTGATTTATTTTAGGTTTTTATTTCAGTATGTTTATTGTCAGATGTATACCTTGCTGATAATCTTTTCCTGTCTGTATCTTGACAGTTCAGTCTTTTAATAAATTTTAATGAAATTCAGTTAACATATCCTCTCCTCTCTTTTCTAAAAATCTCATTGATTTTAGCATGCTAAGAAGTTTTGCCTACTCCAAAGCTTCTGAGGATTTTTATCTAAGTTTCTTCCGGAAATTTTGTTGTTTTATGTCTTATATTTAAGTCTGAGACCTAAATTAAGACATTTCCTTTTTATTTTATTGTTTTATTTATTTTTGATATCAGGAATTGAATTTAGGACCTTGTGCTTGTCAGGTAGGCCCTTGTGCCACCGAGTTATACTCCCAGACTTCTTAAAAAATACATTTTAAAGAGAAACAACATTAAAAACAATGACCCAAAATTTCAAAACAAAATTGTAGGAAAGTGACAGTGGTTAGTACTTTGACTATTATCTTCAAAGTAGCTGCTCAGGTTAAGAAATATAGGCATAAAAAAAGAAACATAGGCATGAAAAATTGATCAAATGATATAAGCACATAGCTTTCTTTTTTAATTTTATTTTATTGAACAAAGAGCAATGAAACAGTTTCAAATCAAATTAGTAGGACAGATTCAACAATTAATACATTATATGTTGTTTTCATAGTGGCTTTTTGTTGTACAAGGTGCATACATGATACTCTATCTACAAACACTATTAGAGCAGATGCCTCTAATCAATGAATTAAGAGAATGTAGCTGCATACCTATTTTTTTCTAAAGCTGAATTATAGTACAGTTTCAATAATTAATACTTTTTACATTGTTGTCTTCCTTGTGGTTATCCATAGTACAAGAAGCAGACAGGCTATCCTGTCCACACACTATTAGTGCAAATCTTTCTTCTCATAGAATCACACAAAAGTACTGCGTATTTACCCTAACTGTACTGTTTATACAAACACAGAATGGTTCTTCCTTTGCATCCCATTTTTTTTGTTTAGTCCTGCCAAAAATGGGTATTCTATTGTCATTCAATTATTATAGGTGCTTGAATACAGCAAAACAATCCAACACAGTCCAGCAGCCCACAATAATAGTGAGTTATCCAAAGAAGTTGTTGACTACAGCCATTTACAGCTCAGCTTATTATTATGGCCTTATTTTATATTCCTTGTTTTTATACTTTTCTGCTGGATGGTTAAGACTGAGATAAAACAAGACCT
Source organism: Ctenomys sociabilis (assembly GCA_004027165.1). NCBI lineage: Eukaryota > Metazoa > Chordata > Mammalia > Rodentia > Ctenomyidae > Ctenomys > Ctenomys sociabilis. The sequence continues at coordinate 3,277 of PVKA01000230.1, forward strand.
ACATAACCAAAAATGTAACATTTATATCTGATGATGTCAGTCAAGGCCCCTCAAGGTTTACCCTATAACTCTGCACCTCACTCTGTAGATCTGTTGTCAGCGTCAGCCATGTTGATGAGTCAAGGCCATTTCTCTCCGTGTGACTCTCCTTAGGCACACTATAGATCATCAATCCCATTCTTCCATAGCTCCATAATCTCCTTGATCAGAAAATTTGGTGCACAACTGAGTTTCATGATGTTACAGTACAGGTTCTCCTATGTCCTGAGTCTTTACTGACCTTGAAAGGGTAGGGCCAAAATGTTGACTGACCTTGCAGCCCTTCCATTTCTCCAATTTTTGATCTGAAAACTTAGGTTGTTAACCATCCAGATGAGAAGCTGATTATTACCCTGCAATATATGCAGTTCAGTTTACCCTAACTGACTGAATTCTTTTTAGTTGCTGTTATACCTTTCTATTTGTATTTCTTCTTTTGATTTCTTATACTAGGGAGACTATGATATTTGCACATGTGTGCCTGGATTATTCTATACAATGGAGTATTACTCAGCTGTAAAGAATGATAAATTTGAAGCATTTATATTTAAGTGGATGCCACTTGAACATATACTCATAAGTGAAATAAACCAGCACATACTTTTCTTTTTAATGAACTAGTGGAAATAAGTAGTGTAGCTCTGTGTTTTTCCTTTTCCCTATCTTAATTTCTTTTCCATTTGGTATGGTTTCTTCTCATTCCCCAATATCTATTGTACATTTTAAAACCTTGTGTTATTTCTTTTCCTGTATGGTACAATGTGGAGGGAGTCAGTTTCATTTTATTCTATATTAGTGTTGCATTGATCTACTATTATTTATTAAAAATATTACTTCTATTGCTGAAGGTATTGCTATTATTATTAAAAGCAATACTATTTTTTTATGTACTGACTGGTAACAGCATCTTTCCTCCAAATCATGTCATAATATTTGCATGAATCGATTCCTATACTCTGTTAAACTTTGTTATTTATATTAGTATAGTTGAAACTAGGTCCCTGTACTTTGCAAGATATTTTAAACTAGCTGAGGACAGTGAGGCTTGCTTGCCTGAAACCTCAGCACTCAAAAGGCTGAGGAAAGAAGGTTGATGTGAATTTTAAGCCTGGGCTACATAGTGAGTTCAATACCATCCTAGACTGTATAGTGAGACCCTATTTCTATTTAAAAAAAGAGAAAAAAATTGAGATATTTTAAGTTATTCCGTGTCTTTGTATTTAAAATTACCATTTTGTAAGTTACAAATCATAATTTACAAGCTGTAAAATTAAGTTACCAATTTATTTGACCCCGAAGTATAATTTAATTAGACAGATTGTCTGAGGGCAAATTTCCCATCTTAACACTTCCCTATTTTATTCCATAAATACAGTATATCACTCTATTTATTTGACATTCTTTGATTTATCTCAGCCATGTCTTATACTTTTCATTGCAAATATCTTAAGTGCTACTCTTGTTTAACCTCCCAGATATCTCTAAGAAATAGAAACTATTCTCCCTATTCTTAGAGAATAAATTATTTTTCCAGAATTATGTAAAAGAGAGGTGGAAGAATAACTGCACAAATGAGGTGTAAAATGCAGAGATATGTTCTTTATAAATTGTGCAGTATTCCCCAAATGTCATTTAAAAATTATGATTATATTTTCTTTGGCAGATAAACCCAATGCAGCTATGTGAATATTCAGAACCTTGAATCTCTTGCAAATTTGAACTTAATGTCCTGGGCTTGGTTGATTATATCTTATGTATCTCTTTAAATTCTTTCTTCTGAATAAAATTTTTTAAAAATTTATTTATTGCAGGGACTACAGGGTCTCACTACATAGATTAGAATCATAGTGATCCTCCATCTGTCAGCCTCCCACGTGCTGGGGTTACAGGTGTGCACCACCACAGCCAGGCTCAGTGTGTCCCGGGGATGGGGCCGGCACCGCTCGCAGTGGGTAGAACCTGAGTCCTTATGCTCTGCCTAACCAAGTGCTTTAGTCTGCTGAGCAGACTAAAGACCAGATAGGTCAGCCCCAAAATCATAAGATTTTAAATATAGGAAAGATGTTTTCAAGAAAATCACAGCATAAATATTACAAATGAAAATTTACCTTGATAGACATAAAATGTAGAAATGAAAATTGTAGAGACTTTCACAATTCATATTTAAAAATAGAAAAATGTTGACCAGGAATGTTTTGTATATAGATTTATAAATACTAACCAGTCTATGGATAATGGGGATTTTGGAAGAAAGACCAGAGTAAAAGAAATAAGAGAAGAGAAATTGCCCAAGAAGCAAAAGAAAAGCATTTCCATCATCTTGGTGGAAGCGAGGGAGCCCATTTTGTCACATAAAGCTTTATACAAAATTACTAAACTTTGAGGGGAAATCTATACCAGGATATAACTTCACCAAATTGAAAAAATTAAAAACCTGTATGCATCAAAGACAGAGTAAGCATGAAAAAGAAAAGAAAAGGCCCCGTTCTTAGCAGTGGTGGACTAATATCTTTTCCCTCTTGCTGATAACAAGAAAATCTAGAATGCTATACTCAAAGTAATTATAGAGCTTGTAAGTGAGTGACAATATGTGGGGCTAAGATCCTGGAGGAAAGGAAAGAGAGGACAAGACCACAGCTTTCTGTATCATTGCTCCTCAGGACAGCTATCAAAAGAGCGTAACTGAGACAACTGAAAAGCTGAGTTCCAGACCTCTGGGACTACGGGGTGGTCAAAACTGGAGGTAAGAGCTTATCCTAGCAGAAGGGTCGATGCTCAGAGGTGCAGCTCTTACCCTGCGTGTAACCTTGAAGTAGAAACAGCTTCTGCGGGAGCCGGTTTTAAATAATCTACGTATCTGATAGCAGCAGATGATCTGAATTGATAGTCAAGCGGTCCCTGAGAAGCAAACATAAACCACTTCTGAGGGACAATAGCACCATACGGAAGCTCAACTACTGCTGTACCTTCTCATTATCAGTGTCCAGCACTTAGTCAAATATAACCAGGCAAATGAGAACCAAGAGACAATAAAACCACACAGGAAAAATAAATCCATGGGAAATTTAGGTAATGGGATGTACTGGGTTCACATTAAAATTGAGAGGAGACCAGAACAGATTGGAATTTGGTGAGCCTTTATTAACCGGCCCAGTGGCTGGCTAGCAAACTCCACGCAGGGACGTGCCAACCAGCCCGGAAACAGAGTTAAGCACAGTATTTTACAGTGAGAAAGCCACATCCTTGTTGACACAGCTGCAAGCTGTTTAGGACTAGGAGGTTTTCACAGCTTTTAGTGATAAGCCCCAGATGGGGCCTGTTAAGCAAGCTGTTTTTACAAGATACAATGGTTAGGGTGGAAACACATATTTTCAGAGTAGATCACAGGAAGCCATGTTAGTGAGGACACAAGGTTCCTCTAGGAATTTCCCACAGTGATGGCACAAAATTCAGTTAATCCAGTACAAGGGATAATGGTGAAGCCATAATGCACTTTAAAATAGTTGTGACAATTTCTTTGTTGAGGGAAGTAAAAATCCTAGACTGTGGACATTGAATGAGAGCTAAAAACTATTTAAACATTAAACCAAAATACTAGGATTGAAAAACACAACTTTAATTAAAACTGTGAATGAATTTAGATAGTTGAACTGAAAACTAAATGAGACAGCTCAAAAGAAAACAGGCATGAATAAAGAGAAAATAATGAAACAGCAGAATGATTTAGTGTAACACACATTATGGTGTAATTAAAATCCAAAGAAGAAAACTGGGAGGACAGAAATATAGATATTTGATCTGGGACTGATAATTTTCCAGAACTAATCTTGAGTCACAGAATGGGAAGTATTACAAACTTTAATCTAGAAAAATAAAGCAAGAGTTACACAGAAGCACTTCAAAATAAATTTGCCAAAAGTGAATGACAATGAAATTTGGGGTAAAAAAATCAAGGTACATCCTAATGAAGGAAAACAATGAGGGAAGAAAAGAATTGAGAGGTCTAAAGTGAAGATCAAAAACTTTTGTCATGAAAAACATGAGCAAAACCAGAATGCAAATGAGAAATTAGAAATACATATTTGAACATATATGATAAACATATTAGTCCTTGCATATAAAGAAGTATTTCAAACCACATGAATTGAAAACACTCAAGAAGCTTATAAATATTCAAGTTTACCAGAAAAAATGCAAATTAAAACAGCACTTCATTTTTATCTACTAGATCTATAATAAAAATAATGATAAACAATTTGGACAAGAACACGGGGAAGTAAAACTCATTTCTGACCAAGTCTATAAATTCAGACTAATCTAGACTATGAAAATCTGGAAAAGTGACACAAATTTTTTTTCTTATTTTTTATTTTATTTTTATTTATTTATTTTTTGCAGTACTGGGGATTAAACTCAGGACCTTGTTCTTTCCAGGAAAGCACTTATTCTACTGAACTGTCTTCCCAGATCTGAAGAATGCTTTTTTGTACCACTTTTTCTCCTCTGTCTAATTGTTTGCCCCATTTGGTGGGTTCTTTCCATTCTTATTCATGGAGTTCTGGTCATTATGATCTCTTTCTAGAATATCATTTAGTAGTCTGTGTAGGCTTGGCTTTGTCATCATGAAATTCTTTAGATATTCTTTGTCATGGAAGTATTTCACTTCTCCATTATATTTGAGAGTTGCTCAGGGTATACCAGTCTGACTTGGAGTTTGTTTTCTTGCAAGACCTATAGTACTTTACTCCATGCTCTTCTTGACTTGATGGTTTGTAAAGAGAAATCATTATTCTGATGGTTTTTCCTTTAAATGTGGTCTGTTTCTTTTCACTAGTGGCTTTCAGTACACTGTTCCTGTGCTGAATTTCTGGGATTCACAATTTTTAAATATTTTTTAGCTTTTCTCATTAAATTTTTTTTAAAAAAATTTCTTTTATTTTTAAAGTGTACAAAATAGTATTAAAATAGAGGAATTACAAGTGATATAGAATTTCACTTAACAAAATAGTATGAATTTCACAGTATTTGCTACAATGTGTAGTGTTGTCATCCAACCAGTTGTTCATATTACCAGATAATATGCATAAAAATTTGAAGAAAAACAAAGAAAGAGAAAGAAATATATGAAAATTAAGAAAAAAAAAGGACAGACAATTGAAAAAAGCTGACAAAACATATTAAGCTTTAAATGCTCTTTTCCATAGACTGGCACAGATCCACAGTACAGTTGTCCAAACCATCATATTTACATATATATATATATATATATATATATATATATATATATATATACACACACACTCCCTCTCCTGTCCTTCTCAACTCAGTAATTCCTTCCTTTTCAATAGATGCATTCCCTTTTCCTAGTACTACTGAACCCTTCAGATTCCATTTTCCTCTTTCAGGTTCTCACACTAAGGGGATAATACAATGTTTGTATATGTGGCTCTGATTTATTTCACTTAAGAGTATGTTCTCTAGTTGCATCCATTTACCAACAAAAGACTCAAATTTATCATGTTTTATAGGTGAATGATACTTCCTTGTGTAAAAAATACTGCATCTTCTTTATCCATTCTTCAGGTGATGGGCACCTGGGTTGTCTAAGATTTAGCTATGACAAATTGCACTGCAATAAATATGGGTGCGCATATATCACTGTGGTGTGAGGTTTTCAGTTCTTTTGGAAAAATACCCACGAGGGGAATAGCTGGGTATTTTTCCAAAATTTGAATGGGATCTTGAATCCTAGCTTTTTAAGGAATCTCTATACTGATTCCCATAATGGTTGTACCAGTCTTCTCTCCCACCAGCTGCGGAGAAGGGCTCCTTTTTCTCCTCACAGACTCTCCAGCATTTGTTATTGGCTGACTTCTTGATGTTAGCCATTATTTCTTTGGTGATTTAGAATCTCAGTGTTGCTTTAATTTTCAATTCCCAAACGGCCAGTGATGTTGAACAGTTTTTCATGTTTATTTGCCATTTGGATTTCTTCCTCTGAGAACGATATAATCGCAGATGCCCATTTTGGGATTGAGCCTTTGAATTTTGGTAGCTTGATTTTTTAAAATTCCTTATATGTTCTAGCCTTTATTGGAAGGACAGTCAACTATAACTTTTTCACAGTTTGTGGGTTTTCTTTTTAACTCCGTCGGAGATTTCCTTTGAAGTGCAGAAACCTTTCAAAAAGGTGAAATCTCTCATCAACTTTTTCAGACTTTTATCTGAAGGAAATGTTTAGAAAAATATGGAGAGATATGCACAAGATCCTAAGTGCAACATTTAAAAGAATAACAACAAAATTTTCAATAATATTAGTATTCAACTTGGGTTGTTGATAATATATCTCTTAAATTTTTATGGTATTTTCATAATTCCAAATTAAACTAATGCTACAATGAAGTGCTATTTAAAGTTTCCAGGAAGAACAGTAAGCAATTATGTGATTATCGTTTCTTTTATGTGTCTAAACTCTACTATAGACTGTACATTTACATTTTAATTTAATTATGTCTTCATATACCAGTATTCATTGATTTTCAACTTATTGAATACCTCTTTTTTTTTTCGCAAAAATTCTGTGTTTTCTTTTTCTTTTTTTAATTTATTTTGTATTTTATTGAAGTACAAATATCAATCAGACAGTTTTAAGACACCTTAACAAGACAGATTCAATAAATTAATACATTGCAAACTGTTTTCATACTGTTTTGGTATCATACAAGGTGCATACATGATATTATACTTACAGACATTATTATAGCAGATGTCTCTTACCAGTAAATTAAGAGTGTAGCTGTTTACTTATCTTATTTTTTATACCTGAATTATATCAAAAATTCAATAATTATTTACCTAGTGGATGACCATAGTACTAGAAGCCAACATAATATCCTGTCCAACCACCATTAGTGCAGATCTTGCCTTTCATAGAATTATGTAGAAGCACAGCGTTATCTATCCCAACTGTACTGTCTATACACACACATCATGATTTTTTCTTTCTATACCCCTTCCTTTGTCTACACCTGTCAAAGGTGGGCACTCCATTGTCATTCAACTAACTTAGGTGCTTGAACTCGATAACACAATCCAACACAGTCCAGCATTCCACAACAATAGTGAGTTATCTGAAG
>PVKA01000230.1:10551-50126 GCA_004027165.1 Ctenomys sociabilis
ATGAAAATTTTCTTTCTTTCTTTTTTTTTTTTTTTGAAAATTTTCTCATAAATAGAAGATCACATATGCTATGCTGGACAATGCCATAAGAGACAGCAAGTATTGCCAGATCTCTTATGCTGAATAAGATTTTCAAAACTAAAGTTAGGATTGGACAAATTATAAGTCTGGAAGAACTGTTATCCCTTAGTCCCTATCATATATTATGATTAAGAAAATAAATATTTCATAGTAAGAAATAGACAAAATGCTGGCATTTCATAATGCGTTTTGTAATGATACCATTTAAATACATTTATAAAGGTCAACATTATAAACCAAAGTTACAAAAGCAAAAAATTGTCTTATGGATAATTACAGTCAAAATGTTTAATAATAATTTAAAATTTTAGGTGAAAAGATGGCTTAGATTACAACTTTAATACTAAAGTAGAATATAATTATTTATACTAATGATTTTTATTACTCTGCCAGTAAGAATAAACAAAAAAGTGAAACCATTATTTCATTTGGTGTGATATTTCTTTTCCCCTCCAAAAGCTGTTATTAAATTAAGGGTACACACCCCAATCAAGCTTATCTTATAAATGTGAAATAATAGCATAGGGATAAATAATCTAAAATTCTTGAAATTATAATAACAAACTATTATGCTTATTTCTGAAAATCACTTACATGTTACTTTCCTTTGCTGCACGAGACATGTTGGCTTTATACGTTCCCTATGTAAAAGTAAATTCCAGAAAAAGACTAACATACAATTTCGGAAGTTTTATAACCTAATAATTTTGTACAAAGCTAAGCTTCCTTTTCTCATGTGTCAGCAATACAAAGACAGTCTCAGTTATTAGAGACTCGCAAAATGTCCTGCTAATGAATATTTCCGTTCAAAAATTACTGTAAGAACTGCTCCACATGTGTTCATAATTGGGAAAATGAAAACCTCAAGGTCAGAGAGGTTAGAGCATAAACGAAGGAGCAGTGACTATACAAGCCAGTTAAAATAGAAACATCTTATATAGCACATAAAAATTGCTGTTCACAATACATAGTGTCATGAAAAATGCAAATGGTTATCAAAAGACAGTATAAAGAATGTAGAGTAGAAGCAACCCAACAACAAATGAACAGAAAAACTTGGATTACTGTAACAAGGATTTAGAAGTTGTTGATTAATAGATAAAATGGGGAAAATGATATCAAATAAGAGAGATACAAAATTACAGTTGAAGTTTTCACTTTAATTTTAAGGAAATAGAAATTTGCACAGTGCTTTTGAAAAACTTACGGAAATCCAATGACATAACTAGGAACATATTGTCTGATATCTACACTTTGAAAATCATAAATCATAGCAAAACGATAACCTATCAAGGAACAGAACAAATGATAAAATACTGTATTTAAAAAATATTTAAAAAATCCTTTATTTATTTATTGGTGCAGGGTCTTGCTACGCAGCTCAGATATGTACTGTCCTCTTGTCTCTGCCTCCCCAGCACTGGAATTGCAGACATGTGCCACCATACCTGGTTTTGGTGGCTAGCTCATGGCACTCAGGTTCCCAGGGCCAGCATGGTGTGTAGTAATGGGGATCAAACTCAGGACATTGCACTTGCCAGGCAGGTTCTTAGACCACTGAACTACTTCCTGAGCCTGAAAAACAGGCTTTCTAAAAGTTCACAGTGTCACAAAGGAATTGACTAAATATGAAATTTATCAAAATAAATGTAAATTATAGTCATCCCTCTATGAATTCATTGAATTGAATTTATAAAAAGCCAACTGATGTACTATTTATGAGAGACTTATTTAAAGAAAAGCAGCAATAACATATGCAAACATGACCAAACTATTTTATGCAGTTGTGCCTATAAGAAAGCAGGGAGCAAGATTAGTATCAGACAAAACAAAATTTCACAGTTTTACAAAAAAATATTTAATGATTGTTTTCAAGGATATAATTCTTTTTTTTTTTTCGAAACTGGGGATTGAACTCAGGCCCTTGGGCTTCCCAGGGAAGCACTTACTCTATGGAGCTAACTCCTCAGCCCCTCAAGGATATAATTCTTAGCAACGCTGAAATTGTCATAAACCTTTATGTGTCAAATAACATTACCTTGGCTTATATAAAAGAAACGTTAAAAGTGTAAGAAAAAGCAAAACTACAACAGACATAAAAGTTTTTGTCATTATTTTTGAGTTTGTTTTTTTTTAACACACAGCCAAATAATATATAGGTTATAATTAAAGGATATAATTAAATCATATATGTTTTCATTCTAAATTTTTTTATCGATGAGCTCCATTTTGGCAGATTCACAACATGCGTATAACACAGGGCAAGCATTTCCACCCCAATTCTTCTTGCTCCACCTTCCCCTCCATAAAACACATTTCACTCATCTTCCCTCACTACCCCCCATTATGAGTAAGATGCGTGTTAAAGTGCTCACACTATGTTTCAGTTAGCGTGCTCCAGAGAAAGCTGCCATCACATTTTATAAAAGAACAAGGATGATCTCTCTTAATATTTAATGAATCACATATGAAGCTAGGGAAAAGAACCACGAATTCTGAAATTTGACCACAATCTCTAACCAAATTACAGTGAACTCGGAGTCATTAGTCAGTAGGCAGAGTCTTTGCCAGCTGTCATAAAGGCGTCTATTCTTTCACACTATTTTGGATGACTAAAGAGAAAACAATGAAAATAAAAAAAGTGTTGGCCAGGGAGAATTGGAGAAATTATTGGCCGACTGTAAAAAAGAGGTGGCCACTGGAACAGAGTTTGACAGTCTCCTCATAATGTTAAACAGAATTACACTGCAACAACAACCAAAGAACAGAACAAGGTGTGTGCACAGATAACTTGAATACATGGCATTGTTCATGATACCAAAAGTGAAAGCAATTCAGATGTCCATCAGCTGATGAATAAATAAATACGGGAAGCCCATAGAATGTGATAACACTCTTGCTGCAAGAAGAGACGAAGGAGAGACTATGAATAGCAGGACTTCTTTTTGAGCGATGAAAATGTTCCAGAATTAGATAGATAATATATTCTTCTCTGGATATACTAAAAATCAGAAAATTGTATACTTTAAAGTATTGAATTTTATGCTCCGTGAATTATGTAAATCAACCTGTTCTAAAGATGGGGAACTAGAAATTAATCATGATATTTAAAAAATCATAACAAATTTAAATGCCCTTTCTCAATTTTGGGGTGATAGAAAATATCTGAAGGTTGAATCTTAAATTAGTTTCCTAAAATTAGAGTATTACATATAAAATGTAAGCAATAAAGCCAAACCTGTACTTAAAAGGAAAATTCATAGTATTAAACAATTTACTACTAAATAGGTAATGAATTTTAAGAAGTATCCAATGGAAAAAAATAAAGAAATCTGAAATCAGAAAAGTAAAAGTGTAGACCTGACAAATAAATTTGATCACCTGGTGTAAAGAGTAAATAAAATCTGAAAGGTAAAATAGATAGTGGGAAAGGGCAAGAATTTGTTCCAAGGACAGGTGGGGAAAAAAGATATAGTTAGGTATATATGCAGGACAGTTTGGATAATTGTACTGCCAATTTCTACCGGTCTTTTGAAAGACGAAGTTAATGCTTAAGTTTTTTCATTCTTTTTTTTTTCTTCTTAATTTCATATAACTTTTTTGTTGTTTGTTTTAAACCAGTTTTGCACGTTTACATCTGACTACCTGAACAACTAATTTGAAGATAACAGCATGCAGTACAGCAACCATTGTTGAATTCCTATTACTTTGTTTAGTGAAATTTTGTATCATTTGTAATGCTGTGTTTTTTTATTATTATTTACTATTTTTTACTTACTATTTTATATTCCTTAGGTCCTTTTTTTTTTTTTTGATCCAGTACTGGGACTGAAACTCTGGACCTATTTTGTATTCTTTTAAAAAATTAAAATATTAATAAAACAGTCATTTAAGAAGCAGTAACATTTCAGGATACCAAGGTAATAACACCTTTTATGTGAGTTAGTGAAGTGAACTGCTGTAGTGAGTCACTTTTTAACAACTGCCTTTATGGCAAATAAAAATGGGGATTTATCTGATTTCTCTACAGTCATGACAAAAGAGAAACACAGGAACGATCTATCGTACCGTTCCTTCTCTTAAGCACAGACAGGTTACATGACTAATGTCACGTGTCAGTGCCAGAGATGGCATGAGACCGACGTAGCTCCATGCCATCTGGTGGAATCTTAAGTGGTTTCGAAGCTTTGCAGAAGCGCATGGGCAGGTAGCTTTGGAAACCTGAAGAACACTGAGCTCCTCTTCCTGAGAACAAAGCCACCTCACCCCTCTGGTACATTAGAGAACTCCGGCTTCCCTTGCGTGCCTTTCACTACAGAAAGACAGGCGGTAGCGCAGTGTGACCTTTCAGCTCAGGCCCAGGGAAGCGCTTATTCCCCTGAGCCCTCTCCCAGCCCAGGCACACTTCATCTTTCTCATCTCTTTAAGATTTGCAGAGGTACTCAAACAAGTTTGCTTAAGTTGGTTGGGTAGTGTTTCTCAGTGTTTCTACTCAAAATTAAAATAGAAATTTAAAGCTGTTCATTTAAAAGAGCAAGACCCTTGCATATTAATACAAGTAATATGCTATCCCTAAAAACATAACTACTTTCCTAGGCAAAAATGATAACTTTAAAAAGTTCTGTAGCTCTCTTCGGTGGAAGGCAACTAGATCCTTATAGCTACCTGGCTCAGCTTCACCTATTGTTTTAATACAGGCCATGAAGGTCTTGGAAAACTCCAGGGCGCAACCATGAGAGAATAAGAATCAAAAGACAACATTTTGGTAGAAAGAGAATCTTGGCTTTGTAAGACCATTGGAAGGGTTTAGCCCTCTTCGAGCTTCCCGAAAAGCACTTTGAAAACTGCTTCTTAACTTCGAGAGACATTAAGCCTTAGAGTTGTTGGTAGACATTAAAAAGGGGGAAGAAGCAAGCATATTCAAAGATTTTTGGGAAAATATGTTTCTATAAGACTTCGTGTTCAAACGCAATAGGAGAAAAGCCAGCGCAGAAAGATGGAGGAGCTGCTGCAGTTCCAGGAGGTGGCCATTGGATGGCACTGCAGTCCCACTCCAGGCAACCTGAGCTGCTGCGTCAAGAAGCGGCTCCTCGCCTGGGTTGTCTCCGCTTTCTGGACCCTGGAAAGTTGGAGGACTTAAAGACTTTCTCTCTGTTTCTATTTTCAAAGTAATGATTATAGGCTGACACAGACGGCAATATAAATTTATTTCTTGTTAATCCAACAGGCACCTTCCATTTTGCCCCAATTGGGGGCTTTCAAGTTATCATCAGTTTAGTTCAGAATGCAGAGATTACAGACTCCCAGACCTCAGCGAGCTTCCTGAAAATGCAAATAAGGGTGAGAGAAACAAAAATGTTCTCAGCTAATATCCCCAATTTTGGCTGCGCTGATTCATCCTTACAAGAGTCCAAAGTTCATCGGATTACCGGGATGTGGTACCAAAGCTGTCACTGGGGACCAACAGTGCAAGGTGCGAAGGGTCCCTTTCAGTACCAAAAGGAAGAAGCCATCGGGAAGGAGCTTGATAGAAGTGTGGGCGAAACACCGCCTGGTCCACAGTGAAGCACTTCGCACCACCGCCTTCGGCTGTGGCATCTCTTCATTGCTTAGCTGTGGCTGTGGCCGTGGCCAGAACAGTGGCATTCAGGGGAAACCACATGGCGGATGCAAAGGTCTGAAGATCAGTTCTGAGACATTTTGGCTACCAAGAGTCCACTCTGCTGGGCTGGAGCATAACATTTGAGCAATGCCCAGGCAGTGTGGGTTGGCTGGGTGAGCAGAGGCAGGGGTCAAGGAATTCTAGGCAGACTGAAGAATCGGGGCTTTCCCTTGGGGTGATAGAGAGACGCTGAGGTGTTTTAAGCAGATGCCTTGGTGTTTGCCATATCCTAAAAATGTAAGTGTTGCAGTGTGGATTTGCCAACAGGGGGGTGGCCAGCAGCCACTAAAAGGCTGTTGTGTGAATACAACAGCTAAAGCTAGCTGTTGATACTAATTGATTTAATGCTTTTAACTGCCCTGTGCACTGGAAAAGATTTCCTCTTTCTCTACAAATAGAAAGACTGAGGCATGAGCAGTTAGGCATTTCTTCAGCATTGCATAGGCTTCAAGTGGCACGTCCAGGGTCTGGCCCCAGATAGTCTGCACCCAGGGGCTACTTAGCTATTTCATTAAGCTCCCTCATTAATAAAAGAAGAAATTTGGCCTGAAGTAATTTAGCGACCAGGATACACATCAACTGGGCCCTGTGAGATTTTAAAGGAGAGCCTGTTAAGTGAGTAGGAAGGAGAGAGAGAGAGACAGAGTCAGAGAGAGAGAGACAGAGAGAGACAGAGAGAGACAGAGAGACAGAAAAAGGAAAAGAAACTTTAAGAAGAACATTCAGAGGACTTGAACTGAAGCTGGGGTGGGGAGAAGCATGGGCAGGCACTTCAAATGAGATCACCTGTCTGTAGAGTCTGGAGGGGGCCAGTCCAGGGTTTAAGGACCAGGTGGCAGCAAGTAGAACTGGACAGGTAGCAAGAGGCCAGGTGGTGATGGGGCCATATGTTCCCTTTGCAGAAACTTATACTTGTGCCTATTGAGCTTCAGTTGCTAAGGTTTGATGCATTGTTTGACACGTGTCATAGTCACTTAAGAGGCTCCTCTCTATCCTAAATATTAGCCAAACATCTCAGGTTCTGCCATGCAGGAGTTTGATTAAAACATCATCATTCATCTTATGGTTTAAAATACTGACTCGGGACAGAAGTCAGGACGGAGTCCTTGAGCAAATGGTGCATACCATTGTCTGTGGCTCACCAATGGAGATACAGTCACCTCCCCAAATATTGCCTCACTCACAGGTCTTCATCTTGTTCATGGGGACAGTGAGAAGACAGACACTGCACTGAGGTAAGAGACTCCCTGTGCATAGCTCTCTCTTGATCAATCTCATGGCCATGTGAGATAAAGCAGAGAGAGGTCATTCTGGGGTGACAGCCTCATCAACCCTAAGCCCACATTAATTTCTTGTGGTTATCCCTTTGTCCATGAAAGTCCTTCATTTCAAAGCCCACTCTAGACCTTAAGCTGCCCCAAAAGCCAATGTTCCATGGCAGCAGACTTGTTCTCCTTTTTGGAAAACCAGACTAATATGCTCTTTTTAAGAGCCTCAACCAACCTCCCAGGTATGAGGTTCAGTATGAGACTTCTCACCAGCCCCAGCAGGAACTCGCTTGGTTCTAGGAAGGCTAAGCTCTCAGGGCCTGCTCCCTCTCATGCTTCCCTCCTCTGCTACTCTGCAGCCCTTCAGGGAGGTTTCTGGGACACACCACCCACTGAGGGATTGTTTCTAATGCTCCATGGCCATCACTGAAGGGGACCGAAGCTGCCCTGCACGGGGCTTCCTCCTCCTCCTCCCCCCCTTACAACAAAGTCTTATTTCAAGTTCCAGTCCGTTCTTCATGTTCTAAAAAGTCAAATAGTTGCAAACTTCATTCTGAAAACTAACAGAGCACAGATCGTCTCATCCCTTTGTTCTGACTTCCAGTAGCAACTGCTTCTGGGGGCTTTTCCAAAGCATTTGCCTCCATATCACCAAACACCATGTTTCTACTACAAGCTTCTTAATTTCCCATTCTTAGGAGTTATCTATTAAATTCTCACTATGAAAGATGAAGATTCAGCTCTCTTTAGCACCTCCCTCACCCACCTCCACCATTTCCCTCTTCCCTAGCCTCCCATGAGACTTGTATCATCGTTTTTACGATGACTGTATTCACAGCATGCCCATGTAGTAAAACATGATTGCATGTCCTTTCTTGTACAACTTTCAATTTTCCCCAGAGTTCATAATTGTCTTGATTCTTCATTTTTGTAGTTTTCTCTTCTCCTACCATTAATTTTTACCTATCCGTTCTTTACAAATCCATGGATATGGATTTCCTCTTGATGTGCTCACGCACATCAAATAGCGGGTCAGTCGAACTTTCTTGGAGACCTCCTTGGTGCTCCGATCCCCTTTGTCCTTCCTCTCCAATCTTTGCTACGCCTGCTCTGGGCCTGCTGAGCAGCTCTCTTCCTGAGCGTTTGCCTCAGCGTTCTAGAACTCTCTTTCTCTCTTCAGTGCAAATCATCTTATTTCTTGATTCTAAGGTCTCCTTATTTTTCATTATTATATATCTTTTCTAGGCCACATCCTGCAAAACCATGTGTTGGAGGTAAATTTTCTCTCAAATTTGCCAGCCTGAACAGGGACTTTAAGCGCTGTGAACAGTTTGGTCATGTGTAGAGTCTTAGACTGGAAATCATCTTCCCTCGTAAGCAAAAGCCCTGCTCCATTTCTTGTAGCTTCCAGTGTTATTGGCTGTGGATTAGTGATAAGGGAAGGAAGGAAAACTAAGTGGCCTGAGGCCATTTTGTTTTATTCGTGAAACCATGTAGGGCGTCCTGTCCCTGGTGAGAGTTTACTGTTCTGCTTTGCTGTAAGTGTGCATTTTTTTCATGGTACTGGCTACATTGTATACCTTTATAAGCTAGAAGTTAATTCTTTCAGTTCTGAAAAATTTTCTTGAAATATTTAACTTCTGCCTTTGCATTCTCCTTTTTGAGAAACCAGAAGTATTCCCTGACTATTTAATTTCAGAGATTTCTCTCCCTTTCCCATCTCTTTGCATTCTATAAGAGATTTCTTCTAGATATCGTTCAAATAGGTGTTATGTTTTCCTGGTTTTTTTTTTTTCAGAGAGATTTTTGATTTGTGCTCCTCTGAATGTTCCCCTTCTTTGAAGAGTATATTGCTTTCATTTCATCAATAAAATTCTTCTTCCCTTTCTTCTCCTTTTCTCTTATTTCACTGAAGAGAAAGGCTTGTAGTAATATTTTCTGGACAGAATCTCATGTTTATATTTTCTTACTCTCCTGTTATCTTATTTTGAAATTGCTTTATTTTTCCTTCTTTTTATAATAAAAATTGTTCTTCTAAAGATACTGACAATTGATAATTTACATCTCCCCAAATTGTCTTGATTTTCTGAATCCCTTTGTTCTTCGATGTGTTTACAAAAGAAACCCTTTCACAAAGGGGCTTTTGATCTGGGTCTTTTTTTTTTTCCAAACACCTGGAGGTTCCAAGCTGCCTTGGGCATCGGAGTGTCTGTCCATACTGCTCAGTGTGGACCGTCAGACTGGGGACAGCCTCGTGGTGAGCTGGTCTGGCTGAATTATTCCACTGCGGGCCCCATTACATCGCTTGATCAGGCAGTTTTGTCAAAAGCAAACAAAAGCTTTGACTCCTGCCCTACAAGGGATGAGCCTGGTGCTAATGTTCTAGTTGCTCAGTACAGAAAGCTCTTCAGATTCTGCCGGCAGAGTTTTCAATGTCCTCCTTGTCAGGACAGCACGTCTGCCCTCACTGACCATGGTGGCCCCAGTCCTCACCTCTTCTCTGGGCCTCCGCCATGGTGGAAGAAAGAGAGCCTTGTACACGGGTGGGAGAGAGAAAGAGGTTTGGAAAGAAGACACCTGGAGGTCTTGTCTCATAAAGAAACTTTGGCTGTTTCTCTGCTTTTAGCTATACTTTCTTCTTCATCATTTGAGGTAAGTTATACCTTTGTGGGCTTCTGCAGAGCAGTCACTTCTACTGCCAGCTCAGATCTCAGCCTTCTCAGTCTTGTTGAATCTGTTATCAAATGTCTACCTGCTTTTCTGCTTCAAAATCGTGTGCTTGGCATTGTTTCTTTCCCTGCTATTTTTGTCCTTAAAGATGTATTCTTTCTTAGAAAGATTCCTGAGTTGTTTTAGGTAAAATTGAAAAAGATAGTGGAGATGGTGGGTGCTCAGTCCTCCAGCTTGAACAGGAAGCAGATGACTATTTTTCAAGTCCTCATATGGCATGGTCTGTTAGGACCTTCCCAGGGTACACTCCTACCTAAGAGATCAGCAGCTTCCTTCTTTATGTATGTAAACTTAGTACAAACTCCTTGTCTTGTGTGTACAACATGATTACATAAGAGCCTACAGCAACTTGCTAGATTATAAAGTGCTTGAGTGAAGGAGTCCTGTTATTTTTTAACATCCTCAAGCTCTTACACATGATCAGGCATCTAAATGCCCAGTAAATTAATGCTGAATTGAGCAGAACTGGATGCTGTTTTTTATGAGTGAACTCAACTGCAAGCAAAGGAATGGCCTAGTTGTACTAGTGGGAAGCCCCTAAGCAAGAGCATTTTCCTAGATCCTATTTCACTATTGTTAAGATCCTGAACAAGGGGCAGGGGAGATTGTTTGGCAGTCTAAGTGCCTTCTTGGCAAGTGCAACATTCTGAGTTTAATCCCTGGTGCTGCATGTCATGCTGGCCCCAGAACCCTGGACATATGTGCCAGCCATGGAACCGGGCATGGTGGCACACACCTGCAACCCCAGCTCTGGGGAGGCTGAGACAGGAGGATCACTATGAAAAGTCTAGTTGTGTAGTGGGACACTGTGTATCAACAAAACAACAATATCAACAACACAAAAATATGGTGAACAGCAGGACTAAAGGCCTAACATTTCCTAAGGTGTGTCCTTCAAATCTGGGATACTCAGTGCACTTGTCACATCCTTTGGGATCATGCAGCACAGACTAGAACCAAAAGTGGCCCTGGGGCAGGGGATAGATTGGGTTACTTTTCCAAAGGACTCAATCAAGTAAGAGTCTTGCCCTGGCTCTGAATGATTTTGGGAGCCATCTGTCACATATGGAGGATAGGGACCCATCAAAAGTGAGGGTTTCATCTGCTCAAGCTTCCTTCAGTATTCCTGGGCCCTGGAACACACTCATGGAGCTCACGCTAATTAAGGCCATGCCTCCCCATGCAAAGCCAACCAAGTCCAGTGAGGCTGGGTTGAAGAACTTCCAGAGGCTCTAAGGGCCTACAGCAATGCTAATGGGGACCTTGAGTTCCAGGTCCTCTGCAGGGAAGCCAGCTAACAGTGACAGTGTGTGTCAATGTCTCTGCCCCTTCCCCAAGAGCAAATGGTAAAGAAATACAGCCACACCCATAACCAAGATGCATCTTGAAGCTGCATTAAAATTTGCATCTTTGTGTCTTCCACATAGAGGACATAGGTTGTGGAGCACCAGCCTGGGACCAGAGATTGATCTCTGGAAGGTTAAAGTTATGCATATTTTGAGAAGCCAGCAAGAGAAGCTGGGAAAGGAAGGGTTCCAGGCAGGATGCCTAGGCTCTGAGGCAAGCCTTCCTCAAATTGCAGCTGCAGACTGGCTGTGTGTATCTGATGTGGGAAGCCAAGGGTGGAACACTGTGAGGCTCAACAGAACCAAATACCAACTCTTAGCACTGTTTCTTTCTGCTTAGCTATTCTGGCATCTAAAATGCTGTTTCTTAGGATCTCAGGCTCCCATTTGTAGCTAATGCCTCCTGTGGCGTGACACTTCACTTCAGATGACAGCTCACCATTCACCATGGTAACAATGTTTAGTCAGGACCTGTCCAGGCTGGGAGAAAGAACGTGAAAGAAAATAAATGAAGGAAAAAATATGCCAGTTCTTAGGAGCAGGTAGGGTTATACATCTCTCAGGGGAAATAAACCTGTCAGGAGCCTGTTGGCCTGTTTGGGTCACTGACATGACATTGAATTCAGACACAGAAGAATTGAGGCAGCCCATGCGCCTGAGTGATGGACTGTTTTAACATCTGATATGCACATGCTGATGGAACTAGACTCCCATGGCCAGAACAGCAGCATCAGGGAGAAAAATTGCAGTTTGGGCGTGGACAGGCCCAAATCTGCCTCCTCCCCATTCTTGCTTTTTTTTTTCTTCTTGTAATAGGTTTAAAGAATAAATGCAATTTAGCCAGGGATCTAGATGTTGCTGTGTTACCCTTAAGAAACCCAGAGAATCTTGGAGAAAAAGGTCACACAAGGCCATAAATTTCCCAAGCAGACTGGAAGTCAGTCTGAGCTCTTCTCCTTCCTCAGACTGCTGCTCACCCTTGAGATCATGGAGGGGAACATAGACACAGAACCCAACAATGCTTCACTCTGCCTCTTGTTAGCTGTGACCCTGGCAGGTAAATTAACTTCCCAAGGCCTCAGTTGGGAAGTTCCAAGGAAGACCAGAAACACTTACCTGGTGTGGGGTTTGGAATATCATCAAGTGGCATGCAAAGCTTGGCCCCTAAGTTCCTAGCCATGCTACGAAGGAAGACACTGTTCATTCTACCATGACTCTCCAGGCTAGTGGGCAGCTGGGGTTCCCAGTTGTGATGTTGTACCTTGGGTCAGTCAGGAGGGCTGTTCCCTTGCTACTCTGAGGAGATCATCTGAACTCAGCCAATGAAATAGTTCTTCCAAAACGAGAGAGGGCATAGAAACTCCGTAATAACATCATGAGCATCATAAGGAGAAATAACCGTGAAAGCAATTCATAAATGCTAAAGTTAATTGTAAGTAATATTTTCCAGGAAGGAGTATGGTAGTCCACACAACACAGCCTGGAAGGAACATGGGTTCAAATTCCAGCTCTGCTTGTAAACAATTTCACCCTCAACAAGTTCTTTAACTCTTTGCAGCACTAAAAACTCTCCATCTCTTAAGATATCACCATGGATGCTTTCCTCACAGATGGTTACTAGGATTAAAAGAGGGAAAATATGCAGAAATATCCTCCCCAATACTTTGTGCATAAAAGGTATTCATGATGAGTGTTGACTTTCTTCTTTCCCACTGCTCTTCTTCTGTTACCTACTCACAAATCTCTGATGCATAATTCAGAATCCAGATGTCAGATCAGACAAAAAACACTTAGAGATGACAAAGTCAAGATTAAATAGTATCTTAATTGCTTAGAACACTGAGGCTGAAAAAAATGTGAGGCAAAATGTTACAAGGCTTTGCAGGCAAACTGACATTTTGTTTCAGTCCCCCATTTGTGCTGGAGTGTGTGATGGATTTGTGAGTGTGGGTGTGTGAGAGCATGGCTGATAACTCAGACCTCAGAAGTTTAGAAGCACCACACATCAGTTACTGGAATTTGTGGATCTGTTGAGCTCGAAACAGGTCAGACCATCTCCAGAACCATTTCCATCACATCCCTGAGTGATGATTTTTTTAAAAAAGAATACTGGTACATCAGAGTGTCTCCAGGGACATGGCCAGTGTGGTGGCTTTCTTGAGAAATAATGGAAGGAACTGAGAAATGTTAATTTAGAAGTAGAAAAGTAAGGAAAAAGCAAGTTATTTCTTTAAGGATTATTTTATAAAAGAGAATAGATAGGTAATGTGTCATCCAAGGAAGCAACGTGACTTTGAAGGTTTCATAAAAATTTTGATGCCCCAAAGCTTTTATCCACTCATACATTCATTCACACGCCTAACAAACATTCCTTGAATTGAGGGTGTACTTGGTGTGGGCAACACTACACTGTTAAGTGTCCAACAGTCAACTGGAAGGAGGTGGTCATGGTTTACAGTCTTTGCCACACCCTGTGATGTATGTACTTCTTCTGTAGCCAACTACCAGCCACCTGTGTAAGTACATAACTTGAGGGAGGCATGCCCAGTTGGCTGTCCCAAGCTAGAGCATGCAGGCTGTGGTATACACTTGCTCATGGCCCCTGGGAATGTAGAATTCAGAGGTGTGGATCCAACAAGACCTACAGTTTAGTAGGAAAGCCTTTCCAGTCCAGCTGTGATATAGGAGTACACTCAATTCTGAGAGAGGACCTGCATCTAACTAAAAGGACATGACTAATAGATGCTAAGGATAAAACCAAGTGGAGGTTCATTAAAGGGAAAAGAAACAGAAGCTATAAGTGGGTGAGACCATGAAGGGAGAGAGTAAGCATGAAGTGATCCAAAGGTCTGCTCAATGAAGTTGATTTGGGAAGGGGGGCCCTGGAGCCATGTATTAGCCATGCTGGGGCCTG
Organism: Ctenomys sociabilis; assembly: GCA_004027165.1. NCBI lineage: Eukaryota > Metazoa > Chordata > Mammalia > Rodentia > Ctenomyidae > Ctenomys > Ctenomys sociabilis. The sequence continues at coordinate 24,553 of PVKA01000230.1, forward strand.
CTTTCAAAGGCAGCTAGGGAGGATGTGCTCACAAGATCAGTGACATTGATGTGGCTGGTAAATAGCTCTTATGAGAACCAACTTGCAGCTTTATTAAAAATGCTAATGCCTAGGCTCTGTCCCTACAAATTGATTTTAGAGTGTGGATCTGTGCCTTTGAGTGCACATTTTAAAAATAGCCCCGTGGAGTCTGCTGTAAAATTCAGAGACAGTGTTTTCATCCATTCCCTAAGCAAATATTTACCATGGTCTAGGTATATGCTAGAGATGTGCTAGCACATTCCATGTGCTAGAGATGTGGTGAATGAGACAAACTCGCTGCCATTGTAGATCCTTAAGCAGAAGACAGAGAAAATAAACCAAAGCAATACAGTACTGTGTGAGTTGTGATACAGCCTACAAAGAAACCATAAGATTGGGATAAATGGAAGGTAGGGCAGCATTACTACTTTAGACAAGATAGCTGAAGAACTTCTGAAAAGGTGATCATTTATCTGGGTCATAAAAATATGTGAAAAACTTTGAGTTGTAAAATATAGAATTAAAGCCTACAGTGTTAAAATAGCAGGAATAAAAAGTTGATGCATTTGGTTTTTGACATGAACTAAAGGTTTTTTAGGCATCTGAGAAGAAATGCCCAATAAGCCATTCAATGTGTGCCAGTTAAGGAATCATAAAAAGGCTGGGGCTCAAAATATACTGCTGGAGCTATCAAGATGTGGACAGTGGATGAAGTGATGAGAATATGTGGAGAACAGGAGATGAGAATGGGTCCCAGGGGAAGAACACTCTTGATGCAGGTAAAGGAAGGACCTTAGGGAAGGAAGGAAGAGGCAGCAGAGACTAGGGGAGAAGGAAAGGCAGTGTTGCTAGAACAAAAGACCACTTCCAGGGAGGAGCGGTGCATAGATTCAAGAGCTGCCAAGAAGCTGAGTGAGAAGAAGAGATAACATGTTGAAGATAGTTAGCAACTGGAGGTAATTTTCTATCTTGAGGATACTTTGGGGATGGGGCAGTGGGAACAGAACAAGTAAGAGCATCCATTGAACATGAATAGTGGAGATAGAGTAGAGATAAAACTCTTCATGCCAAAGGCCAATCGGAAAAAAACCCAAGAGTGGTAAAAGAAGGGCATTGGATTCGGTGAGACTGTGCAGAGAAGTGGAAATGCCCATATGGCAGGAGAAAAATGACAGGAAGGGTGACAGAGAGAAGGGAAAGTGATTGAGAAGCTGACAAAGAAGGACCAAGGTCTCTTTCCTGAGACCACGACGAAGCCTGGATATTCATGAACATGGTTCTGAGTAGATTAGGAACATAATGGATTTCCAATCTGAGCACCTTTATTTTATTGTAAGGTGCAAGTTAAAGCTATTCACAAAGACTGGGCAGACAGGTTACCTACCTCAGAGAAGAGAAAAAGTGTGAAAAATTGTCCTTTAAAATAGATGAGGTGATCAGGACTACAGTATCATGTGCAGGCCTAGGCTGTGAAGCTAGACATCCTGCTTTTGAGGGCCACCCATCTGCCCAAGTATGTATCCATCCAACACAACTCAGTGTCCCAGGAGCTGGGTTCAAAGAGCTGTGGAATGGGCTCAATGTGATGTCGAGGTTGCGACCCATGTGTCTGAAGAGAAGGACAAGTTGATTAGCTGTATGAAAGGAGGCCACAAGTGTTTTTGGGAGGCCACAAGTGTTTTGGCTGCCTATGGGCCATAGCTGACTGTTCTGGCTCTTCCTCTGGGGTCCTGGAGCTCATCTGAGGACTGTTTGCTTTATCTGAATCACCTGAAACACCAGCAAGGACCTTAGAGGCTTACATTTTCTCCAGAGCCCTGGGAGACTCTAATGTTCACAAAAGTTTAAAAATGGCTGTTTTCTGAGGCCTAAAATCTCTGATCGGCCTCCTGTTTCATCTCTAATCCCATCAAAATTCTCCTAAATAGCACAATTGTTGACCATTTAGAATTACTGATGCTCCTGTTTGATGCTCTGGAAGTCCTCAGCCCAAGCACTCCAGCAGTGCCTAACTCCCTGAGGAGTGTGCAAATGTCCAAAGCAGACCAGTCCCATGAGGGCAACTCCTTCACCTGGCATCCTCCCTTCAGGAGCCTCTGGTCCTTTGCCTTGTTCCCACCTCCACTGTAGTTTTGCTGGGTAGCTGAGGGGCTCCAACCTCTTGATGCGTGCTTTTCCTCTCACCTACTGACTCCAGCAAACCATCACCGGGAGCTCCTACTGCATCTCACTCCTCCAGAACCCCAGGCTTCCACTTTACTAACTGGAGAGCAGGAATTAAAAATCCAGAATTAATTAGGCAAATATCAGGTGGACATGAGTCAGCACAGCCCTGAGTATTTTAGTCCACTACAAATAGAAACCCTGACAGCAAAGAGGAGCCATTGGCACTGTCAGCAACCCCTGGAATGGTTCTAGGAGCTCCAGATGATATCTTTGCAGCCACCTGCAGGTGCCAGCCAAGACTCTGCAGGTGTTGGTAGGGGGTATGAAACTCCTACCTCTGGGAGAATCCTTAGAAAAATCTGTTCAGCTAATTGGGTGTTGAAAGAAGCAAGCAGGTCAAACTGGAGATTTACACAGACTATAAAACTGGAGACACTGTTCTGGACTAGGAGTGAAGCTGAGGTGAATCTTCTCAGAGGTTTTAGTGTAACCAACATCCTGCCCACCTAGAATGACTTTTACATCTTTTCCTCAGATGTAAGAGGCTGAGTTCCCATCCTGCTAGTCCCTGGGCCATGGGGGGCTATGCAGAGAATGAGAGAAGTGGCTGCCATGTGCTCACAGGAAGCTCTGGCTTACAGGGATGGTTGGGCCATTTCCCCAGAACTCTGTCCTCTTTCCCTTCACCCCTGCCTGCCCCTGAAGACTTATCCCACAGACCAGTCAATGGAGGTCAAAGAAGCACAGCACCTGGGAGGCATGTTCCAAGTCAATTTTTCCATCTACCAATAAGTTTCTTCCACTTACTCATTCCACAAGATTATTGAATATGTAGCAGTTTACTCCCTACTCCTTGTGAGCCTGCCGCTAACTCTGCTCTTGATGATTTTAATGTGTGATAAGCAATAGAACACGCTCACAATGCATTGTGCACAAGGCAGACAGTGATGAAAGTGTGAGGTACAGGCAGGGGCCAGAGGGTGACCCGACAGAAAGCTGATCAGAGGGAGGGACGCTCAGAGGACGCAAAGCTTCAGTTATAGGATGTACTAGTCTTGTAAACTATGGTGGTTATTGTTATTATTAATGTACACTGGATATTTTCTAAGACATTAGACTTCAGTCATTTTTGTACACACAAAGTACATTCATTGTGAGGTGATGGATATGTTAATTTTCTTGTTTGTGTTAATTATTTTACAATGTATACATATACCAAAGTACCATGGCATGCCACATACCCTATAAATATGCAAAATTCTTTATTTGCCAATATCTTAAAAAAAGCTGGAAAAAACAATACTTGGAGGTCTCCAGGAGAAGCTGATACTGGAAGCATTAAGGTTGGCAAGCTCCCTAGAGAGGCTGGACCTATTTCCTTAGGTTAGAATTAGTAGCAGAAGAGGTCAATGGTAGGATTCAGCTCTCCAGAATCCCACTGTCGTGACGTTGGGTCATTAATTACATGGGGGAGTTTTCCTCCATCAGGCAACTCAACCCAAAAGAATGTGTGAAGTACTTTTGACAGCACTGAGCTGATTCTGGTGAGGCATCATTCTTCAACAAAATAGTAACACCAATAATACAATAGAACTGCTTTGTATTTACTGGATAAGTAAAGGCACTACTTCTGTCCAGCACATGAGCAAGGCCATCAGAAGCATTTGAGATTTATCCTTTCCTCCTCACTTCCCACATCTAATTGATCATCAATTCTTGTTGGTTCTGCCTCATTAAAAATTCAATCAATATACATTTATTGCACATCTTTATCAGGTTCTTCAAAATAAGATGAATAACACATAGTCTGAAGGAGCCCATGATTAACTGTATGCACTCATAAAGTGAAGACAGGGTAAAATGTAACATGTCCACACTATGTAATAGCAAGAATAGAAGGGGTCCTTCATTCAGCATCCAGGGTGGGGCCAACAAATAAGTGTCTTTCTGGTTCATCCCTCTGGTTTATGTCTCTGAAGGTGTGTCCCAGACAGTCTAGGCATCTGACAGTGAGGCTATTAAAATTCTCTTTGGGGGTTGGGGAGATGGCTCAGTAGAAAAAGCGCTTCCCTGGCAAGTGCAAGGGTCTGAGTTCAATCCTTGGTTCTTCAAAAAAACAAAAACAAACAAACAAACAAAAAAAAGCCAAAAAAAAAAAAAAAAAAACTCCTTGTCTCCAAACTCAGCCTCTGCTGCCTACATATTATCCTCACTACTTCTGGGTCATTAAAAATACAAATACATCCACACACACTTCACCCTGCTGAAAACTCATCAGAATACATCTAAAATCTGAAGTACTAACTCTTCTCCCAACATGCATGAAATTATGCATACTAAGTATGCCACTGTGTGGCGGAATTTCGATACATGTGTATGTTGTGAAATGATTAACAAAGATCTAGCACATAAAGATAGTAATGGTATGATCCCTGCTTCACTTTAACTTTTAAATAAATACTGAAACATCTTAAAGAGTACTCAACATAATGTATAAGTCAATTAGCTTGACTAAGCTATTCTGCAATGTATGCATAATAAAAAATATACTGTTGTACGTGATAATTATATGTAATTTTTTCAGTTTAAATGAATAAATTTTAAGAGTTACTTAAAAATATTAACTCTGCTTCCAACACGGACACAAATCTCTACCTGTTTTTAAGTGCACTTTCATGTGAAAAAATGCTTTTTCATTTTGATCCAGAATTTTTTCCCTATTTCTCTCCTTGAGGAAAAATTATTTTTCTTTTTTGTTTTATTTTGTTGAGATAGAATCACTTCAGGATGGCCTTGAACTCACTATTTAGCTCAGGGTGGCCTTGAACTCATGGAAATCCTTCTGTCTTAGCCTCCTGGAGCTTGGGATTACAAATATTTGCCATGATCCCTGGAGAATCACTGCTTTTCTACCAAGACTTGATAGAAAAGACTTGATAGACTTTAGACGCAAAAGCTCGCCTCCTTGATCCTGACTCTGTGGTCCCCAGACACAATTACTACCTTCAGTTTTGGACTTGTCTTGGTGCTTCATGCACCCACTATTACCTTTTATCTTTGTTTTGGACCACAATGGCATATTGGGCACTTGTTTGTCATCCAGTAGTGGACGTCTTGCGGACAGGACAACATGTCCTTATCTGTATTGCCAGAGCAGTGTCTGACGCATATTAGGCACTTGATAAGTGTTTGTCACATAAATCTAAGTAAGCAACCAGAGAAGTGTGCTCTTGGAAACTATGGCTCTGAAGAAAATTATCAACAAACTGAGAAGGACATTTCTGTGGAAAACAACTAGAACAAGTAGTGGCTAAAAGTATATTGAGATAACTTGATATTGACATTGTCTGTTAATTTTTAGGCAAAGATGTTTCCTTTTTCCACAATGAATGACAAACAACTTGTGTGGCCCATTTATTACTAAAACAATGTGCTTGGAGCCCCAGAAATGTGGTATGTGATGTCCCTTGCAAATTCTGGCTTTTTCAATAATGATGCTGTATAATTTAACATCTTGGATCCTCAGTCTCCCAGTCTGTGAAGAGGAATAATGTCAGCCTTTAGTGAGTTGAATCATGGCTTCATACAGGCACTTCCAGCTGGCAGCTCAGCATGTGACCTTTTTTGGAGAAGGGTCCTTGCAGGTGTAGGAAGACTGTCAGACATGGCAGCTTAGAGTGACTTCTAGGTCCAGTGTGAGATGGCCTGTGAAAGACGGAAAAGGAGACATGGGCGCAGAGAAGGAAAAAGGCAGAGCCTGAGGTGTTGCTTGCACAAACCAGTGGGTGCCAGAAGCTGAGAAAAAGGTCCGGAATGGATTCTCTAGAAGAATCAAATGTGCTGACATCTTGACTTTAGACTTCTCACCGGAACTGTAAGTGAGCATATTTTTTTAAAGAGAAAAAAAAAATAACAATAAAACAGAGTTTCAAAACAAGCTAGAAAGAGAGTAACGATAATTAGCACATTGCATATTGTTATCATCATCATAATTGCTCATGATACAGGATAGACATGAAATATTGCCCAAACAATATTAGCTCAAACTGTTCTTTTTGCTGAACTAAGAAAAGTGAAAAGGGGCAGCCATCCCTACTATAGTTCAGTTGAGATGATAGTCCCATCCTTCGAAGTCTCCAGAGAACTTTCTGGGTATCGATCCTCCCAAGGACCCCTAGTCAGCTAAGTATGAAAATGTTACTGCTGAAAGGACTTCCCAGAGCTTTAGCTCTATCAGAGGATGCTCTCAGAAATCTAGTATTCCTCAAACATAAGTATATATAAGAACACCTCTGGGCTTTTACCAAGCAGGTCAGATGAGACATCTATTTCTCAAACATGGTCTTTGAACCTTTATATGTAGACTCTGGAGCAGGTCTTGATGTCCAAGGAGGGCCTTGTGAGGGGGAGGCAGGGCCCAATGCCAGAAGAAGGCTCAGTCAGGGAACAGACAACTTTCTGCAACAGGAACATGGGGAAGGGGTGAAGCAGGAGCCTGGTAACTCAAGATAAGACACACAGGGTGGACACTGAGGACAGGATGGCATAAACTGGGTGGATGGTGGGCAGAAGCCCCATAATTTGAAGAGCACATGTTGGGTGACTGGGAAAGAAGGAATAGCCCAACAGCTCCATAGTAAACACTGATTTTAGGTTACAATTGTCAGATGAGTGGTTCAGCATCCAATGCACAAGCCCAGGCATTGTGGTCATAATAGAGCCTATAGAGTGGGAGCACAGCTTCTTGGCAGCACCAGATGGCTTTATGTAGACATGACAGTGCTTGCACAGTCAGTCCTTCCAAATGTTGACATTGCCTTTCTCCAAATGTTGTTTGCCCTTAGCTTGAACTGCTATGGGAATGAAAGAGAGGTGTTAAGATGAAAGTGTGTGATTGGAACCAGAGGTGATGATGATGTAATGTCACGGTGGAGACCTAGGGATCTCTTACTGTAAGAAATCCTTTCAGTTCCTTGGGATCTTGCTTTCACTTTGGTAAGGAAGCAAGATGGAGCGAGGCTGACACAAAGCTGAAGATGGCTCAGGTCACTGGGCACAGAACAAAAGTAGTGTGAACCATAGGTTTGTTTACATAATGAAGGTGGGGACAAAACTGTGGAACAAAAAGTTTGCTCGGTGGGGAGAGCTCAAAAGTGAGCCCCTAGGGATGGGGTCCTTTCTCTGCCCATGTTTATAAGGATTTTGAGCCAATCAGGGCCTTACCTTTGTTGCTGCGTTGAGTTTGTTGCTAGGGTGGGTAAAGCTTTATTAGATTTGGGGGTTTCCAGTGTATGAAAGCAGGTCTGTAAGAATAACAGATATGCCTGTATACCTGTAAAAATTTCACAAAGGGTAATTTACAATAACCAAGTGGTCATTTGCATAGCAATCAGTCATGCTACATTAGCTGTGTCCTACATTTCTGCCTATGTTCCCTTCTCACCATTCCTACATTCCCCCTCTGCATTGATCTTCCAACTCTATAGGAGAGGGAACAGGCAGGGTTCTTATCTTTACTTGTTTGAGGCTCAACACTCTGTTAATTGGAATTGGGCTTGTTGCTAGGGGCTTGGTCTTGTGGGCTAATAGGTGAATTTGGGACATGGTAACCTGCACTAGGAAGGACAGTGCTGCCCACACAGAGGCAGATGTTAAAACCACAGACTGTCAGCTCCAAACCACAGAGCTGCTTGAAAACTGCTAATTCTTCACATCCACACAGAGGTTGCATTTTCCACTCTCTGAAAGGGGCTTGAGTCTTTTAACTCTCCCCAGGGTCCCTTCTGACACTACAATGGTTCGAACTATTACATTAAAAGCTGCACAGTCAGACCTAAGGTAGTCTTTGAGGGTGATATTTAACTGGACTGGTTATGGGAGTCTAAGCAAGAGTGGAAACAAAGATGACCACGAGGGTATTGGTGTAGCACAGGAATAAATGGTAGGTCTACATATTGAGACAGGGAGAGAACACAAGGGTTGATTTTGAAGATGTTGAGTTTGAGATGCCTGTTAAGTACTAATGTGTAAAGGAATAATAGATGCTTGATATGTGGGTCTGCATGAACTGGCAAAGCTGGTGAGAGTCTGGCTTGGGAATCTGTGATATAAAGTGGAAGTGGATGATATCACTTAAGAAATATGAATGGAATGAAAAGGGGCCAAAGGATAGGAAGCATGTCTACACTTAGAGATCGGGAACAAGAGGCTCCAGTTACATTTTTTAAAAAAGTTATTTTATACTTAGCTTTCCATTTCAAACCCCTTGTCTGGCCTCAGACTGAGCTCTTCCAGGAAAAGAACTCTGTGTCCAAAAGCCAAGATGATTCCAAATTAACCCAAAGTTTTAATTTTATATCATCCATTTGGGTGCTAAGAAACTATTCTAATGGTTCATTGTCAAGTTGTTTAATAATTCAGTTGGTATAGAACAATGATTTTTCAACTCTAGCTGAACACTAGAATCACATGGAAATTTTTTTGAGAAATACTGCTATACAGGCCATATCTTCAAAGTTGTGTTTCGTTTATTCACTTAAAATCATGGCCTCAAGTTGTATCCATTTACCTATGAATGCTTCAGGTGTATCTTTCTTCATGGAAGGTTAGCAGTCCACTTTGTATAAATAGCACATTTTCTTTATTCATTCATCTGTTGATGGGAATGTAGGCTGTTTTCCAAGATTGAGCTATGATGAATTGTGTTGCTACAAACATTGATATGCATGAATCCATGTAATATGGTGTTCTTAACTCATTAAGATAAACAGAAGGGGAATACCTGGGTCAAATGATATTTCTAGTTTTAGTTCATATGGTTTCTCTTATATAGGAGAGAGGGAAAGAGAGAGACAGAGAGACAGACACACACATACAGAGAGAGAGAGAACAAAACAAGATAGATTAGTAGGAAGTAGGGTGATCTTTCTCAAATGAATAGGAAAATAATAGATGAAAGGAGAGAGCAGGAAAGGGGAGAGAAACAAGATGAAAAAGAGAATTGAAAGGAAAAATGATGAAAATAGAGTTTTTCCAATTGGGAAGGGGATCAAAATTTGAAAGAAGCATAGAAAGAAGGTGTTGGGAATTTAAAAAAAAAGTAAAGAATTAAGATGTATTCCATGTTTGAATGCATACCAGTGCCCCATGATAACTGCAATTATCAGGTACTGCAAACATGCACTAAGAAAATAGATTCTAGTTCAATTGCTCTGCTACAAGGCCCGGACATTATTATTATTTTTAAAGCTCCTTGGGTGATTCTGATTTGCATCTAGGGTGAGAACTATTACTTAGAGAAGCCTGGGTCTCAGTCTAATTGTCATAACTATTACATAACTAGCATGATCTGGCTTATGATTCCTCAGGAGTTGACCCACAGTTGATGGAACAAATTGTCTATTCTATAGGCGACCTAGGGATCTATAATCCATTTTTAGCTGGTTAAAATGAGATAAAAATCCTTCTTCGAAAGAGGAAGTTTGGTTTGATCCAGGGAAACCAGCCTCACATACAAAGATGTGTGAATTCCAAATCCACTGCTGAATTTGGATATTTTAATTTTTAGATGCAAATCAGAGAAAGTGGAGTGCTCCCAGGATGAGTCAGAGAGAATACCTCAGCATGTGAAAAGACGCTGAGGCAGGGATGTGGAGAGATGCACACTCCTCAGCAGAGAAGGATCAAACAGCTCTCTTCTGCCATAACCAAGCTTTTCATTTTCTGTATTTGATGCTCTGATATCTTGGATCCTGCTGACCCTATGGAACTGATACTCCCAGAGCCAAATGGCCCTTAGAGATAGTAAGAGGCTTTCCTACAAATATATTTTTCATAAGTAAATAAACCAATTCAAAGCCCAACAACCCCAACCTATGGATTTCTCATAGCACTTAACACTGTTCCTCAGTCCTAATCCCCCAGTGTCAGACAACAGATGTGCAGAACATTCCAGGAGCCCACTGGAGTTATTCAAATGAACACGTCCTAAAGCTGTTTACCCTGCCTCACCCATTCATTCCCACAAAAAAATACAGAAAGGCTTGCTTTTGTTCCCCTACAATATTTAAATGGCAATGGAATATCCATCTCTGACAAAACTAAACAAAAAAGAGGATACAAATGAAGGACCATTTTGTATCTATATGTACAAAATAGGATAGTTATACAGCTACCTGCTCTTAATTCAATGAGAAGAAAGATCTGTACTAATAGTGTTTGGACAGGACATCATGTCTGCATCTTGTACAATGAACAACCACTACGAAGACAACAATATGCAATATATTATTAAAACTGTCCCATTAATCAGTTTTGAAACTGTCTCATTACTATTTATTTCTCAATAAAATTAATAAAAAAAGAAAGGCTTCTGTCTACATTACTTCTCACTGCTTCTGCCTCTGGGCTGACCTCAGGCTCTTCCTTATAGCCCCTCTCCTCTTGGGATCTGATGCCATAATAGGTTCTCCTGTTAGTGATAGTTATCTCTTGATCCCCTGTCCTTGGCATACCTGAGTAACAGTAAAATCCTTATCCTAAAATATTTTCCTAGGTCCAGAGAAAGGAGAAAAACCAGTGTAAGGCAAAGGCAACTAGAAAGGAGCTAACACACTGGTCAGAGAATATGTTGAGAATTGCCTTGTGAGGTACATGAGTTTTAAAGTATGGAAAAGATTCAAATAGACTCTCCCTTGTGGATACTTATTTAACAAATATTGCCCCCTTTTTGCAGAAGATTTGGTTGATTCCTTCTAGGTAGAAGTCAGAACCTCACATGTCAAAGAACCAGCAACAAATATGCTTGAATTATACTAATGGGAATGAGCCCAGGCAAGACTTACATGAATGGAAAACACCAATGATAGCAACATCTTTCATGGGGCAGGTATGGTGCTTGCAGAAAATTGTTCTTGGTGAGATCTGATTTCCCTTTCAAGGAGGTCTTGGAGGTGTAATACAGGGGTATAAGTTCTCTAAAAGACAACTATTCAGTCGGTATGTATTGTGAAAGGAGAGTGATATCACACTCCCAGGAATCTCTTGAGGTTCTCTTGAGTGCCAAGAGCATTTAAAGGTGTCTTATGTGTGAGCTGGATTTTGATATGGAAAAAATATGACTCCCAATCTGTTAGATGTCAAGTGTGCTGAGTTTGTGCTCTCATAATATTGAATAATGAAGTCAAAACTAAAGTAGGAGACTAGAAGAATTTTCTTAGCAGCAGGGAGGAACAGAACAGCTCCTGGATTTCCAGGAGGGGCTCCAAGTGGATGGCCACTGAGGCTATTTGTTAGGGATAACTTACACAGCAAAATCACAGTGTGGGCACAATGTTAGCAAACCACAATCAACCTACAGGATTACAAATGTGGTTGTTCAGTGATATTGATCCAATAGCATACGTGGAAAGATTAAAGGACTTCTTGGTAGGAGAGGAGTATAGGTCCAGATGTTGTGGTCACTCACCATTGTGCCTGATACCAATTTGGATCTACTGGGCCAGGTGGTGTTAATTACAGAGCAATTTCAAATTACTGTCCATCTTGTAGTCCTGGCTATTGTGCCTGCACCCTGGGCCTGGCTCTCTTTAGATTTGGCTCCAAGCACAATTCTGATGTTTTGTGTTGCTGACTTACTTCAGGATCTAACTCTTCTCTGAGTACATATTAATTTCTATCTCACTTAGTAGTTGACAATAATAGTACGATGCCTTTGCCCATGAGTCATGTTGAAATCCTGCTTCCTCTTTTGTCCACTGTGTCTCTGGGTCACTACATCTAACTCCGTGTACCTGCATTTGTGAAATGAAAGTCTGTGAATGTTGTTCCTAGCTCTGATTCCAATGATCACCTAATGGATTTGATACCCCGAGTGCATTTCTAAAATGTCTGCTAACTTTACAAATCTGCCCCAAAGTATGGTCTAAGTTGGCACCACGCCAATCTGAATTCTCACTGTCTTGTTATTCCCTTTATCTATTACATGGGATATATATTCAATTGCCTACATCTATTAGCTATGGAATGAGTTTATGAAAGTAAAGATTAAAACCAGTGCCTTGTTGCCTGGTGCTTAGTAGCTCTCAATAAATATTCTCACTGCTTACTAAGAAATCCACAGGCTGCTAAGATGCTACAAAGTAATTTACTGGATTATGTGAAGGATAAGATGTTCTTGGGCTCCAGTGAAATGTGGAATGGTCAGGATTCTTTGGCTTCCTTTTAACAATGTTTAAGATCTACTTCAAAGGTTGCAGGGCTATGGTTACAGTCCAGGTTGGAGTTCACTCTTGGTGTTTGATATTCAACCCTTTTGTAGGATCAGCCAGGCCCTAGTAGTTCAAAAATCTCCAAGTTTGACATCCTACACTCTGATGGAGAAGGACAGAACTTTCACAGTCAGACAAAGCTGACTGATTGAATGAATCTCAAAGTTCATTCTGACATACAGAAGTTAAGGGAAAAGGGGCTGGGGATATGGCTCAGTGGAATAGGTGCTTCCTTGGCAAGCACAAGGTCCTGAGTTCAATCCCCAGTTCTGCCAAAAAAATAAATAAATAAAAAATAAAAATAAAAAAAATAAGAAGTTAAGGGAAAGGTGAGAAAGTTCTTTTTCTTCCTGATTTTGGGGCCAATTCTTTTACTTTTCAGAACCAGATTCAAGGCTACCACCTACGAGCAGCCTTCCACAACTGATTCAGACCAAATTTCTGTCTTTTGTCTACTCGTATCTCTGTTATAACATTGCTCTGCTTCTCAGATTAAATGACAGCTAAGACAATATATTACAGGTTATTGTACAGTAATTTTTAGGTTGACATATATGTATCCATAAATTAGGCATCTCATGCTTTTTCAGAGTCACAGATTTTATCTCATTTATCTTTGTATCCCAAGTGACAGAGTGGTGACATGTAAAAGCTGCCCAGTAGACGTTGGAATAAGTGAATTGAGGAAAATCCTCTGAACATTGCTTTAGAAGTGGGAGAAGGAGCACCCATTTCACAGTATTATTGTGTTGTTGTGGTAGGTGAAACACTGTAATTGTATACAGGATAGTTGTGCCTCAGACACAATCTAGAGCTCCCTGTCTGGCACCAGTTCAGTCCTTCCTTTCCCGCAGAGCTCCTTTTTGGAGGTGACATCTTCATCATGGTCTCTAAGTCTGTTGTCTTCCAGGGGATGGGGGAGTGTCTGCAGCCCCGTGACCCAAAGTGTGGCCTTCATCTTTACTGTATATAATCTTCACTGTACATCAAGAGTTGGCTTCCTTGACTTCTGGAAAACTTTCTTAGGCTCTGTAGCCACATTGCCCGAAATGACTATCTGGGACTTCCTATCTTGGGCAAAGATTCTCTTAGAGCCAACAACATTATATATATTTAAAAGCTGAGTACCCCATCCTCATCAAATCCAGCTAAATATTTTGGTGGAAACCTCAGCGAATAGGAGGAAATTTATGAAACACAACATGAACCGCATAGTCCTAGTTTGAGTCCCGAGACTATTTCTAGACAGAAAAAATCATTCTTTTCTGTAACAAAACACTCTGCTATACTGTACCTATTTTTAATCTGTCAGAAATGTGGATTTTATTTATTCTTTTTCACACTTTCCTTCCAAATAATTTCCATCATATGGAAATTATAACCTGGTCACTTGACTACAGTGAAGGAGATGCGGCTTCAGCTTCTAGCTACGCTAGACATCAGCTCTCTGTAACAAAGATGCTGTGATATACGGGCATCTAAGAAAGAAACGGAAGGAGGTATGCCCTGCAAACTTTTGGACAGTCACATACATTGCCAATCACACTGGATCGGGATGCATATTCCCTTACAGACTGTTGCACAATACAACTGCTGCCATGCTGCAGCCTTTGGGGGAACCCTGGGCCTCAGCTCTGGAAGCAGACACAGTTGGAGAGCACTCTCCTCAATGCATTTCATCATCAGTTTCATGCTCCATGCTGTCATGCTGCAGATGGTGCTGCTGAGTTGCAGGTGCACAACAGATAGAAAACTGTAAGATACCGCAAGATGCTAGGAGATGCTGAGTGTGCACGGAGATTTTAAGTTTGCCTCAGGGCTCCAGAAGCAGCCAGAAGTGCTTCAGTGTAACACAGTGAAGCAGTCTGTACACCTGCCAAGCATCTTCAGTGGGGGCTGTGCCAAGTGGTGCCATTAGGAGTCAGATTAAAACATCTGCCCATGACCCTGAGATGTGGCATAGAACACGGTCCTGAGTCCCAGCCATAATGTCTAGTTTATGTGTGGCCATTTGTTACTGCACCATCCGATTTCTTTGATGATACAAGAGCACCCAGCAACAGAGTGTCTATTTTGCCCCTACTAGCAGCTAACTGTCCTGGCTCTACCCAGCCTTATTGGTATGCACGTTTCTGCGATTACTTGCAGTCCCTGACAAAAGAGTCAAGTTAATTTTGGCTGGATGCTTTCAGGATTGCCAAAGGGCCACACTTGGAACACACATGATCTGCTTCCAAATTAGCCTCTTGAGTACTTGTATCAAGAGGAAAGTGAAGGAACAAAGATAAATAAATAAAGCCAATTGGATATGACAACACCAGCAAGAAATGATGATTGAAAACGTTTTCATTTCTGGGGAAAAGTGCTTTATGTATGCACGCGTGGGTACCCATGCACACCACAAAATACAAACACTGCAGCAATCCCTGCTTTCTGTCAGATGTACCCTGCCCCTTCTGTGGTTCAGTAATTCAACTCTTCGTTTGATTACAAAAATTATATTTTTATTGTTCAAAATGGCACTTTTGAGTTGGGTTCAAATGACTTGCAAAAAAATAGTTTTACTTAATAAAACCAGAGAGGGAGTTTTTTTTTTTTTTTTAATGTCTACTAAGTTAACTATTGAGTTTTCACTGTTTGGATTATGTGATGATACACCCACTTTAAATTTTTGAAAAATCCTCAAATTTAAAATACTTTGAGGGCCACCTGTATACCTCAGCTTACTAAAGCACTTACTTAGGCAAGGCCCAGAGGCCAGGGTTGAATCCCGGAGTGCTGTGCCCGCCCTGTACCCTGGGCTCACTGAGAAGGTGATTGACACTGGGCATGGTGTCATACACCTGTAATTCCGGCCCTTGGGAGGCTGAAAACAGGAGAATCACTGACGAGTCTGACCTACATAATGAGACCCTGTAGACCCTGTACTAAATAAAAAAGAAAGAAAGAAAATACATTGAATAGGTCTAAACTACTGAACATCCTACTCAGGCTAGCCTACTTTAAATATGCTCACAAAACTTATTAGATAGTGAAGTACTGAGTATGTCTTATACACTGATAGATGGGCAGTTTATCTATGTAACGGGATATGGGCACATAATATCCTCCAAATGCTGGCAGTGCAGTATGTAGTTAAGCAAGGGTTTCTTCACCCAGGATTACAGGACTAACTTGGATCTTAGACTGGTGATTTTATTTTTCATATTTATTGGACAAGGAAGTTAAATCTAAGAATGAGCAATACAGTCTGTAACAGGTAGTAAAGCTAATAATGATGGGAATCAGGAGTCAAATAAAGTTGTCAATATTAAATTCATCTGTATTTTTACAACTTCATATATTATTACCCAACTGTCTACAGGAGTTTTCTAAAACCGAATCTCACTTGCTTTGGTATTTTTAGTGGCTTGCAAATTTGTCACCTTGTGACTACCTCACATGTTAACTAAATAAAGAATTAAGTTTAATTACAATTGTTCTGAATTCAGAGAAATTCAACTAAAATTTGGTAATCTTTGCAAGCAGGTATTTTACATAATTTGATTTATTTCTCCAAATGAGTCTAAAATTAAGCTTTCCTGAACATGGAAACATTTTAAATACAGAAAAAATTGCTTCCTGAACCAATCTCTTCAAACAATAATTAGGTCCCATTTTCACTTTAGAATAAATCTAAATTTTTTTCCCACAATAAGTTCATTTAAAGCAGGTGAGCATCTTCTGGACAAAATTCGGACTTTGAATATGTTTTGCTTAAAAATTAAAATAATTATCAAACTTTAAAGGCAGGCATTTTTGTACAAAACTCTGGAATCTGATATTTTGTTTTTGTTGTTTTAAGGGATGATGTGTTGACAACTTGGTGAAATGCGAGTTTGGGAGAATGATCAACTGAGCAAAGGACAAAGGATTGACTGTCACCATTGGTCAGGGCCAGCCACAGTCCCATCTGACTCCCTCTTCTAGTGATGCCTCTGAATGTATTCACATGAGTGACTCTTGTTTGCTAATGTATTATATCTAAGTCACTTAGTGAGGAGGACTGTATCCCGTGGTCTTCCTACAGAAACCCTCATTAGGAGTCTCTTTGGTAGACGCATTAAAAAGCATATGTTTTCATGAGTACCAAGAAATCTGTGTTTGGTAGGTGCTAGTCAGTCACTTTCCACATTGATTCACTTGGTAAATAGTACAGTTGGTTTTCTCACTGGCAAGTGTAGCAGCAGCAGCAGCGCACTCATCCCCTAAATTCCTTTCCAGAAATCTTTACTGGCATCGAAATGCAAATCAGACTGAATGCAAAATCAAGAGATTGGATCCCTGGCAATTAATTAGCACAACTCATGTTGACTTGGCAAAGGAAAAAAATGCTGATGTAGAAAAGAAAATTACTTTGTCACTTTTACAGCTTTGAATTGTTCTTTTGTTTCACTGTCGTATTTTGGTATTGGTTTCATGTGGTGTGACCCTGCTGGGGTGACCCTGCTGGTAATTCCCTTCTTGTGGTTCATGAGTTACTTCCTTTAGACCTTGTACCATACCTACACATGCTACACTGCAAAATCAGTTGTTATGTACATGAGATCAGAGTCAGAGTAAGCAAATCCTCATACTTGCTAGAACAGGGTTTTATTTGTGAAAGCCTTCTTGACCATCGTGACTCTAATTTCACCTGAGGTTAAACATATAAACTCTGTTATCAGATTGCACTGGTGCATTACTTGCTGTTTGTATGTTCTCAAGCAAGTGATTACCTACTGTGAATCTTGGGTTTTCCAATTTTATATGATAAAAATGACTGTAAAAACCATTTCAGGGGGTCATTGTATTATCAAAATATACTTTAAAAAAGTTATATATGTAATTCTCATGCAAATAGATGATAGGGATTGTAGCAAAATTTTAGTTAAACATGGTATCAGTGGGAAGATAACAAAACGGATATACTGGAGGAGGACAGCAATTTGGAAGGCAGAAAGACATGTTGGAATACAAGGGGCTGGTGAAATAGCTCAGTGGACTAAAAGGTCTGCTTAGGCAAGTGCAGGGACTGTGGCTCTATCCCGGGCACTACATGCCACTCCCAGGGCGGGCTCAGCCAGCCAGAGTCCTGGAGTAGTGGCGCATGCCTGTTATCCCTGTGCTGGGGAGGCAGAAAGCAGGAGTATCACCACAAGTCTGAGCTGAATAGTGAGGCCCTGCAACAACAACCAAACACATTAAAAAAAGAAAAAGAAATATTTAGAATACAATTGCCCCATTTGTTATAAAACCAGTTAATATCCTATGTAAAACTATGATATATGGGCTTATTTTTTCTATGAAGCAGAAAGAACTGATGTAACTCATGTGTAACACATTAATTTTCTAGAAGTTAAAAACTAACATTACAGAGCCTATAAGTTGGCCAAAGTTATCTCCCCAGGGAATCCTATGTTACCTGTGCAGGGTTTATCAGCTATTCCTCTCTAAGGCTTTTTAAAAATTCGGTTGTATGGTTTTAACTTTTAATTACATCTTAAGTTTTTCTTTATTACTATTTTTTTCGAAGGCTTTCGAAAAAAATGGTGTAATATTTCTGGCTTACTTATAAAATTTTGATCATTGTACTGTAACTATATTAATTCCCTCATAGCCTTTAGAATACTATGTTCAGTGAAGATCAAGTGTTTTCATCATTAATTAATGGGGATAATTCAGTTTTTTTTTAACCCCACCTGGATGCTACAGTTAAGGAAACAACCAGTTACAGTCACCATCATTCTTAGCACATGGTAAGCACTCAGTAAGTGTCAGCTGCCTCTGTTGGTTGCTGAAGCCACACCATCTCAGCAATACCCGTGACAGAAGCTTTGTACGTGATTGCAGATTCTGTGAATTTTTGTCAGTGTTAACTTTTAAAGAATGTGCTACATTCAAATAGTTTCAATAGAAACGCTATATTTTCTCATCAAGTGGCTGTCATTTTGTTCTAAGTTATATGAGAAATGCTTGAACCCTTCAGAAGAAAGGCTCTTTTCAGAATAATCAGTCTGTCAGTCACAGAGTCACACCAATCTAGCTCCGTGTTCTTAGTTCATGGAACAAATTTTCACAAGAAGAAAATGTATTATGTACTTTCTTATAAATAAAGTGGAGCAGAGGTGTTTCTGCTCAGGTTCTCTGTGCCTCAGATGTGATGGGCTGCTTCCCTCGAAATACCTCCTGAAGGACATCCAGGAGCTTTACTAACAATGTCACTATGTTCATTAGAAAGTTCTTTTCCAAGAAAGAGCAAGACCTACATGAGTTGGAGAAAGAAAGAATACTCAAATTGCAAATTGAGAATGTGGACTTTTTCTCCGTATCTGTTGGTTTCATTAGTAATGTCTGTATTTCTTAAAAAGTAGCCAGTGTTTGGAGCTGGCGCCCAGTAGTGTGAACTACAGGCAAGTTAGTTCTTTTTTACTAACACGAATCCATAAATGAGCACTGACTTGATGGCCCCCCCCCAGCCTCCCACTCAGTTTACCCTGAGAGCAGAAATCATGCGTTGAGTGCACTGTTCTGCAGTCAACATGGCCAGAGCACTGAGCTTCCCTATTGTGTATGAGCAAATATTGCATTTCAAAGGCATTTGGGAAACTTCAGAAAGAAAAGAAGGAAGAAATAGGCTATCAGACTGACTTTAAGCTGCTTTATGTAAGCTAGTTATAGCTAGCTATCAAGGATCATAAAGCCCAGAATCTTACACTTATTTAGAAAGCCCAGAAGATAATTAAGCACTCTAGAATGTTTCCAAAGAGAAGCAGAGAAACCAATTTTCTCAATTTGGAGAATGGTTCTCACTGTTTCTTCATAGGATTCCAAGGCATTGAGAAAACTTAAAAAATCAGTACTTAATATTCAAATTATAGGACATTAATAAGGATTTAAAAAACATTCAGCCTTTTAAGAAAGTAGTATCCATCAATTGCTACAGGTCCTGATCAATCAACAAATATATTGGAGGCTTGTTGCTTTCTGTCACTCTCTTACATACTCTGCATTTTAGCGGAAGGAGTTGTCTTTAAAGGTAATGCTCACATCTAGGCTAAGCTCCCTGTTGCTTTTCATTTCATTTCAGGTGTAGAGGAAGAAAAAAATTCTCTTCTGCTCTATTAGGTTTTGTGTCTAAAGTCAGTGAATTGAACTAATAAAGGACAGATTAACAGAATAAGCACACACTTTGTAGTTTATGTTAGTGTCATTGTGTGTCATGGTTGGGAGAGGGGTGAACCTCACAGATTTGAAAATCCCAAAGAAGCAGTTACATCCAGGTAGCGTGTGCATTATTTTAACAAGGAGGAATATGTGTGCGGCCATGACAGGACAAAGGAAAAGGAGGTTTGGGCTAGAGGCAGTAAATTGTTGGAAAGTGACTAGGAAATGGATGGGGGAAAGCACTAGAAGGTTAGGCTCCTTCTGGTGAGGTTTATTTGTATAGATTTATCCCAGCATTGACTTCCTGTCTCCAGTGTAAGACTGTTTATCTCCTCTTGGCACAGGTAGGGCGCTATTCTCACAGGAAATTTATACTCTGCTTTTCAGATAAAAATGGGTAAGGCCAAAAGCCTGTTCTGCATCTGCTGTTTGTCAGTTGCCCTCAGCTCAAAGTAACTACTATGGGAAAGTGGCATATTTTGGGTAGAAACTATTGATCACCTTCAAGGGCTTCAAGCTTCAGTATCTTTCTAGTCATGTTTTTCTAAGTGCAACTTGTCTGTATTACACCCAAGCCATGTATCAGGAAGTGACCGCAGTATACGAGGTGTGTTATTACCAACACAGAGCACAGAAATGCCATCACTTCCTTCCTTTAAATACCATAGCTCCTGTCAGTACCACCCAGGCAGATTAGCTCTTAGCTGGTTGCCACACCTCAGTGCACTGAGTCACCCACAGGTTTTCATCATGAACTCCCAGAGTCTCTGTCACAAGTGCTGTTGTTGCTAAGGGCCTCTTCTCCATTTTTGCTTGCTTTTGTTTTGAAACAAAGAGCCAACAATGACAATTTAATGGGTGTTCTTAGGTGTGGTCTGTTTATTAACTTGTTCATTCAAATCATTTTTATAAACTACTCCTAGGGCAGGATCCTACCTCGGAGGATTATGGCTAGCCCATAATGAAAGAATCTGGGGGAGACAGATTCAGATTGAAAAAAGGTAACATGGGTTGGTTAGTTCCTAGATATGTATGCGTAGGTCTAGCATTGCTCTGTAACATGTAGTGCCCAATCAAGTGGTACTATGTTAAATGTGTCATTTATGGGAGTCAAAGTCACAGAAATTGTATGCAAGGCTAAACGCACAATGCTCGGGGCTCAGCTTTGTGGGTGTTCACCACTGAGCCTTTGACAGCACTAATAAAGTTGCTGCCAGGAAAGATGAGCCTCAGTGTCCTGTGTGAGAATCCAGCTACACTATCATCTTCTGGGAATATAATTGATAAATTCAGTGGACACAGTCTTTGGGCCTGTGCATCTTATAGTTCAATATAAAAGTGATCCGCCCAACAGATGTAAGCAAGTGGAATATGAAGTAGCAGGAAGTCCAGGACAATGTGGAGCATTCTCTACCCTAAGTCTGGGAAGCCACAAAAGGCTTAAAGGAGGAAACTATGTTAGCCAAGTAGTGATGGATTTGTAGATAATCAGGTTAACAGAGAAAGATTGATCTCCCCAAGGAAAGTTGGCAAGGACACTGAGGTATTCTACCAGGTTCGTATGTGGGATTGGGAGAAGAGAAAGCCACAGTGAAGTATAGAAATAGCCCTAAATAAGAGCTTAAACTTCATCCCAAAAGAAACTGGAGGGTATCAATTGAGATAAATACAAAAGGGCCACGAAATCTTCACTCTAGAAATGTCACTTTGTTCACAAAGTAACAAATGGGCTGGAATGATAATGCCCAGGCAGGGAGATCAGTTTCCAGAGGACAGATTACAGAATTCTGAAGAAGGGGTAGCAGTAGTGGATGTGAAGAGAAAGTACCTAGGGAAGAAGATAGAAAGTCTAGGGCTGGCTGAATGGGTATGCCAACTTTAATCCCTTTGTTTATATACTAAGGAATTGATAGAGATAGGTCATATGAGAATTCTATTTTTAGTTTTCTTGATGAATACTCCTAATAATTTCCACAGTGGTTTACCTAATCTATATTCCCGCTAGGAGTATAAAAGGGTCCCTTTCCTCTGCATTCTTACCAGCATTGATGTCTTTTTACAATACTTGATCACCATTACGACTGGGGTGAGAAGCAATATCAGTGTAGCTTTGATTTACATTTCTTTGATTATATTTCTTTAAAGATCTTGAAATTGTTTTCCTATATGCACATACAATTTGGGCTTATTTTGGTAAGTGTATTTTCTGTTTGCCATGAACTTATTGACGTATTTGATTTTTGATGATACATTAAGTTCTTCATATATATATTCTAGATGTTAACCTTTGTCAGAAAAGTAGGTGGCAGAGTTTCCCTCTATTGTGTAGGCTGTCTCCACTCCATTGATTGTTTCCCTTTTTGTACAGATTAATCTTTTATTAATTTTATTGAGAAAGAAGTAGCAATGACACAGTTTCAAAACAGGTTAGTGGGGCAGTTACACTAATTAATACATTGCATATTGTTGTCTTTGTAGTTCTTATTCATTATACAGGATGCAGACATGATGCCTTGTCTAAACAGAATTAGACAAGATATATAAAAAACTCGCTTCTCATTGAACTGAAAGTAGCTGTATATCTATCCTATTTTGTATGTACAGATATACATATATTGTTTTTCACTACAGAATGGACCTTAATTTATATCCCCCTTACTTTTATCAGAGATAGGTATTCCACTGCCATTCATATATTATAGATGCATGAATTCAGCAAAGTAATCCAATATACTCCAGTAGTCTATAATAGTAGTGAGTTTTCTGCATGACTGGCAATGTCAGAAATTGTTGACCTGAACCTTTCGCAGCTCAGCATATTAATATGGCTTTACTTTTATACTTCTTTTTTTATACTTTTCTGCTGGATGGTTAAGACCAAGATAAAGCAGGACCTAACAAAAATATAGTCCCATGTGCTAATTCTTGCTGTTACTTCTCATGATATCAAAGTTCTATTCAGGAAGTCTTTGCCTGTGTTACAGCTTCACATAGTCTCGTATTTTTTTTTTTTTTCTAGAAATTTCAAAGACTTTAGGTTTTTTTGGTACAGTTTTGAATTGATTTTTTTTTATTTTTATTTTTTACAAAGCGAGAAAGAGTGACTTAGTTTCCATCCTCTACATTTGGATATCCAATTTTTCTCCGTTGGTTGAAATGTTGTCATTCTTCTGGTAAATACCTTGGGCCTTTATAGAGCATCAGTTGGATGTAGGTGCATAGGTTTATTTCCCGTAGTACTATTGTGTTCCATTGTTCTCTGCATCTTTATATGTTACTATCTCACTGTTTTGGTTATTACGGCTCTGCAACATGTCTTAAAACCTCCAACTTTGTGTTTTTTTTGATTGTTTTGCATGTTTAGGGGTCTTTTGTGCTTCCATGTGAATTTTAGCATTGTACTTTCTACTTCTGAAAAGAATGCCATTAGTAACTCGGTGGAAACTGCATGGAATCTACATAGATTACTTTGCTTGGTGGGAATATGACAACAAAATTCTTTCTTACAATTTGTGTAGATGGTAGCATTTTCAGATTTTTGCTTCCTTCAATTTCTCTCATCAGTGTTTTGGATTTTCATAGCAGAAATATTTCACTTTTAAGTTAAATTTATGCCCGTCTTACTCTTTCCAGCTGTTGTGAGTGGGCTTGGTTTCATGATTTCTTTCTCAACAAATTTGTTACTGCTGTATAGTAAAACCTATGGATTAAAAAAAAGTACGCCACCCTTCTTGGTCAAATTGAGTCTTCAGTGCTTATAGTTTTTGTGGAGCCTATAGATTTATCAATGTATAGATTAATATCGTGGGCAAACAGGGATTGATCACTTTCCTTTTTTCCATTTGTATGACATTTATCTCTGATTGCTATGCCTAAAATTTCTTGTACTATATTGACTCAGAAAAATAAGAGCAGATGCTGATCTTGCCTCCTTGATCTTATAGGAAATGCTTTCAGTTTTTCTTCGTTCAATATGATCTTGACCATAGGCCTGTCTATATAGCATTTATGATACTGAAGTATGATCTTTCTATAATTGTCTTGGGAATTTATTATGAAAAGATGTTGAATTTTTCGATTCTGTTGAGATGAACACATGATGTTTTTATCACTCATTATGTTCATGTGATATGCTATTGATACATCCTTCCATCCATAGATAATAAACCAAATCAATCGTGGGTATATGATCTTTTACATATGTTAGTACATTAAGAAATTTTTGCATCTGTGCTTATCAAGGATATTGGTGTTCCTTTTACTTTTGTGCTCTGTTCAGGTTTTTGGAACAGGGAAGTGGGGTAATGCTGGCCTCATAGGTCGAGGGTGAAAGGAATTCTTCCCATTGAATACTATGGAATAGTTTAAGAAGTATTTGTTGTAATAGTTCTTTAATAGATTAGTGATATTCAGCAACAGGGCCAGTGAGATAGCTCAGTGGACTAACATACCTGCTTAGGCAAGCTGAAGCTCAGGGACTGCTATTTGATCCTGGGCACCACATGCCTTGCCAGCCCCACCCCCAGAGCCAGATTCCTGACGTGGTCGCCGTGCCTGTAATCTTAGCACTGGAGCGGCTGAAAACAGGGGGATCATCATGAATCTAAGCTGCGTAGTGATACCTTGCCTCAGACAAGTACATGAAAATAAAGAAATAGAGAAATTAATTAATTAATTAAATAAAGACTAATGAAATGGTTTTTGTGTGTGTGTGTGAGAATTTTTGTTACTGCTTAAATCTTATTACTTGTTATTGATTTAGTCTTTTTGAGTCTTTCCACTAAACTCTTATTTGATTTATGTAGATTTTTATTCACAAGCTTTTTGTTTTTAAATGTCTCTATCTCTTTGTGGACTCTCATTTCTACCCTTATTTTCTTCCTATTTTCATACAACTGTTTATCTTTGTTCTCTTGGATATCATTAGGCTTTAGAAAATTTATTCTTTGAAATTATTTGACAGAATTTCCATCCATTTTAATTTAGAGAATATCATATTGTTTTTCCCTTTTTTTTGGAACTGAGAATTGAACTCAACACTTCATGCCTTGTAAGAGTAGAGGCAGCATGAGTTGTGGTGCACTTTTCTGCTAGTACCCTGGGTGTGCCTGTCTATGGGTAAGACCCCAGACCCCTTCCCACCATGAAATATTTGGGAATGGGGGAATGATTTGGGGTTTTCACTCCTGATGCTTTTGTCTGCAGTACCCACCAGAAATCAAGCAGCAGTGTGTTACAGATGGAGCTATGCAAAAATTTTGTCAGATCCAGTGACCAGAGAAATGTGTAATAGCAAAATATGGCTGACCTCAGCCATCAGCCGAAGTTTCTCTCCAGATCGCCTAACTTTTATAGTTAGGATGTTCTCCTTTGTTGCTCTCCTGGGCATCTGAAGCCACAGTATTGTTCAAGACTGTCTTGGGCTGTAACTCAGAGTGGGAGAGAAGTAGTTCTTTTCTTGTCTTTTAGCAGCAGTTGCTCCTGTACAGTGTGGTAACGTACTTCAGTTTTGCAACAGTATAAAATTACACAATTGGCCATGCTCTTAGGCTTCCCAATCTCCAGTTCTTGAAGGAGGACTTCTCTTTACCTCCCTCCCATCACCATACTTGTTAGCTACAGTGCAACACTCTTAATTGGGTGTGTGTCAGAGTCACTCCACTGAGATAAGTTTGGCTCATGAGTAAGTTACCTAATGGGCCAATGCAGTGGGTTATCTGTGATACCCCAGAGATGGACTATGTATGGTTTCTAACTCCTAGTCCTGTTCAAATTCAGAATCCAAATCCCTTCTTAAGATGGTTCTTGGCTACAGCACTGTTTACATGGATATGATGTGAATACAGATACAAAATGGTCCTTCATAAAGTCATATTAAATGCTGAGCTGTAAAAGGCTCAAGTCAACAACTGACATTGCCAGTTCTGCAGATAA
>PVKA01000230.1:50226-66825 GCA_004027165.1 Ctenomys sociabilis
AAATAGTTAGGGTAGATATACAGCTACTTTCTCTTAGTTCAATGAGAAGAAAGACTTGTAGTAACAGTGTTTAGACAAGATATCATGTCTGCATCTTGTACTATGAATAACTACTACAAAGACAACAATAGGCAATGTATTGATAATCGTATCTGTCCTACTTACCTGTTTTAAAACTGTCTCATTGCTACTTCTTTCTCAATAAAAGTAATTAAAAAACAAACAAAAAATCCCATAAGGGTATGATGTGTATTATTTTTTGAAAACTAGACTTGTGCAGATTTCAACTTACTTGGTAGTTAGGATGTAAGATTCTGGGAGCTGTGTGACTTCCAATAGCCCGGACTGTCAGCATGCATGTGGATAGAATTTCCAGCAACTCCTCCCTTTTATCTTCACCCTCAAAGTGGGGAGACACCCCTACTGCCCAGCTGTGGAGCTAGGGTAACAGGTGCTCGGTTATTTTTATTTCTCTTACTGTGCTATTGTTCCAGATTTCTGGATCTTACAAAACTTCAATTTTTCTCTTATTGATTTCCAGTGCTCTCCCATAGGACTCACCTTAATATGTAGCTTCTGAATTTGTTGCTTTTTTAATAATTAATTTTTTTCTTCTTAATAAATGTTTGCTTAGTTCTGTTGGAAATGGTTTTTCTGTTCTTTAAATGTGAAGAAGTACTCTGCCTACATTTTTGGTTTGAAAGATATTTTCACTAGGTATAAAATTCTAGACTGACAGTTCCTTGGAGTACTTTATGACATCATTGTTTTCTTGCTTATGTTGTTTCCTTTTTTCTATTTTTGTTTTATTGAAGTACAAATATCAATGAGACAGTTTTAAGATACCTTGACAAGATGGATTTGATAAATTCATACATTGCAAACTGTTTTCATAATGTTTGGTATCGTAGAAGGTACATACATGATATTATACTTACAGACATTATTATACCGTATGTCTCTTATCAGTAAATTAAGAGTGTAACTGTTTATGTATCTTATTTTTTATACCTGAATTACATCAAATATTCAATGAGTAACACTTTCTACCTTGTTATTTTCCTAGTGGTTGTCCCTAGTATTAGAAGCCGACATAATATCCTGTCCAACCAACATTAGTGCCAATCTTGCCTCTCATAGAATTATGTAGAAGCACAGCGTTATCTATCCCAACTGTTCTGTCCATATACACACATCATGATTCTTCCTTTCTATGCTCCTTCCTTTGTCTACACCTGTCAAAAATGGGCACTCCATTATCATTCAACTAATTTAGGTGCTTGAACTCGACGACACAATCCAACACAGTGCAGCATTCCACAACAATAGTGAGTTATCTGAAGAAGTTGTCTACCATAGCCATTTACAGCTCAGCTTAATATTATGGCCTCATTATAAAAATGAGGTATTATTATTATACCTCATTTTTATACTTCTATGCTGGATGGTTAAGACCTAGATAGAGCAAGACCTATATACCAACACAAGTACTTTTTGTTTCTTATCAGGTCAGTGAAGTCCCCTCAGGGTTTATCTTGCAGTCCTGCACCTTACTCTGTAGATCCTTTGTTTGTGTCATCCATGTGGATGAGTCATGGCCAATGCTTGACCAGTTTACTCTCTCAGAGAGAGCCTGAGAGAAAGTTTTCTCTCCATGTGACTCTCCCCAGGCACACTATAGAACTTCGATCTCTTTCCTCTGTAGCTCCATAATCTTCTTCTTCAGAAAATTTGAAGCTCAACTGAGTTTCATGATGTTGCAGTACAGGTTCTCCTATGTCCTGAGTCTTCGATGACCTTGAAAGGCTAGGGCCAAATTGTTGGCTGGCCTTGTGGCTCTTCTATTTCTCCAATTTTGATCTGTGAACTTAGGTTGTTAACCATCCAGAAGAAAAGCTGATTAGTATCCTGCAGCATATGCGATTCACTTTGCCTTATCTAACTCAATTGTTTTTAGTTGTTGTTGTACACTTTCATTTGTATTTCTTCTTTTGGCTTCTTATACTAGGGAGACTATATGATATTTACACATGTATGTCTGGTTTATTTCACTTATGAGTATATGTTCAAGTGGCATCCACTTCAATATAAACGCTTTAAGTTTATCATTCTTAATAGCTGAGTAATACTCCATTATATAGAAATACCACATCTTTTTTCAACCATTCCTCGTGTGATGGGCATCTTGGTTGTTTCCAAGATTTTGCTATCACAAATTGTGCAGCTATAAACATAGATACACATATATCACTATGATACAATGTTTTCAGTTCCTCTGGGAAAATTCCCAGTAGGGGAATAGCCGGCTTGAATGAGATTTCTAGTCCTACTCTTTTGAGGAGTCTCCACACTGATCTGCACAATGGTTGTACCAGCGTACATTCCCACCAGCAGTGGAGAAGTGTTCTCTTTTCCCCACAACCTCTCCAACATTTGTTGCTGGTTGATTTGTTTTTGATAGCCTTTCTGTCTGAGGTGAGATGGTATCTCACTGCTGTTTTAATTTGCATTTCACAGATGACTAGTGATGTGGAGCATTTTTTCATATATTTATTTGCTTCTTTAATTTTGTCCTCTGAGAACTGTGTATTCATCTCAGATGCCCATTTCTGAATTGAGTCTTTAAATTTGAGGGCCCTGTTATATCTTAGTTCTCTGTATATTCTAGGCTGCAGACCTTTGTCTGATTGCTTATTAGTTAGGATTTTTTCAAAATTTGTGGGTTGTCTTTTCACTCTGTTGACAGTTTCTTTTGACGTGCAGAAACTCCTCAAGAAGAGTTGATCCCAGTTGTTGATTCTTTCAAGTGCTTTCTGTGCGAATATATATTTGTTCATGAACTCTTTACCTACCCCTATGTCTTCAAGAGTTCCTCCTACTCTCTCTTCCAGGAGACTGAGTGTTTCTGTTTTAATGTTTAGATCTTTAATCCATTTTGACTTTAACTTAGTGCATGGTGATACAGCTGGGTCAAGTTTTAGTTTTCGGCATGTAGAAAGCCAAGTTTTCCAGCACCATTTGCTAAAGGCTATCTTTCTTCCAGTAAGTATGATTGGCCCCTTTGTCGAAGATCAGATGGCTGAGTGTGTTCATAGATGCTTCTGCACCTTCTAATCTATTCCATTGATCCTCAAATCTATTTTGTTGCCAATACCATGTTGATTTTATCACAGTTTTGTCATTTAGTTCCAGTTTCATTGCACTGTGGTCAGATAATATGCATGGGATAATTTCTTTTACTTTTTTAGTTTTCTTTTATTGAAGTACAAATATCAATGAGACAGCTTTAAGGTACCTTGACAAGATGGATTTGATAAATTAATACATTGCAAACTGTCCTCACAATGTTTTGGTATCATTGAAGGCTCATACATGATACTATATCCACAGGCATCGTTATACCATATGTCTCTTATCAGTAAATTAAGAGAGTGTAGCTGTTTACGGATCTTATTTTTTATACCTGAATTACATCAAAGATTCAATAATTAATACTTTCCACCTTGCCACCCTCCTAGTGGTTGTCTATAGTACGCATTGGATAATTTCAATTTTCTTGCTTATACTTACGCAGGACCATGTGGTCTGTTTTGGAAAATGACC
The DNA here is from genome assembly GCA_004027165.1 of Ctenomys sociabilis. Taxonomy (NCBI): domain Eukaryota; kingdom Metazoa; phylum Chordata; class Mammalia; order Rodentia; family Ctenomyidae; genus Ctenomys; species Ctenomys sociabilis. The sequence goes on from PVKA01000230.1 coordinate 53,830, forward strand.
CGTGTGCAGCTGAAAAAAATGTGTATTCAGCTGTGGTTCAGTGCAACACTCTATATGTCCACCAGGTCCATTTGTTTCAAGCTCTGGTTCAGTTCTGCTATGTCTTTGCTAATTTTTTGTCTGGTTGATCTATCATTTTGAGATATGGGTGTGGTAAAGTCTCCTGTTAAGACTGTGTTCTTAGACATTAGGTTTTTCATGTCCATTAAGATTTGTCTTACATAGTTGGGTGCGCCTGTGTTTGGTGCATAGATGCTTATAAGTGTTACCTCTTGCTCTTGAATTTTTCCCCTGATCAATATATAGTGGCCTTCTTTGTGTTGTTTGATCGTGCTTGGTTTGAAGTTGAGACTGTCTGAGAACAGAATTGCTACTCCTGCTTTTTTCTGAGGTGCTGGGGCATGTAGTATTGTTTTCCATCCTTTGACTTTGAGCCTATGAATGTACTTTTGAGTTAAGTGTGTTTCTTGTATACAGCATATTGTTGGATTTTGTTTCCTAATCTACTGTGCCAGTCTATTTCTCTTAATTGGAGAATTGAGTCCGTTTACACTGATGGTTATAATTGAAATGTGCTGACTTATGTTGATCATGGTATTTACCTGGTGCTCCATTGTATCCTGTGTTTAATTGTCTGTCCTGTTTAGTGGGTTCCTTCTGTTCTCATTGGTGGAGTTCTGGTCATTGCTGTCTCTCTCTAGAACTTTCAGTAACCTGTGTAGGGATGGCTTTGTCATGAAATTTGTTAATTGTTCTTTGTCGTGGAAGTATTTCACTTCTCCATCAAACTTGAAAGAGTTTTGCAGGGTATAATAGTCTGAGCTGTAATTTGTTTTCGTGTAGGACTTGAAGAACTCTGCTCCATGCTCTCCTTGCCTTCATTGTTTGTATAGAGAAGTCGGCTGTAATTCTGATGGGCTTTCCATTGAATGTGATCTGCTTTTTCTCTCTAGCAGCTTTCAGTATATTATTTTTGTGTTGGATTTCTGGGATCTTAACTATTATATGTCTCAATGTGTTTTTACTTGGGTTGAAGTTATTTGGTATTCTGTATTCTTCGATGACCTGAATGTTGGATTGTTTCCTCATATTTGGGAAGTTTTCTGGATTTCTTCTCCCCAAATTCTTTATATGTCATTTGTTTCGACTCCTTCATTCTCGTCTTTGTCAGTTCTGGATCATTTTCAATTATTTAACTAATCTCCCCATTGTGGGTTATATTTTCTTTTTTTCATGCTCAGTAATTACTTTTGTTTTTCTTATTTTGGATGATAAACATCTTAAATTTTACCTTGTTGAGTGTTGGATATTTTTGGACTCCTATAAATGCTTTTGGAATTTAGTTAAGTTACTTGGAAACAATTATTCTCACATTGTTCATCCTGGCGTCATCTTGCAGCTGATGGATTATTTTTTCCTGCATTCTCATTGTTTTTAAGAGATCCTTTCTCATCTTTTCACTAGCCACACTGGCATCTTCAAGATCTGAAACTCTGTCTTCACTTTCACTCAAAAGGTTTTGTAGACTCGTGATTGATATTTTTAGTTCTTCTGTATCTCTTTGATTCTGTTCCATGCATTCTATTTCTTTTTTGTATTGCTCATTGAAGGAATCCATCATATTTCTGATCTCCTCAATTTTTTTATCCATGTCTTCTTTAGAGGTAGTTATTAATTCTTTTCCTGCAGTGTTTCTTCCAAGTTGGGTTTTCTCTATATATTTCCGGACTTGTTTCTGTATTTCAGATGCTATGATTTCAAAGAATTCTTTTTTGATTTCAGAAATTATTTCTGCTTTGAGTTCCTCATGACCTTTTTGCTGTTGTGTCTTTGCTTCAGATGCTGTTAATTCATACGTTTCTGCTGGAATAGTGCTCTCTGCACTTGTTGAAATAAGTAAATTAATTAATTAAAAAAGAAAGTATCTGACAACTGAATTCTCTTTTGTCTATTTATTTTTTAATTTCTCTTCTTTGTAGTTCATTTAAAATAATTTCTATTATGTCTTCACAGCTTTTGAATATTTTATTTTGCCATACCAGATCTGCTGTTATTTCTATCCAGTGATTCTTTTAAACCTCTAAGACATTGGCATTTTCATATCTGGAAATTTGCTTGTGGTCTTTCTTGTATCTTCTTTGTCTCTAGTCACTCTTAAACTATGTAGATTTATTTATAATAATTGGGCCAACGTCTTTGCCTGCTAATTCTAGCACCTGTGTCTTTGTCAGTTCTGGATCATTTTCAATTATTTAACTAATCTCCCCATTGTGGATTATATTTTCTCTTTTTTCATGCTCAGTAATTACTTTCTTTTTCTTATTTTGGATGCTAAACATCTTGAATTTTACCTTGTTGAGTGTTGGATATTTTTGGACTCCTATAAATGCTTTTGGAATATAGTTAAGTTACATGGAAACAGTTTAATTCTTCTTGCTTGCTTTCAAGATTTGTTAGGCAAGAATGGAGCACGTATCAATATAGGGATAATTATTCTCTCCACTGAAGCAAAAATCTGTCTAAACTATCCTTGATTCTTAAATTTTGAGGTTTCTCATTTGAGGTTTTGAGAGTAGGCAGTTCTTAGCCATATGTGGTTGCTGGGTGCTGTTGCCCTAGTAATTCCAGAAGGTTCCCCTTCTCCTCATATTAGGTAGTCTTACACATAGTCAGGAGTTTCTCTGCAGACACTCACAGCTTGCTCATATGGTTAGCACCCCCTCCCCTTTGGTGGTTTCTTGGTCTTTTTTTCTGTTCTGTGTGGTACTCTGTCTTGTGAGTTTTATCAATTTATCATCAGGCTTACAGCTTTCTTGTTCCAGCTCACATCCACTGGGGTCCTCTCCTCAAGAGAACCTGGGAATTTTTCAGGTAGTCAGATAGCATAATCATAATGTTTACCTCTTCTTTTTTTCTTGCTACAAAGATCATTCCTTTGCTCTTCTATGTGCAGTATCTTGTAAATCATTACTTCATATCTTCTGTCCATTGATGACTATTGTAAGAGGGAGGAACACATGCTCCCTGTCACTCCATTTGAGCAGAAATGGAGGTCTCATATCTGCTCACAATGGGTATGGGATGGAGCAGAAAACTCCAAGGAGCAACCAAGCTTGACAGCCCCTATTCAGGGCTGAAAAATGGTCTCAAGAAAATGCCATTACTTTTCATAGTCCAATAAGCAGTACAATGTAACCAGGTGTTTTTTTCTTCCCTGATAATCCAAATTTAGATATATTTTCCTTTCTGCTATCATGACCCTTTGTCTATCCCAAAGCATAGCCAATCATCATTATCATTTCCTTTATATCTTTTCCCTTTGGTGTTAAAATTCCAGGAAACACCTTCTATAGTGTTTACATGTCCCCTCCCTCCCTCACATAGTACTGTTAAAGTTCACAATAGTACTTTGAAGGAGATAGGTATTGATCACAGTAAATGCTACTCTATTTTTCAGACTCACCTATTGAGGACTCAACCCTAAGTAGAGTCAGATATACAAGGAAATCTCTGGTGTCCCTGGGGATCTCAGAGATTATAACAGAAGAGGAAACCCAGTCACTGAGGAGAGACCTATTATAGCCAAACTGCAGCTTACCACCTGCAAACTGATGCTCCTGAAATTTTACCCACACAAGTGCTGCTGCAAAGGCTATTTTTATCCTCAGGGCTCTGATATGAGATTAAAACCTGGCAGTTTGTCTAACTAGCTCATTACTCCAACTGTAAATTCTCCATCTGGAACTCTGGATAGATTTTTTTTTTCACCTTATAGGTAAAGGGGGCAAGAAACAAAAACAATGTCGGAATCTCTTTATTGTTTCCTAGTACTAAATTCAGGGGACCCAACTGGAGAAGATTCACTCTGTTAGGCTTCTAAGTCAAGTATAAAAGGTATAGTAGACTTCTTTTTTTTATAGATGAGGAGACTGAGATCTTGGTGAATTGTATGCTGAGGGTCTGTTTAGAGATAGCTATATATTAAGTAGAAAAAAGTACCAGATCCTTGAAGATGAAAGTATGAGTCATGGCTTCCTATAAGGCTAAAGGTATGATAAGGCCACCTTAACCAAGCATTTCATGCACTGTCTTATAAGAATGTTAAGAGCACTTATCAAACTCTGACCCTTTATATAAGAGACACTGAGTGACTGGGGCTTTGAGCTGTTGGAACACCATCAAGTTTAGCCAAATAGAATTCAGCAATGCTTGGGGTAACTGCTAGTCAGAGAGAAGTTGGTTTATCATTGCTTTCAAGCCACCAGAGTTTGATAATATATGTGAATCTAGTTTTTTTTTTTTGTTAAAAGGTGTTTTAAAAAAGAAATATGTGTATATATGAAAAATGAAATAGTTATGAGGTAAACCTTAATTTCCAAAAACCTATGTTCATCAGAAATATATCTACGTGTGCAAAAGAATATGGAAAGGACAGGAAGTTTGAATCAAAGTACATAAAAACACAGAGAAGGAAATATTTAGAAAGTGATTTTGCCTCTTGTGCATCTTCTGCCTCAGCCTTGACAACCTCAGGTTATCTCTAATTATTTATCTAGAGAATCTAGAGCCAGAATTGTCAAGAGTCTTAGCACTTCTCTAGGTGGCTACCTTGATGGAAGGAAGGAAGGGAGGGAGGAAGGAAGGAAGGAAGGAAGGAAGGAAGGAAGGAAGGAAGGAAGGAAGGAGGGAAGAAAGAAAGGAAGTAAGAAAGGAAGGAAGGAAGGAAGGCAGGCAGGAAGGAAGGGAGGGAAAAAGGAAGGGTGGGAGGAAGGGAAGAAGGAAGAGAGGGAGAGAGGGGAGGAATGGAAGAAGGGAGGGAGAAAGGGAGAAAGGAAGGGAGGAAGAGATCCCTCCCTTTGGCCCTCCCATCTCCCTATCTCCTCGCCAGGTTTCCTCAGATATCATTGCCCCCTGCTTCCTCAACTTCCTGTTCTGTCTGAAAAATGAACTACTCATTCTTGCCTAAGGTTGCATGAGCACTTTCCTCTGGCAATCTTTCCTCAGATCTCAAGGTGGTGGGCTCTTTCTTTTTTACCTTTCCTGGACCTTTTATCTAAAATAGCTCTTAATCACTGCATGACGCCATCTTCCTTGTTTTCATCTTACTGTTATCAACACTTATGAATATAAGATATTTGTTTCCATTGTGCTTTACTGAAGTAAAAGCTCTTTATTTTATTTCTTATGTTAATTTTATTGAGAAAAAAGTAGCAATGTGACAGTTCAAAATAGTTGAGAATAGTTACAAAATTAATATGTTGCATATTGTTGTCTTTGTAGTAGTTGTTCATAGAACAAGATGCAAACATGATATTTTGTCTAAACACTATTAGTTCAAAACTTTCTTCTCATTGAACTAAGAAAAGTAGCTATATATCTATGCTATTTTATATATACAGCTATATATATTTTTTCACTACAAAATGGTCCTTCATTTATATCCCCTTTTTTGTATACTTTTGTCAGAGATGGGTATTTCATTGCCATTCATATATTGTAGGTGCATGAATTCAGCAAAATAATCCAACACAGTCCAGTAGTCCATAACCTATGGGTTATCCATAGGATTGGCAATGTCAGAAGTTGTTGACTTGAGCCTTTTATAGCTCAGCATATTAATATAGCTTTACTTTTTATACTTTATCTTTATACTTTGCTGCTAGATGGTTAAGACCAAGATAAAACAAGACCTATATAACAATAAATGCAACTTTTGTATCTGAGAAGGCTGGTCAAATCCCCTCAGGATTTCCCTTGAAACCCTGTATCACAGTTTGTAGATTCTTTGTCAGTGTCAGCCATATGGATGAGTAAAGGCCACTGCTTGACCAATTTGCTCTCTGTGAAAGCCTGAGAGAATATTTTCTCGCATTGTGATACTCCTTAGGCACATTCTACATCATCAATCACCTTCCACTGTGGCCCCATAATCTTCTTGATCAGAAAATTTAAGACACAACTGAGTTGCATGATGTTACAGTATGGTTCTCTGATCAATGTTGGCTATCCTTGTAGCCCTTCTTTTTCTCTAATATTTTGTTCTGCAAACTTAAGTTGTTCACCCTCCACAAGAGAAGCTTAGTGATATTATTACCCTAAAACATAGGCTGTTGAGCTTAACATCAATATCTGTCTGAATATCAAATACGTTAGACATAACATGGAACAGGTATTTTCCATCAATAATTTATATGTTAAACTTTAAATATTTACAAAATATGAAAAAAAAGAAAAAAAACAGAAATAAAGAGTTTGAAATTTTTACACAGAAATTTAGAAATCTAACCATAACATTGAAGCAGGACAGTCATTTTTCCTTGTCTCTTGTTTTAATTTATTACCTTTTCTCTTTTTTAAAGGAAACATTTGCATGAGAGAGAGAGTATAGCAGTAATTGATATGACATTAGAAACAGTGCACTTTTAGAAGACCAGAATGACAGGGATTCCAAACATGACCCTAGTATTACATATTGCTATCTTCAGTACAGTTGGTTAGTTCACACATATCAGCACATACAGTTAGTCAAGGTGAGAATATTACCAATTAACTGCTAGGTTCAAAAACCTGAGGGACATTCTCAGGATCATTGCCTTAACCATCTTGTGTATATACATGTTGGTTTTGCCGCTGTCATGTTTCCTAGCTTTTCTCCTTGCCCTCTCATCGTTGTTTAATCCTTAAGTTCTCACTTTTCCATTTAGTTGTGTTATAGCTTTCAATTTTTATTTCTTCTTTTGAGCTCTTACACTAGGGAGACTATACAATATTTAAACATGTAGGTCTTCTTTGTTTCACTTATGAGTATATCTTAAAGTGGCATCCCCTTATATATGAAGGCTTTGAGTTTATCATTCTTTATAGCTGAGTAATACTCCATTGTATAAAAATACCACTTCTTTTTATCCATTCCTCATGTGATGGGCATCTTGGTTGTTTCCAAGATTTGATTGTCCCAAATTGTGCTGCTATAAACGTAAGTGTACATATATCACGATGACATGATGCTTTTAGTTCTTTTGGGAAAGTTCCCAGTAGGGGGAAAGCTGGTTTGAATGGGATAAATATAAGTTCTTCAATGACATTAATCCAGACTTTCCACCCTTTTCCCTTTCCAAACACCTTCTGTACAATGTGTTTAATCTTGATCACAGCTATGTGAGATTAGTTTATTGTTAATACATTTACAGGTGATGAGAATGGGGCAGTCTCTACTGAGATTGAGGCAATAGAGTTGAAATAACTTGTGAACAAGTGATTAGGTAGGGCTTTTGACCCCAGAACTCCAGTTCCCAAGCCTTTTTATGTCACCTTTGATGAGGAGTGAGGGGCTGTTATGGCCCTTTGAGAAGTAGATATCAAGAGAAGATTAGATGTATGAGAAATTTGCTTTAGGAAGCAACAGTAAGGAAGTATGGGAAAGAAACCAGAAGATGCTAGAAGAAAAGTCAAACTATGGTGTAGTACTGACCCTTGTGAGAGAGAAGAGTGAAAGAAAGATGGAAGGAAGGGGAAATGCCAAGGAGAGAAAAGAAGGGAAAAAATGGAAGAGTATAGAATTAGTATAGTTGTTGTTTTGGGGGGAGGTTCTTTAGTGTGTTTACTTCATGAAAGCAAGAACTCTCTAAACCAAAATTATCCATTAATTAATGGATAATTAATCACACATTTTCAAGGACTCTCCTTCTTCTTCCTACACTTTTCAGTCATTGGCTGGGACAGCCTTTGGGATATGCAACCTGGACATGAATACTGATATGAAAATCTCTGAGCACAGCCCCTGAGGCAGCAAGTTAATTACGTTCCTTACAGTAGGAATCTCAGAGAGGCACCTTCTTGATGGCCGTGGGGAAGGGGTCATGTCTCAGTGTCTAGTGTGGAGGACCCTTGATAGACATTCGTCAGCTCAGCAAATTATTCCTTAACATATGCAAAGTACTCACTAATTGAAAACTATGATTAAGGGAATGTGCCAAACAAGCTCCTCGCTTCAGTGTCGCTGCTCCGGTCACACGCAAGAGTCGGGAAACAGAACAGGCTCGCAGGATGCGAAGTTGCTCTGTCTCACGCTTTCCTCCTGGTGGTAACTCACTGGAGCGGTCATTCACAAAGACTGGTGTGTCGCTCAGGCGAGAAGAATGAGCCTTGGCTGCTCTTTGGGCAGGGGCATTTACAGGTACTTCAAACCTGCACATTTCAACCACTTCATCCACATGAAATAAGGACTGTTTGCTCTCTTGAAGGCATTCCAAACTCGCAAAATATATTGCTTGGGAAAGTGTATCACAGAAACTTCAGGCAGAGCCTGTAAGGCTTCTGACTATCTTTTACTTTCCTTTTTGTTCTGGCTTACAAGAACAAAAAATTATTTCTTCACAATGCTAAAGACTAGAAATCTGAAAGCGATGTGTCAGTGGGGCTGAGCTCTTTGCAGCTCCGCAGGAGAGTTTTTCTTTCCATTCACTGGCTTCTTGGAGTTGCTGGTGATTTTTCGCAAACATCAGCCTGCATCTGCATCACTCCAAAAATTTCCTCTGTGAGAAACATGACAACCTCCCTGCATATCTATTGTCCCTATATTCTGAGCTCCTTCTTTTAAAAAAACAATTAGTTTTAATTGTGTTAAAATATGCATGGCATAAAATTTACCACTTCAACCATTTTTAAGTACACAGTGCAGTGGAACTCAGTATATTCACACTGTTGTATAACACCACCACCACCCTTCTCCAACTTTTTCATCTTGCAGAGCTGAAACTCTGTACTTATTAAAAATAACTCCATATTCTCTTCTCCCCATACCCCACGAAGCTACCATTCTACTCAGTGTCTCTATGAATTTGTCTAATTTAGGTATCTTATATGAGTGGAATAATATAGTCTTTGCCTTTGTGGTTGCTTTTTTTAAATTAGCATAATAGCCTAGTAGTTAATCTCTGTTATCAGAATTTTGTTCTGCTTTGAAAAACATCGCCTTGACTGAGTTGCAATAATAAAATATCATAAATGAAGAGAATTAAACAATCATTTATTCTCACACAGTTCTAGAGCTGGGAAGCTCAAGATAAATGTCAACACATTTACTTAGCTTCTTCTGAGGTCTTGTTCTTGGCTTGTGGATGACCAGCTCCTTGCTGTGTCTTCGCTTGTTGTCCATCACTGTGTTGTCTGAGACTTAACCTCATCTATTTATGAGGGGTCATTATACGGAATTAGGACCCACATGTATGACCTAATTTTACACAAATTACTCCATTTAAAGATTCTATCTCCAAATAGTTACATTTTGAGGTACCCAACAAATTTTGGAGTGTACAATTTAGCCTGTCACTATGGTACCATTATCAAAGTCATAAAATTAACATCAATATAATTCTCGTATATCTTCAGCAGCCCTTGTGCCAATTTTTCTGGTTGTCCCATGTCATTTTTTTCTGGTCCAGGATCTAATCCATGATCACATGTTGCATTTAATAACCTTGTCTCTTTAAATTTTCTTTAACCTAGAACATTTTTTAATCTTCCTTTGTGTTCTGTGATCTTAAAGCTCTGTTCAGTTATTTTACAGCACTTTCCAGTTATGTTATAGTGTGCCTCAACTTGCATGTCAATTTCTTATGATTAAGCTATGTATCTTTTCAACAATACAGAGAAGTTATCTGTGGCCTATTGAATTGTAACTGTATTACTACCTAATTGCACAATGAATATAAGCAAAATGAAATATTCATGTCTTGTTCTCTCTCCATACTCCTATGATTTTTGAAAACTTTTAAATCTTAGAGATTTTATTTACTTTTACAATGGTTATAATCACATATAAGATACTCCCCTTAATTTTCAGAATTCAAATAAAATTTCATTAGATGTAGTAGATATTTAGATATACCAGGTTTTTAATATTGTGCTATTAATTAATTCACTTTATTTTTAAATAAAATCAATCTAAACATGTAATATATAAAAAATAATATAGGCAACAAATTAGCACCTTAATTCTTATTTGAGAATTGGCAACTATATATCCACCACCAAGAATATAATGGGAAAATTTTAAAAATTAGAAATGTAAGATATCAAAAGTATCAAAGACTAGATGAATGAAAATTCTGGAGAAAATAATACCTCTTCTTATATGAGCTGGTATTGGTCAGTCCCTTCTTTCTTATAGGCATTTTCCAAAACAAGAAAAGTACTATGCATCAAGCTTGGCTTAGTTAGTAGGCTGTTACTAGGAAAAAAAGTTAGACAAGGAAAAAATTTGCAATTAAAAAGGCACTCACAGGGCCAGGGAGATGGCTCAGTAGAATAAGTGCTTCTCTGGCAAGCACAAGGGCCTGAGTTCAATCCCTGGTTCTGAAAGAAAAAAAAAGAAGGCACTCACAAACTGGGCTTGAGAAAAGGGAAACCTGGGACAAGATCCAAATTTCCCCACAAGAGTTTTGCTTGGACATAAAATTGAAGTGCAGGAAAAGCAGAAGGAAATTGTCCACAGTTTTGTGGTTCTAAAGAAGCAGTCCTCCACAATAAAAAGAGCCAACACGAACACAGACAGTTCTCTCATTTTTCAGATCTTGAAGTGGAATAGGTCAAGAATGCAAGAAGTTCCTGCAATCGTTTAAGTTTGACATAAATTCTTTCTAGACTATCACAAGCCAGGGAGGTCTGATTCATGGTTATAGAAACAAGCCAAAAATAAATGGAGACATTCTTAAACTTTAAAGTAGGCAATACATAGCTGAAATTCTAACAAAATCGAGATTATTAACTGTACAAAATGCACTTATCAGAGAACACAGGAGCAAATATGGAATTTATCAACTGATATCTATATGGTCCACTTGCAAACACTATTCTACTTGGAGTCCAATTTGCTAAAAGTGCATCTGGATCTGGTGTTGTACAGTTTTTGAAAGGATGGGGCAGGAAGATCATAAATTCAAGGCTGGACTATGTGGTGAGGTCAGGTCAGCCTAGACTTTTCATTGAGGCTCTCAAGGAAAACAAAACAAAACAAAACAAAATTTCAAACAGACAAGAAACTGGGACCTATGGTTTATAAGAGGGAAAAAGAAAAGAAGGAGAGGAGAAATAGTTTGGAAAGAAGGTGCACAGATGATCCAAGTATTCATGTTAACACAAAAGGACTTTAAAATAACAATAATTTGTGCTAAACAACACAAAGGTTAAGAAAGACCAAACCAAAAAAAAAAAATATATATATATATATATATATGAAACATGTCATTAGAGAATCTGAATGCATGAAAAGTATCAGGTAGATAAGTTATAACTAACAAATGCAAACAAAAAATGTTGAAATTAAAATGCTGTAGGATAGTTTAAATAGCAGACTAGACAGGAGATAAAATTAGCGAAGAGTAAGAGATACTGAAATTGAAATTGAAGCAGAGGAATTAAAGAAGAAAACATTTTTTGAAGGAGGAGGAGGAAGAGATTGGTGAGAAGAGAGATACACAACAGTTTGGACCAGTTTTCTTAAATTTTTTAAAAAATATTTTATTTATTTATTTATTTGGTGCAGGATCTTGCTATGCAGTTCAGAATCATAGTAGTTCTTCTGACTCAGCCTCCCCAGCACTGGGTTATAGGCATGAGCCACCACACCCAGTTTCAGTGGCCAACACAACGCTCTTGGGGCTCCAGGGCCAGCATGGCATGCAGCATTGGGGATCGAACTCAGGTTCTTGTGCTTGCCAGGTAAGAGATTAGACTGCTCAGCTATGTTCCTAGCCCTGGAGCATTTTTTGTTTTGTTTTTTAAATGCTAGCATTGTGTGGAAATTCCAGAGGAAGGAAGAGAGAAAAATTGAGAGCACAGATGATAATAGAAGAGGAAATGGATGAGATGAGAAACATTAAAAATTATTAGATGTTAGTGTTCAAAAAATATTAGATGTTAGTGATTTAGCACATCTCAAACAGGATAAAGGCAAGCAAACCGAAAAAACATCATCTACCAAAAAACATAAACAAAGACAGCAATGTTAAATATAGCTAAATGAAGAGTAAGGGAAGAACGGGATACTTCACTTCCAATTAACAAGACAAATGGCTGAATTTTTTGCTGAAACTATTGAAGTCAGAGACAATAAAACCATGTCTTCTTGAAGCTACTAATGTACCTGTATAATTACATGCCTGAAGAAAATATTCTTTAAACATTTCTTAAATGACAAGTTTGAACACTGTTCACCTATTTAATTGTCATTTGTATTTCTTCATCTGAGAAGTGTGTATTTATCTCAGATGCCATTTTTCGATTGGGTCATTGAATGTGGACACCTGAGTTTTTCAATTCTCTATATGTTCTAGATAGAAGTCCTTTGTCTGAGGGATAGTTAGATACACTCTTTTCTCCAAGTTCTTAGTTTTTCTTTTGATTCTCCTGGATATTTCTTTTGATGTGCAAAAAATTTTTTTAATAAGGTGAGTTTCTAGTTGTGGGTTCTTTGGAAGGCAGCTATGCTCACCACTATACCACCAACACCGCACTAGTTGTGGGTTCTTTGAAGTATTTCCTGAGCAGTTTGATTTGTGTTCATGAATTCTCTGTCTACCTCTATGTCTTGAAAATTTTGATCTACTCTCTTTTCTAGTAGAGTTAGTGTTTCTGTTTTAAAATTTAGATCTTTGATCCATTTTGACTTTACTTTTGCCCATAATAATAGATATTGATCTAATTTTAGTATTTGTCATGTGTAAAGCTCATAGTCTCAGCATTATTTGTATCATTTTTTAATGTATTTAGTACAGGTTCTACAGGGTTTTACTACACAGATCAGACTCATGTTGATTCTTCAGTTTTCAGCCTCCTAAGCACTGGGATTACACACCTGTGCCACAACTCCTAGTCTCAGTTGCAATCTCAGCCTGCCCTGAGCCAGAGCCAGTACTGCATTTGCCTAAGCAGGTGCTTTATTCAGCTGAGCTATCTGGCTGGCCCTTCCCCAGCATTATTTATGAAAAAAGTCTA
>PVKA01000230.1:66925-81362 GCA_004027165.1 Ctenomys sociabilis
CAAACTGTTTTCATAACGTTTTGGTATTGTACAAGGTGCATACATGATATTATATTTACAGATTTTTATATAGCTGAATTATATCAAAGATTCAATAATTATTTACCTAGTGGATGACCATAGCACTAAAAGCCGACATAATATCCTGTCCCACCACCAATAGTGCAGATCTTGCCTCTCATAGAATTATGTAGAAGCATAGCGTTATCTATCCCAACTGTTGAGACTCAGGTGAGCTCCAAAAAGTCTATTTTTTTCCAAGTAAACATGTTTGGCCCCTTTGTCAAAGGTAAGGTGGCTGAGTGTATTCGTGATCTACTGATCTTCAAGTTTATTCTTTTTGCTGATAACATAATACTTTTATCACAGTGGCTTTGGAGAATAGCATCAAGTTTGGCCTTGTAATACCTCCTGTCTTTCTTTTGTGACACAGGATTTCCTTCGCTAGTGTAGGTCTTTTCTAGTTGATGAATTTTAGGGATGCTTTGTCTAGATCTATGAAGTATGTTAATGGTTTTTTTTTATTTCGATTTTGATTGCTAATGGTATTTTGACAGCTTGGGAAATATGGCCACTTTCTCAATTTTGGTTTTTCCTACCTATGAGCAAGTAATATTTTTCCATTTCCTAAAAACCTCTTCAATCTCTTCTCAGAGTACTGTAACTTTCAATGAATAAATCTTTTACTTCTTTGATTTATTTCCATTACATTGATTCTGGTGTATCCCTTTTTTATTTGGATGATTTTTTAAAATCTTATTGAAGAACAAATAGCAATGACACAGTTTCAAATGAAATTAGTAGAACAAATTCAATAATTGATACATTGCACATTGTTTTCATAGTGGTTTTTTGTGGTGCAAGGTGCATACATGATATTCTATTTACAAACACTATTAGAGAAGGTGCCTCTAATCAATGAATTAAGAGAATGTAGCTGTACATCTATGTTTTTTTAAAAGCTGAATTATAGTACAGTTTCAGCAATTAATACTTTTCATATTGTTATCTTCCTAGTGGTTATCCATAGTACAAGAAGCAGACAGGATATCCTGTCCAAGCATTATGAGTGCAAATCTTTCTTCTCATAGAATTATGCAAAAGTACTGCATATTTATCCTAACTGTACTGTTTATACAAACACAGAATGGTTCTTCCTTTGTATACCCCTTTTTTGTTTAGTCTTGTCAGAGATGGGTATTCTATTGTATTCAATTATTATAGGTGCTTGAATTCAGCAAAACAATCAAACACAGTCCAGTAGTCCACAATAGTAGTGGGTTATTCAAAGAAGTTGTTGACTAGAGCCATGTACAGCTCAGCTTATTATTATGGCCTTATTTATATACCTCATTTTAAACTTTTCTGCTGGATGGTTAAGACCAAGATAAAGCAAGACCTATATATCCAAGTATGTAACATTTCTATCTGATGAAGTCAATCAAGTCCCCTCAGAGTTGATCCTGAGTCAATGTCAGCCATGGGGATGAGTCATGGCCATTGCTTGACCAGTTTGCTCTCTGTGAAAGCCTGTGAGAAAGTTTTCTATCCATGTGGCTCTTCTTAGGCACACTATAGATCATCAATCACATTCTTCTGTGGCTCCATAATCTCCTTGATCAGAAAATTTGGTGCACAACTGAGTTCCATGATGTTATAGTACAGGTTCTCCTATGTCCTGAGTACCAACTCACCTTGAAAGGCTAGAGCTAAAATGTTGGCTGACCTTGAAGCCCTTCCATTTCTTCAATATTTGATCTGTGAACTTAGGGTGTTAACCCTTTAGAAGAGAAGCTGATTATTACTCTGCTACATATGCAGTTTGGTATACCTATCTGACTAACTTCTTTTTATTTGTTGTTATATCTTTTATTTGTATTTCTTCTTTTGATTTCTTGTACTAGGGAGACCATACAATATTTGCACATGTGTGTCTGGTTTATTTCACTTATGAGTATTTGTTCAAGTGGCATCCACTTCAATATAAATGCTTCACGCTTATCATTCTTTATAGCTGAGTAATACTCCATTGTATGAAAATACCACAACTTTTTCAAGCATTCCTCATTTGATGGGCATCTTGGTTGTTTCCAAGATTTGGCTATCACAAGTTGTGCTGCTATAAACATAGGTACACATATATCACTATGATATGATGTTTTCAGTTCCTCTGGGAAAATTCCCAGTAGGGGGATAGCTGGCTTGAATGGGAATTCCAGTGCTAGTTTTGTGAGGAGTCTCCACACTGATCTCCACAATGGTTGCACCAGTCTACATTCCCACCAGCAGTGGAGAAGGCTTCCCTTTTCCCCACATCCTCTCCAACATTTGTTGTTGGTTTATTTCTTTATGATAGCCATTCTTTCTGGAGTGAGATGGTATCTCAGTGTTGTCTTTATTTGCATTTCATGGATAGCTAGTGATGTGGAGCATTTTTTCATATATTTATTCACTTCTTTAATTTCATCCTCTGAGAAGTGTGATAAAATCAGATATCAGATGCCCATTTCTGGATTGAGTTTTTAAATATGAGGGCCCTAATGTATCTTAGTTCTTTATAAATTCTAGAAAGCAGACCTTTGTCTGAGTGCTTATTAGTTAAGATATTTTTGAAATTTGTGGGTTGTTCTTTTGCTTTGTTGACAATTTATTTTGCCATGCAAAGACTTCTCAAGAAGAGTTGATCCCAGTTGTTGATTCTTTCAAGTGTTTCCTGTGGGAATATATGTTTGTTCATGGACTCTTTGCCTACCCATATGTTTTCAAGTGTTCCACCTACTTTCTCTTCCAGGAGATTGAGTGTTTCTGTTTTAATGTTTAGATCTTTAATCCATTTTGAGTTTAGCTTCGTGCATGGTGATAGAGCTGGGTCAAGTTCTAGTTTTCAGCATGCACAATGCTGGTTTTTCCAGCACCATTTGGTAAAGAGGCTATCTTTCTTCCAGTAAGCATATTTGGCCCCTTTGTCAAAGATCTGGTGACTGGATGTGTTCTTAGAGGCCTCTGCATCTTCTAATCTGTTCCGTTGATCCTCAGGTCTATTTCTTTGTGAATACTATGTTGATTTTTATCACAGTAGCTTTGTAGTATAATTTCAAGTCAGGAATTGTGATGCCTCCTGCCTTGTCTTTGTTCACCAGGATTGCCTTTGCTATTCTACGTCTTTTGTGGTTCCAAATAAATTTTAGGAACAATTTCTCTAAGTCTGGGAGGTATATTGTTGGCAGTTTGATAGGGATTGCATTAAATCTGTACAGAATTTTTGGGAGTATGGCCATCTTCACGATGTTGGTTCCTATCCAGGAGCATGGAATATCTTTCCATTTTCTTAAGTCATCTATGATCTTTTTTCTTAGGGTACTGTAATTTTCTGTGAAAAGATCTTTGACTTCCTTGGCTAAGTGAATTCCAAGGTATTTCATTTTCCTTAGTGCTATTGTAAAAGTTATTATTTCTATAATTTTCCTCTCAGTGTGTTTGTTATCTGTGTAGAGAAATGCTATTGACTTTTGAGTATTGACTTTGTATCTTGCTATGCTACTGAATTTGCGTATGAATTCTAGTAGCTTCTTTTTTGGGTCTTCGAAGTAAAGTATCATGTCTTCTGCAAATAGTGATAATTTAATTCCTTCTTTACCTGTTCTTATTCCTTTTATTTTTCCCTCTTGTCTAATGGCTGTTGCTAATGATTCCAAAAGTATATTGAATAGGAGGCTTGATAGAGGACATCCTTGTACCAGATCTGAGAGCAAAGGATTTCAGTTTTTACCCATTTAGAATTATGTTGGTATTGGCTTGTTTTACATGGCTTTGATGAGATTGGATAAAGACCATGTATCCCACTTTTCTGTAGGGTTTTGAGCATGAATGACTGTTGGACATTGTCAAAAGCCTTTGCTGTACCAAATGAGATGATCATGTGGTTTTCAGATTTGGCTCTATTGATGTAGTATATTACATTTATAGGTTTTTGGATACTGAACCATCCTTGCATCCCTGGAATGAACCCTACCAGTTCATGGTGTATAATGTTCTTGATGATTTGCTGTATTTCATTTGCTATGATTTTGTTGAGTGTTTTTGTGTCTGTATTCATGAGGGAGATTTGCTTGTGATTCTCTTTTTTTAGTTGCATCTTTCCCTAGTTTTGGTATCAGTATAATACTTGCCTCTGGGAAGGGTTTTGTGAGGATTGGTTCCCTTTCAATTTCATTGAAGAGTTTGAGGCATATAGGGATTGTTTGTTCTGTAAAGTTCTTAGAGAATTCAGCTGTGAATCCATCAACACCTGGACTTTTCTTTGTCGATAGGTTTTTTATTATATGTCATAATTCATTTGCTGTTATTCACTTGTTGAGAGTTATGTGTTCTTGATTCAGCTTTAGTAATTTGTACCTTTTGAGGAATCTGTCCACTTTTGTGTCTTCTGTTTTGTGAGAGTAAAGATTCTCCAAGTAGTTCTTAATAATCTACTGAATTTCTCCTGTGTTTGTTGTAGTTACACCCTTTTCATTCCTTATTGCTTGTATTTGAATTTTTTCTTTCCTCTTTTTGATGAGGTTGACTAGGGGCCTTTCTGTTTTATTTAATGCTTCAAAGAACCAGATTTTTGACTCTTCTTCAAACTGTTTTTGTCATCTCAATCAAATTAATTTCTGCTCTAATTTTTATGATTTCTTCCCATCTTTGGGCTCTGGTTTTGGTTTGCTCTTCTTTTTCTAGATGTTGAAGGTGCAACATTAGGGTGTTTATTTGTTCGAGTTCTGTTTTCCTAATGTTTGAGTTCATAGCTATGATTTTCCCTCTGGGAACTTTCATCGCACCCCCTAAATCCCAATAAGGTTGTGCTTAAATTTTCATTGAATTGTAGATATTGTTGAATTTCTTGTTTAATTTCATCTGTGACCCATTGATTGCTGAGTATGATGTTGTTTAATTTCCATGTATTTAGGGTTTTTTTTAATGGTTTCTTTTGTCGTTTACTTCCAGTTTCATTGTACTATGGTCATTTAAAATACATAGGATGATTTCTGTTTTCTTGCATATACTTAAGCATGACCTATGGAGTAGTATGTAGTCTATTTTAGAAAATGACCCAAGTGCAGCTAAAACACATGTGTATTCATCTGTGGTTGGGTGGAATACTCCACTAAGTCCATTTGTTCCAAGCTCTGGTTCAGTTCTGCTAGTTCTTTGCTAACTTTTTGTCTAGTTGATCTATCTTTTAGGGATAAGGTTGTGTTATGGTGTCCTGTTAAGATTTTGGTGTTGGATATTAGATTTTTCATGTCCATTAAGATTTGTCTTATATAGTTGGGTGCTTCTGTGTTTGGTGCATACATGAGTGTTACCTCTTCCTCTTGGACTTTTTCCCTAATCAGTATATAGTGGCCTCCTTTATTTCATTTGATCATTAAAGTTGAGACTATCTGAGAAAAGCATTGCTATCCCTGCTTTTTTTTCTGAGGTGCTGGGGCATATAGTATTGTTTTTCATCCTTTGACTTTCAGCTTATGAATTTCTTTATAAGTTAAATGTGTTTCTTGTATACAGCATATTGATGGGTTTTGTTCCCTAATCCACTGTGCCAGTCTATCTCTTTTAATTGGCAAATTGAGTCCATTTACATTGATGGTTATAATTGAGATGTATTGATTTATACTTGACATGTTATTTACCTGCTGTTGTTTACTCCTTTTTGTTCCATGCTTAATTGTTTGCCCTACTTCGTTAATTCTTCTGTCCTCATTCATGGAGTTTTGCTAATTTTGATCCCTCTCTAGAACGTCTTTTAGTGTTCTGTGTAGCGTTGGCTTTGTCATCATGAAATTCTTTACTTGTTCTTTGCCATGGAAATATTGTACTTCTCCATCAAACTTGCAATAGAGTTTTGCAAGGTATAGTATTTTGGGCTGGAATTTGTTTTCATAGAAGATTTGAAGTACTCTGCTCCATGCTCTTCTTGCCTTTCTGGTTTGAGAGTAGAAATCTGCCATTATTCTGATGGGGTTTCTTTTAAATATGATCTGTTTATTTTCTCTAGCAGCTTTCAGTGTATTGTACTGGATTTATGGAATCTTGACTGTTTTGTGTGTCAGTATGTTTTTAATTGGGTTGATGTTCTTTGGATTTCAGTTTGTTTCAATTATCTGAATTCCAGATTTATTCCCCATATTTGGATGTTTTTTGCTATTACATCTGCCTGTCTTTTTATATCATTTGTATTGACTCCTTCTTTCTCATTGATGCCTATTAGTCTCATATTGTTCATCTTTGCATCATCCTGCAGGTGATGAATTATGTTTATCTGCATCCTAGTTGATTGTAAGAGATCTTTCCTTATCTTTTTACTAGCTGTGATGGTCTCTTCAAGATCTGAACCTCTATCTTCACTTTCACTCAAATGGTTTCTCAAGCTTGTGATTGAGATTTTTAAGTTCCTCTATTCTTGGACTCTACTTTATACAATTTATTTCTTTCCTATATTGTCAGTCAAGGCTTTCATAATTTTTCTAATCTCTATTTTTTGTTAGGGACTTCATGAGAAGCAGTTATTACATATTTTACTTCAGGGATTATTTCTTATCTGATTTCTTCTATATGTTTCTGTATTTGATTGTTTGCTTCAGATGCTATTAATTCAGAGATTTCTTTTTGCGGTTCAGAGTTTATTTCTGATCTGTGTTTATCTATACCTTTCTGCATTTATTTCTTTACTTCAGACACTATTAATTCAGTTCTGTGGTTCCCAATTCTTCTGTGTTAGTATCTTCTGCACTTTTTCTCGGTGTGCTTAAGGTCTGAGATTGCATTTTGCTCCTTCTCTTTGTCATTTTATATAGCACTGTCCTTTGATCTTTGGTGCAGTTATATCCTTAGCACCTAGTGAAATTTGAGTGCAGATCTATGAAGTCTGAGTTCACCCACTTGTGCCTGGCTTGGGTCTGGCTGCACTGATCAGCTTCTTCCTGATACTGTGCGTGGCTGGGTCAGGAGGTGTGGGCAGGTCCTGAGAGCATGGTGAAAGTTCTGGATGCTGTTGTGAAGGGTATGGTTTTCCTAATTTCTCTCAATAAGTTTGTTGTTTCTGAAAAAGAATGCTATTTAGTTTTGAGTGTTGACTTTGTATCCTGCTATGCTGCTGAAATTGATTATTAAATATATAGTCCTTTGATGGAGTTATTGAGGTCTTCTATATAGGATATGATTTTCTCTGAAAATAATGATAATTTCACTTCTTCCTTTCCTATATTTATTTCTTTTATTTTTCTCTCTTATCTCAGTGCTTTTGCTAATGTTTCCAGATCTGTATTAAATATAAGTGATAACAGTGATTTCCTTGCCTTGCCTTGTTCTTAATTTTTGAGTGAAAGCTTTCAGTTTTTGTCCATTTAGCATGATTTTTGGCTCTTGGTTTGTCATAGATGGCTTTTATCAGGTTGAAGTAAAGACCATACAGTAAGATTTTCAGTAAAGTTTTTTTAATCATGGATGTGAGTTGGCCTTTATCTAAGCTTTCCTGCATCTTGGGCCAGCAAGACAGCACAACAGACTAAAGTGCCTGCTTAGGCAAGGTTAGGCAAATACAGGGACCGAGGTTCAACCTGCAGCACCATAACCTGCACCAGCCGTGTCCTCAGGGCATGCTGAGCTGGCCAGAGTCTGGGTGTAGTGTCACACACAATTGTAACCCCAGCACTGGGGAGGCTGAAAGCAGGAGGATCACGATGAGTCTGACTTGCATAGTGAGACCTTGTAACAACCAAATGCATAAAAAAAAAGTGTTCTAAAAAAAAACTTTTTCTGCATCTATTAAGATGACCATGTGATTTTAATCCTTGGCTTTGTTGATATGGCATATTACATTTATTGATTTGCATATATTGAACCATCCTTGCACTCCTGGGATGAATCTCACTTAGTCATGGTGTCATAGGTACTTGTTCCTCTGGCTGCCCTTCCCATTGTGTAAGGGTATGGGCCAGACACCTGGCCCTCTGGACAGAAGCTCCCATGATTGTGGAAGGGTAATGGGCAGCTGTTTCCCCCTCTCTCATGGCTCACCAAGGCTTCCTCAATGATGGAGAGTTAGTGGGCAGGGCCTCTCTCCTCCCTCACAGCTCACTGTGCCTTACCAAGGCTCCTTAAATGGTATTAAGGCCTATAGCTTTGTTTTTAAGGAAATATACTTTGAACTACTAGGGGTTAAAGGAACATCATTTCTTCAATCAGCACTGAAGGATTCAGAAAATAATAGAGCAAATTACAAAATGTTATTTAGGGAATCTAGGTGAAGGTTTTTTTTTTTTTTTTTTTTTTTTTTTTGTGGTACTGGGGATTGAACTCAGGACCCTGTGCTTGCAAGGCAAGTGCTTATTCTACTGAGCATTCTCCCCAGGCCCTATTCTTTGTATAATTCCTCCAAAATGTACTTTTTTCTTTTAACATATTTATCCTTGAAATTCTTTCAAAATTAAAAGTTAATTGAAAAACTTTGGGAACTTGTACCTCATGGTGCATGGTAAAAATAAAACACAAACTCAGATTTTATTGCAAGTAAAACAACACTAAAGGAACGATAGAAAAAAAAGCGTTCAAGCTACCTGGGGGTGCCATGTTGGCCTCATCCCTGGGGCATGCTGAGACAGCAGTCGAGACCAGGTGTGGTGGCACGCGCCTGTAATCCCAGGGCTTGGGAGGCTATAAATAGGAGGATCACTATGAGTCCAGTCTAGGTAGTGAGACTCTGTAGACCCTGTACTACATACAAAAAAAAAAAAAAAAGAAAGAAAAGAAAAAAAAAGAAGAAAAAATTGTTTAAGCTGAAGAAAAGCAATCTCATTGGAATACTGAAATCATATGAAAAATACAAGGAGGTAAATATATAAATAACTTTTAAAATGATGATTATGATGGATTAATGCTTTTTGAATTTTCTCATACACATAGCTAAAGTATGTTGCAATAGTAAAAGTCACAAAAGTTTGAAGCTAAATAAAGTTAATCTTTGTTTGAACAACTGTAAAATTACTAATTTAAGATTAAATGTTATAATACATGAATATTGATATTCAGTAGATACTTACTAAAAGATGTTTGTTATACATTTTTTCAGACATGTACTTTTTTATATAGTAAGAACATATGTTTTTAATTTCATGAGATTTTGTCAAGACTGTGTACTCAATTTTGTCTTTTATTTTTCTGTATAAACTGAGATTACTTTATAGACCTCTAGAACATTTTCCTAAAATTTCATTTGGTAAAATCAGGCATCTTTGATTTTTTTCTTAGGGGGAAAATGCTTTGTCTTTTATCATGTGGTATGATGTTCATCGGGGGCTTTCATACTTATTATTATTACGTTTGGGAAATTTCCTTTTATTTTTGAGTGTTTTCAGCATGACATTCTTCTACTTCATCAAATCTCTTTCCTGTATTAATTGAGAGTATTATGTGGCTTTGTGCATTCTGTTAAAAGAGCATATGAAATTGATCAGTGTCTATATATTGAAACATCCATAACATTTAAAAAGAAATATTACATAGCATTGGTGAATAAACCTTTTAATGTGCTTCAGATTATATTTGCTAGTATTGTGCTGAAGGATTTTATGTCAGTATTCATAAGGATGTTGACATGTAGCTTTCTCATGGTACTTTAGTCTCAGAATAATTCTGCTTCACATAATGAATTAAAGAGTATCATTTCCTCTTCAAGTGTTGATAAATTAGAAGTATTTCCACTAATCTTTTTTGAATGCTTGGCATATTTACCAATGAAGTCATACCATCTGGGATTTTTGTTTTTGTAAGATTTTTCATTACTGATTCAATCTCCTTATAATTAAGTCTATTCAGAGTTTGTTTCTTCCTAGGGTAATTTTTGTAGATTTTATGTTTCTAGGAATGTAACCATCTTGGTACGTTGTTCAATTTGCTGGTGTATAGTTGCTCATAGTATTCTTTTAATATGTTTTGTTTCTATACAATCAGAAACTTCTTCACTTTTGTTCGTAATTTCAATACTTTGAGTATTTTCTCTTTTTCCTAATCCACATATATATATACATACACAAAAGATTATTGGTTTCTTATACTATTCATGTTCACTGTTCTCTTCTGTTCTGTTTTTTAAAATGGAGTATTGATATTCCTACCCACTATTGCAGCAACGTTTCTCCCTTTAATTCTACAACATTTTACTTCATAAATTTTTATGTTATGTTATTAGGTGTGTAATTTTCGGTTGATAGTTATTTTATCTTTTTGCTTCATAATCTTTCATTAACTTATAATGTTCATTTTTGTGCCTCATATACTTTATTATTTAAAGTCTCTATGTCTTAGTGTGCCCTCCCACCTCCGCTATGGTTATTATTTGGATGCTATTTCCTTTTCTAGCTCTCCATTTCAATCTGTATGAAGCTTCTGTACACTGCATAGATGGATTCTTTTTTAGAATCCATTCTGCCAATCTTTATCTGTTGATTGTCATGTTGAGTCAATTTATATTTAAAATAATAATCATTAAGGAGGGTCTTCTATAAATTTTTCCCCCTTTTTATTTTATTTTATTTTTTTGCAGAACCAGGGATTGAACTCAGGCCCTTGTGCTTGCCAGGGAAGCACTTATTCCACTGAGCCATGTCCCCAGCCCTCCCCCTTTTGATATATCTTAAAGCATCTTTTGTCCTGCATTTACTGTCTTCTTTTGAGTTTATATGGGGGTTTTTAGTGGAATATTTGAACCCTTTTCATATTTCCTTTTTGTGTGTTATTTAGTTATTTTCTTTGTGGTTACCAGGGGGATTAAATTGAACATACTGAACTGATAGCATTTTATTTTAAAGTTATATGAGTTTATCTTCAATTGCATACAAAACCATACATTTGACAGTTGTATCTTCACCTTTTTTAGTTGTTGATGCCACAAAAGTATATCTTTATATAATGCATCTAAAGCACAAATTACCTTTATAATGCATTAGTTTCATATACAAAATAGATTTTTGGGATACATTAGCCTTTCAAATCATGTGGGAAACAAAAGGTAGCATTACAGGCCACTGTTGCAATAGCACTATCTTTTTTCCTTGTGTATTTACCTTTGCTAAGATTATTTCTTCGAATTTCATTACTACCTAGTGTCCTTTCATTTCAACTTTCATTCCATGGTGAGTTTCTAATTTTCTCCATAAACGTGTTGCTTTTTAGATGCTCTCACCTTCAGTAGGGCTCCTGAAAAGAAAGAGGAAAGAATTACGAAGGAAGTCTAAATACCCTGAAAACCACTTTGGTCAGAAGAGAACGTCTCTCAACCTGTGGGAAGGAAGGTATAGCAACATTGAGTGCTATAGCAGAGATTAGAACACACCCACTTGCCCACCTTGGCGGCCAGTGTTCTAAGAGTTGACATTAATTGCATGTCACTATCCTTCCTCTAGAAGTTTAAAGTCTTAAATAGAATCCTAAATTTCAAAATAACTGCCCCAGGCAGATTCTGGCAGTGTGATAATTGTCTAGGAGAGGAGACAGATTTCTGGTGATTCCAACTCTGTCATCTTCCCAGAACCCTCCTACATTGATTGAATTTTGTATATTAAACTAACTTGCATTCTTAAAAACTTCACCTGAGTGTGATGCATTTCCCTTTTTATCTATTCTTAAATATGATTTATTAAGATTTTTAGAAGTTTTAACATATTTATTAAGGATGTTTATTGTTGCCTCTTGATTTTTTTCTCTTTTCAATACTATTTAATACAATATACAATACTGGTACAGTAACTTGGGAAGTAGTCTCTCTTCAATTTTCTGGAAGATTTTGTTCAAAATTTCTATTTATTTTTCTAAATATTTAGTATAATTAACTGGGAAAATCATTTGCACCTTGTTTTTTGTGGATAGTTTTATCCAAGTTGCCAGTTTTATTGGCATAAATTCGTTTATAATATTTTGTTGTTAGTCTTTTAATATCAAACCATCTCTTCTATCTCTGAAAGAGCCAGTTTTTTAATATGTCTTCTTATGTTTTCTATTTTATCGAGTCCTTTTTCACATTTATTATTTTCTTTTTTCTATGTTCTTTGAATATAATTTATACTGATTTCTCTGGTTGCCTAATGTAGAAATATTTATCAATTTTAGCTGTTTCTTCTCTCTTATGGATATTGATGCTATAAAACTTGGTACTTTGCACATTTTCCTTTTCATTAAGTTTGAAATACTTTTTAATTTTTACCTCATGTTATTTGGAAATGTGATACTTAGTTTTTAACTATTTGGATGTTTTTTTTTCTTCACAAATCTATTACTGGCTTGTTTCAATTTAACTATACTGTAATTAGAGAAGAATCTTCATAATGACTGAACATTTTGTAATTTTTAAAACTTTGCTTTCATGGCCTACAATGTAGCTTATTTCTGTTAACACTGCTTGCTCACCTAAAATTCACACGTCTTCTGCTATGTAGTATTTGTGCTCTGCAACTATGTAAAATTAAATGCTAGAGATATACAAATCTGCCATATCATTATTGTTTTTTATGTACTTGATTTATTAACTGTGAGGGGTTATTGAATAAAGAGTTAAAAAAAGAAACTTCTAACAGTAATTGTGAATAAGTTTATTCTTGCAGTTCTATTGGTTATTTTACATTTTTTGGAACTCTGGGATAAGGTGAAAAGAATTCTATGATTGTTATTTCTACTGGATGAAATGACCCATTTATCATTACAATGTAACTGTATCCATACTAATAATCTTTGCAATTTACTTAGTTCAATGTTAGGAAGCCATTCTGGTGGGTCATAAACTTGAAGTTGATCTGATTGGGCTAAGTTAAGAGGACAACATTACTTTCTGGAGGCTGCGGGAAGAACGCACTTTCCTGCCTTTTCCAGCTCCTATAACCACCACCATCCTTTGGTCTGCAGCCTTCTGTCTTCAAAGTCAGGAACGTCAGGTCAAGTTTCTTCCGGTATTGCCATTGCTCAAACCATCTCTTGTATCTCTTTCTTCTATTTTCAAGGATCCTTGTAATTGTACTGACAACATTCAGATAAGCCAAGACATGGCTCGTTAGGTGAGCTAATTTAATTTTATCTCCTCCCTTAAATTATTTTGCAGTTGCAATCTAACTTTTTCCTAATTTTTAAATTTTATTGGTACACTTTAGCTATATGTAATGACAACATTCATCATAGAGACTTTGTTTTTGAGAACAGGATCTTGCTATATAGTTCCAGATGGATGTACATTTACTGTGCAGCCCAGACTGACCTCGAACTCACAGCAGTCCTCTTACTTCAGCCTTCTGAGTGCTGGAATCATGAGTGTGTAATATAGGGAATTTGTTCATCTACATGATAAATGTTTTGCTTCCTTTTTCCCCAACTCCTTTCCCTCCAACTCCTTTCCTCCTATTTATTTACGAATGCTGTTTCTGTTTCTTCTTCTATTCTCTTTTTTTCTTGATTCTTCCTTTCCCCTTCTCCCATTCCCTTGTTCCCCTTCCCTTTTGAGGGTTTTCTTCCCAAATCCCAATATTATTATACATTTTTGGTTCTTATTTACAATGTCTGATTCTTACCAGAGAACCAATGGGGTATTTAAGCAGATATGTTCCACTTATTTCACTTTAAAGTGTGCTCTCAATGTCCATTCATTATGTAGAAATGTCTCAAGCTTACTTTTCTTCATGGCAGAGTAGTGCTCCATTGTATTAAAAAACCCACATCTTTATCTACTGTGTAGTTGATGGACATTTAGAATGAACCCAAGACTTAGCTATTAAAACTGTGACACTATAAACGTGGGTGTACATGTGTTGCTGTGGTATGATGCCTTTAATTTTCAGAAAGATACCAAGAAGGGAAATAATTGGGTCAAATGAAACCTCTAATTTTAATTGTTTGAGGACTTTCTATACTAATTTCCACAGTAGTTGCACTAACCTACACTGCCACCAACCATGGAGAAGGGTTCTTTTTCCCACATCCCTGCTAGTATTTGCTATTGATTATTCTCTTGATAATGACTTTTTTTTTTCTGGAGTGAGATGGAATTTCAGCATTGTTTCAATTAGCATTTCTTAAATGATCAGTAATGCTGAACCTTTTTCATATATTTATTTGCCATTTCTATTCTATCGAATAATTCCTGTTCATTTTGGATGTGCATTTTTGTAGTAGATACTTAAATCTGAAGATTATAAAGTCTTTGGATTCCCTATATATTCTATATACTAGTCCTTTGAGGAACACCTGGAAATTTTTTTTATCCACACTTTGAGCTGTCTCTTCATTTTGCTGGTGGTTTCTCTTTCTGTGCAAAAGCTTTTTTAATAAGATATAATCCTAGTTGTTGATTCTTTGTGGTGTTGCTTGTGCAAATCAGGATATTGCTCTTAAAGTCATTGCCTATACCTCAGTT
>PVKA01000230.1:81462-92009 GCA_004027165.1 Ctenomys sociabilis
TTTTTTTTTTTTTTTTTTTTTTTTTTTTTTTTTTTTTTTTTTTTTTTTTTTTTTTTTTTTTTTTTTTGTCTTTTTGAGACAGGGTTTCACTATGCAGTTCAGGCTGGCCTTAAGCTCACTTTGTAGCTCAGGCTGGTCTTGAACTCGCAACAATCCTCCTGCCTCAGCCTCCCGAGTGCTGGGATTACAGGCATGCGCCCCCATGCCCGGCTTTTTTGATCCACTTTTTATTTTAGTTTAGAATGGTGAAATATATGTGTCTAGTTTGATCTTTGACAATATGGAAAGCCAGTTTTTCTGGCATCATTTGATAAAGAGGCCATCTTGGCTGGGGATATAACTCAGCAGTCTAAGGACCTACCTGGCAAGCACAAGGGCCCATGTTTAATCACAGATACTGCATGCCATGCCAGCCCTGGAATCCCAGGTTTCTGGGCCAGCCTTGAAACATGATACAGTGACACATACCTGTAATCCCAATGCTGGGGAGGAGACAGGAGGATCACTATGAGTCTGGGCTTCATAGGGAGATCCTGAATCAAAAATTAATTAATCAATTAATTAAAGCAAAGAGGCCATCTTTCTTTCAGTGAATATGTTTAGTTCTCTTGTCAAAGAGGAGATGACTATGGAGCTTTTTCTGTATGCTCTAATATTTTCCTTTGATCGTTGGGTCCGTTTTTTTTTCTTTTGTCCATATCATGCTGCTTATATCAAAGTAGATTTGTAGTACAATTTTAAGTCAGGGATTGTGATGCTCTTTGCTTTGCCTTTGTTATCTATAATTATTTTTGCTATTCTAGCAAAAATTCCATTTCAAGTGGATTTTAGGACAGTTTTCTCTATTTGTATGAGGTATGCCACTGGTGCTTTGATTTGGATTGCATTAAATATGGGTAACAATTGTGAAAGTATGATAATTTTCACTGTATTGGTTCCTCCTACCCAAGAAGAAGGAATAGTTTTCTCTTTTGTTATATCTTCTATCTCCTGCTGTTTGTTTGTTTTATTTTGTTTTGTTTTGTTTCAGTACTGAGAATTGAACTCAGAATCTTGCGCTTGCCAGGCAAGTGCTTATTCTATTGAGCTATCTTCCCGGCCTTCAATCTATTTTTCCAGAGTACTGTAGCTTTCAATGTAAAGATCTTTTATTTCCTTCTTTAGATTGATTCTTAGTTATTACATTTTTATGGATGTTATTGTGAAAGGTGTTGGTTCCCTAATTTTTTTCTCAATGAGTTTGTTATTTTTGTACAGGAATGCTACTGACTTCTGAGTGTTTCTTTGTATCTGGCTATGCTATTGCCTTTATTTGCTAAATCTAGAAGTCTTTTTAGTTCAAGAATTTTTTGGGTCTTGTATGTAGAGTATCATGTCATCCACAAATAATGATAGTTTGACTTCTTTCTGGTTTCTTTTGCCATTAATTTCCAATTTTACTGCACTGTGGCCTGATAATGTCCATGGGATAATTTCAATTGCTTAACCTTTACCTATGTGTGTTCTTTCAGCTGGTATGTGGTGTTTTGGAGAAGGTTCCATGTATAGGTAAGAAGAATACTATTTTGTGGTTGTCAGGTAGAGCACTGTAAAATCTAAGGTCATTTGTTCAAAATTTTGCATCATTTCTGATATTTCTTTGGCTTTTAATGTCTAGTGGATCTGTTTATTTGTGACAGAGGAATACTGATGTCTCCCATTTCAATGGTACTAGAGCTTATTTGATTTTTCATGTCTGTTAATATTTGTTTTATATAGTTGTGTACTTTTGTATTTGTTGCACATATATTCATGATTATTATGTCTTCCTCTTGGATTGTTCCCTTTACAAGGATGTAATGACCTTTTTTGTCTCTCTTAATCAGTTTTCACTTGAAATTCACGTTTTCTACAAATAGAATAGTTATCCCAACTGTTTTCTCGGTTCCCTTTGCATAGCATATTGTTTTCCATCGTTTGACATTCAGTCTATCAATTTCTTTCTGAGTTAATGGTATTTCTTATGTACAGGATATTGTTGATCTTACTTCTTGATCCATTCAGCCTGTCTGATGTTTTTGATTGATGAATTGAGACCATTTACACTGATATTACACCTTATGTGTATTGACTTGTCAATAATGAATATCTGATATGTGCTCATGTTATTTTCCTGTCATTGGTCCCCTCCACTTAATTACTTGCCTTGCCTGGTGCATTCATTCTATCAGGTTAATGGAATTGTAATCCATTTAATTATCCCTTTTTAGGATGTTCTTCAGAACAGTGTGGAGTGCTGGTCATAAATTTCACCAGGTGTTTGTTGTCATGGAAGTATCTTATTTCTCCATTCATTTTGAAAATTAGTTTTGTCAGGTATATAAAACTGTGCTTAAGGTTTTTTTTTTAAGGGCTGAAAATATTTTCCTACAAGCTGTCATTGACTTGAAGATTTATGTTGATAACTCGGCTATGATTCTGATTGGCTTTCCTTTACAGATGATTTGTTTATTTTTCTCTAATAGCTTTTAGCATTCTGTTCTTGTTCTGAATTTCTAGACTCTTAACTATTATATGCTTTGGGTAGAATTTTTGGTAATGGATTGTAGCTCTATATACCTCATTTATCTATGTGTCAAATTATTTTTCCATGCTTGGTAAGTTTTCTGTCATTTCTTCTTTGAACAATTGTTTATGTCATTTGTACTATTTCCTGCTTATCATTATGCCAATTCATCCTATATTATTCTTTGTATCATTAAGCAGCTGTTAAAGAGATTTCTTTGTGGTCCCTTGTTATTCTAAAATATTTCTTCTCCCAATCCCTAACTGCAATCCTGTATTTTATATCTGATATTCTGTCCTCACTTTGGCTTGTTCTGCTGCATATATTTTCAATGGAATTTTTAATCTCCTTGATGTCTTGTTTAATCTGTTTCATGGATTCAATTTCTTTCCTGTGTTTGGTGCTCATTGTTTCCATCATTTTCGGAAACCTTTAAAAAATCTACATGGATCATCTTCCTCGATCCCCCCCCATCCGCCCTGCCAGACTTCTCTACACGAAGTATGAAGGCAAGGAGAGAATGGAGCAGAGTTCTTCAAGTCCTACACGAAAACAAATTCCAGCTCAGACTATAATACCCTGTAAGACTCTCTTTCAAGTTTGATGGAGAAGTGAAACACTTCCATGACAAAGAACAATCAACAAATTTCATGACAAAGCCATCCCTACACAGGTTACTGAAAGATGTTCTAGAGAGAGACCACAATGACCAGAACTCCATGAATGAGAATGGAAGGAACCCACTAAACAGGACAGACAATTAAACACAGGATACAAAGGAGCAAACAACAGCAGGTAAATACCATGACAAACATAAGTCAGCACATTTCAATTATAACTATCAATGTAAACGGACTCAATTAACCAAATAAGAGAAACAGACTGGCACAATGGATTCGGAAACAAAATCCAACAATATGCTGTATACAAGAAACACACTTAACACGAAAGGATATTCATAAGCTCAAAGTCAAAGGATGGAAAACAATACTACACGCCCCAGCATCTCAGAAAAAAGCAGTAGTAGTAATTCTGTTCTCAGACAGTCTCAATTTCAAACCAAGAATGATTAAATGGCACAAAGAAGACCACTATATATTGGTCAGGGGAAAAATTCAAGAGCAACAGGTAACACTCATAAACATCTATGCACCAAACATAGGAGCACCCAACTATGTAAGACAAATCTTAATGGACATGGAAAACCTAATTTCTAAGAACACAATCTTAACAGGAGACCTTAAAACCCCCTTATCTCAAAAAGATAGGTCAACCAGACAAAAAATTAGCAAGGAAGTAGCAGAACTGAACCAGAGCTTAGAACAAATGGACCTGGTGGACATATACAGAGTGTTCCACCCAACTACAACCGAATACACATTTTTTTTCAGGTACACATGGGTCATTTTCCAAAATAGATCACATACTTGTCCAAAAGTCATGCTTAAATATATGCAAGAAAATAGAAATTATTCCATGCATATTATCTGACCACAGTGCAATGAAATTGGAAATAAATGACAAAAGAAACCAGAAAAACCTGCTAAATTCATGGAAATTAAACAATACCCTACTCAGCAATCAATGGGTCACAGAAGAAATTCAACAAGAAATTCAACAATATCTACAATTCAATGACAATTCAAGCACAACTTACCGGAATCTATGGGATGCGATGAAAGAAGTTCATAGGGGGAAATCATAGCTATGAACTCACACATTAGGAAAACAGAATGGGAACAAATAAACACCCTAATGTTGGACCTCTGACATCAAGTAAAAGAAGAGCCAGCGAAACCCAGAGCACAAAGACGGGAAGAAATTAGCAGATATTAATTCAATTGAGATGAAGAAAACAGTTGGAAGAATCCACAAATCAAAAAGTTGGTTCTTTGAAAGACTAAATAAAGTTGATAAGCCTCTAGGCAACCTCATCAAAAACAGGAAAGAAAAAATTCAAACACAAGCAATAAGAAATGAAAAAGGTGAAATCACCAAAGACCCAGTGGAAATCAGGAGACTGTCAAGAGTTACCTTGAGAATCTTTATGCTTACAGAATAGAAGACACAGATGAAACAGACAGATTCTTAGAAAGGTATAAATTATCAAAACTGAACAAAGAAGATAAAAGAACTCTCAATTAGCCAATAACAGCCAATGAAATACGTAACATAATAAAAAGCATACCGACAAACAAAAGTCCAGGTCCTGATGGATTCACAGCTGAATTATACAAGAAATCTACAAAAGATATAATCCCTACACCCCCAAAGTCTTCAATGAAATTGAATAGGAAGCAGTCCTCCAAAAATCATTTCTGGAGGCAAGTATTATACTGATTCCAAAACTAGGGAAAGACACACTTAAAAAGGAGAACTACAAGCCAATCTCCCTCATGAACATAGACTCAAAAATACTCAATAAAATCTGAGCAAATATAGCAAATCATCAAGAAGATCATACACCATGACTAGGTAGGATTCATCCCAGGGATGCAAGGATGCTTTAATATTCAAAAATCTATAAATGTAATACACTATATTAATAGACTGAAATCTAAAACCACCTGATCATCTCAATTGATGCAGAGAAAGCTTTTGACAAAGTCCAACACTCATTCATGTTCAAAGGTCCTACAGAAAATTGCAATAGATGGACTCTACCTTAACTTGATAAAAGCCATCTATGACAACCCAAAAGATAATATAATCCTAAATGGGGAAAACCTGAAATCTTTTACTCCTAAATCAGGTACAAGACAAGGATGTCCTCTATCACCCCTTCTATTCAATATAGTTTTGGAATCATTAGCAACAGCCATTAGAAAAGAGAGAGAAATAAAGGGAATAAGAATAGGTAAAGAAGAAGTTAAATTATCACTGTTTGCAGATGACATGATAGTTTACTTGGAACACCCAAAAATTCACCAAGAAACTACTAGAACTGATATAAAAATTCAGTAGAATAGCAGGATACAAAGTCAATACTCAAAAGTCAATAGCATTCCTCTACACAGATAAAAAGCACACTGAAAGGGAAACAACAGAAACATTACCTTTTACAATAGCACCATGGAAAATGAAATACCTTAGAATTCACTTAACCAAGGAAGTCAAAGACCTTTTCAAAGAAAATTACAATACCCTAAGAAAAGAGATTATAGAGGATTTCAGAAAATGGAAAGATATTCCATGCTCCTGGATAGGAAGAAGCAACATCATGAGGATGATCATACTCCCAAAATTGCTGTACAGATTTAATGCAATCCCTATCAAATTGCCACCAACATACCTCCCAGACCTGTAGAAATTGTTCCTAAAATTTATTTGGAACCACAAAAGATGTAGAATAGCAAAGGCAATCTTGGCCAATAAAAACAAGGCAGGAGACATCACAATCCCTGACTCGAAATTATACTACAAAGCCACTGTGATAAAATCAACATGGTATTGGCAATGAAATAGACCTGAAGATCAACGGAAAAGATTAGAAGATGCAGAGGCATCTACGGACACATTCAGCCATCTGATCTTTGACAAAGGGGCCATACAAGCTTACTGGAAGAAATACAGCCTCTTTAACAAATGGTGCTGGAAAACATGGCTTTCTACATGCCGAAAACTAAAACTTGACCCATCTCTATCACCATGCATGAAGCTAAAGTCAAAATGGATTAAAGATCTAAACATTAAAACAGAAACAATCTCCTGGAAGAGAAAGTAGGAGGAAATCTTGAAGACATAGGGGTAGGTAAAGCGTTCATGAACAAACATATATTCACACAGGAAGCAGTTGAAAGAATCAACAACTGGGATCAACTCTTTTTGAGGAGTTTCTGCACATTAAAAACATTGTCAACAAAGTGAAAATACAATCCACGAATTTTGAAAAAATCCTAACTAATAAGCAATCACACAAAGATCTTCTGTCTAGAATATATAAAGGATTAAGATATCATAGGGCCCTCAGACTTAATGACCCAATTCAGAAATGAGCATCTGAGATGGATATACACTTCTCAGAGGACAGAATTAAAGAAGTGAATAAATATATGAAAAAATGCTTCATATCACCAGCCATCCATGAAATGCAAATAAAAACAACACTGAGATAACATCTCACTCCAGAAAGAATGGTTATCATAAGGAAATCAACCAACAATAAATGTTGGCGAGGTTGTGGGGAAAAGGGATCACTTCTCCACTGCTGGTGGGAATGTAGACTGGTACAACTGTGGAGATCAGTGTGGAGACTCCTCAGAAGATTAGGACTTGAAATCCCATTCAATCCAGCTATCCCCCTACTGGGAATTTTCCCAGAGGAACTGAAAACATTATATCATAGTGATAAATGTGTACCTGTGTTTATAGCCACACAATTTGTGATAGGAAAATCTTGGAAACAACCAACATGTCCGTCACATGGGACATGGTTGGAAAAAATGTGGTATTTCTATATAATGGCATATTATTCAGGTAATAAGAATGATAAACTTGAAGCATTTATATTGAAGTGTATGCCACTTGAACGTATACTTGTAAGTGAAATAAGCCAGACACACACTTGCAAATTTCATATAGTCTCCCTAGTATAAGATATCAAAAGAAGAAATTCAAATAGAAATGTACAAGAACAACTAAAAACAACTGAGTCAGATAGTTAGAGCGAACTGAACAGCATATGCTGCAGGTTACTAATCAGCTTTTCTTCTGAATGGTTAACAACTTACCTTCACAGATCAAAATTGGAGAAATGGACGAGCTGCAAGACCAGCCAACATTTTGGCCCTAACCTTTCAAAGTCAGCAAAGACACAGGACACAGGTGAATCTGTACTGTAACATCATAAAATTCAGTTGTGCCCCAAATTTTCTCATCAAGGAGATTATGGAGCCACAGAGGAAAGAGATTGATGATCTATAGTGTGCTTGGGGAGCATCACATGGAGAGAAAACTTTCTCTCAGACTCTCACAGAGCAAACTCATCAAGCATTGGCTGTGAGTCATTCACATGGATGACACAGACAATGGATCTACAGAGTAAGGTACAGGATTACAAGATAAACTCTGAGGGGACTTCACTGACCTCATCAGAAACAAAAGCTACATCTTTTGGTATATAGGTCTTGCTCTATCTTGGTCCTAACCATCCAGCAGAAAAGTATAAAAATGTGGTATATAACGTGGGGCCATAATAATCAGCTGAGCTGTAAATGGCTATAGTCAACAACATCTTCAGATAACTCACTATTATTGTGGAATGCTGGACTGTGTTGGATTGTGTCACCAAGTTCAGGCACCCGAATTGGTTTAATGACAATGCCTATGTTTGACAGGTCTAAACAAAAAAAAGGTCATACAGAAGAAGAATCATGATGTGTGTGTATAAACAGTACAGTTAGGATAAATATGCTGTGCTTCTGCATAATTTTATGAGAAGCAAGATTTTCACTAATAGCGGTTAGATAAGATATTATGTCTGCTTCTAGTACTATGGACACCCACTAGGAAAATAACAAAATAGAAAGTATTAATCATTGAATCTGTGATATAATTTAGGTATAAAAAATAAGACAAGTAAACAGCTACGCTCTCTTAATTCATTGATTAGAGACATCTTCTATAATAATGTCTGTAAGTATAATACCATGTATGCACCTTGTACGATCCCAAAACATTATGAAAACAGTTTGCAATGTATTAATTTGTCAAATCTGTCCTGTTAATTTGTCTTTAAACTGTCTCATTGCTATTTGTTCTTCAATAAAATAAAAAAAAATTGAAAATGGGGAACATAAAACAGTACTCAGTAAGATAATGCAATGTGTGTAGGAAGAGGGGTAAAGCAACCTGTTTCATTGGGGACCTCCTCATGTGGAGACACCTCTGCACTGCCTCCCCTCCTCCTTCTGCTGTGCCTGTCTGTGGTTCAAGTTTCCTCCTGGAGTCTCTCACAGCTCAAACTTCTCCATGCAAGTCATGTTATGTCAACAATAAAATCATCTGCCCTCATTAAAAAAAAAAACAAATAAAATTTGAACTTTTTAATCTATAAAAAATAAATCTATATGTTCTCTAGAGTCACCATTTCATTCATTCTGGTCTCCATCTCTGTAGTTATCAGAACAATTTGTGCTAATGTTTTTCTAAATCATCCTCCATCTATTTTGTTGCTTCTGCTGCTACCATCCCAGAAAGCTTCAGGGAGCTGGCTTTGAAATTGTTTCACTTCCTATTGTCCCCTAGGTTTGCATTTGGAGAGCTGGTTGTCTGCATCTTTTTTTCTTATCTTTTCATTTTCAGTTTTTAAAGTTTAATTCTTGGGATGATCCTTATAACTTGCTTATTATGTCAGGTAGCTTTATTTCTAGTATTGTGAACCCTTATGTAATGACTGCTTCTCAGAGATGTCTCCCAGGTGTAGGTGGCTTTGGGGTTTTAAGTTTGTTGCAAGATCCTACCTCTTCAATTTATTGGGATGAGCAGTAGCTGCCTACTTGGGCCAGCCCTTGATTCTTTGGCACTTGCCTATAGTAGTTTCTATTACCCACATGAAATCTCAGTCTCGGAATACCAGAAAGAACAATGGATTAGAACAATTATATCACCTTGGCTAAGCTAGTACAATTAGCAATGACAATAGTAACAGTAACATCAAACATAGCCTAGCAAAGGACAAACTGTAGAAACTATTTATCTGTAACCTTTAACTGTATATACTATATTGGTGGCTATATAACAAAATTTAAGACAAAACCTGAAAATTGTATACAGTATATGTGCCCTTGATATGATAATTTTATCCTCAGGGAGAAATTTAAGAGGGGTAAGGAGTAATTTGATTATTAATTCCAGGAGTGGTTTGTTCTCTTCAATGAAAATGATCAGGTTATCTGCAAATAATAATTTGCTTTCTTTTTATCTGTCTATATATTCCTTTTATCTCCTCCTCTCGCCTGATTTATCTGGCTAAGATTTTGAATACTACATTGAGTAGGAGTGGTAATAGTGGATATCTGGTCCTGTTCCTGATTTTAGAAAGAAAGATTTGATCTTTTTCTCATTTAATATGGTATTAGCAACAAGTATATCATGAATGGCTTTCATCAAATTTAGATGAAGTCCTTTTATGACTATGTTGTTTTGGATTTGTAGCGTGTATAGATGTTGGATTTTGTCCAAGACTTTTTCTGTATATCTGTAGATCATAACATGTCTATTCTTCATTCTGTATAACTTTTAAGGATTTATATATATCAAGCCTTCCCTGCATCTGTAGGATGAATGAAGCCTACTTGATTGTTACATATGACAATTTTAATGATTTAATGCATTCTGTTTGTCAGCATGTCTTGCGGAACATTTTTGCTTCTGTGTTCATTAAATAGATTGGCCCTCTTTTTTGGTTGGGTGCTTATCTGGTTTTGGAGTCAGGGAAATGTTAGCTTCAAGGAATAACCTTGGAAGCACTCTTATTTCTTTAAATTTTTTTAAGAGATTGATATTAGACCTTCTGAAGTTCTTGTACAGTAGAATGTGTTTTTTTTTATTTTTTTTTAACATTAAGTATTTCTTTATTTTTAAGATATATTAATGATTAATATACAATGTTACATTTATTTAATTTTGGCCTCTCTGAAAGAGACTATGACAGACATAATAAAAAAAAATAGGTCAGATGTCATTGCAGTTTGAACAGCCTTATTTATTGGATGGCTCAGCTGAAAAATGATTGGTCTGAAGCTCAGAATTCTGTAGAAATGGAAGCTTGAACAGAAAGTCATTATGGAATTTTGTGTTTATTGGATCTTTTTTTTTGTTTTCATAATGTTTTGGTATTGTACAAGGTGCATACATGAGCAGGAAGGGAAGGGACAGACATCTTCCAGGCCATGTACCTTGTGGTCTAGCTTTTCCAACCAAACAACTCCTCCTAAAAGCAAGTCAGCTAAAATGTCACTATAATCCAACCTTCCAAAAGCCCCACCTAATGAACATGTGG